>JAWDGP010007701.1:270000-567500 GCA_033675545.1 Elysia crispata | reverse complement strand
TCGAACCCAGGTTAAGAATCACTGGCTCAGAGAGTACAGTGTTATCAGCTAGAAGTGGAACTTGAAGAGTGTCGTTGTCTGAAGAAATTGAGAGAAAGTCGTCTCTGTGCAGGAGATAACGTAATATTTATTGTGGTATGCAGTCATGTTTAAACTGCCCTTCAATCAAATCCTGATCTGAAATCCTCTTAGAAACCCCAACCTCCTTTTTCTGCACATCTCTCTCTCTCTCTCTCTCTCTCTCTCTCTCTCTCTCTCTCTCTCTCTCTCTCTCTCTCTCTCTCTCTCTCTCGTTCTCTCAGGTTCTAGTTTCATACGCCTCTGGTTAAAAAATCCTTTTACATCAGTTTTTCTTCGTAACAGGTTTGCGGCCATATCACTGGCCATAAATTACGGAGTTTTGACCCCTTAAATTGTAATCCCGACCATGAAGGACATAAAAATAATACCCCACTTCAAAGTGTTGACTTATGCATTAAGACAATAAAACTCGACTTTGTGATATTCTATTGAATTGGCATGCATGCAATCATTTCACAATGTACAAGGGTTTGAATCATAGTGGAAGAGACCGATAATTTGTAACAATATGAGTTTTTCTAGACATTTATTACACCTGAAATTAAGAACCGCGCATCATCTCGTCTTTAATAAAAAAAATGTGTTATGTAAACGTTTTCAAATTTTCCTCAATGAATTGATGAATCAATCCTTCCAAATTTTCACCGAATTACTAAATCAACTAGTCTATTAATAGGCTTTTTTGACTGAATCCATTTTATAAAATATGTTTATACCCTATTAAGCGTGAAAGACGAAGCATACTTTAATATCATCGTTGGTTAGACATGATGAAAGATATCATAGTAAGAGCCTTTCTTCTTGGTTGATGCCAACAGTCAACTTTGCCACTGTTCTCATGCGAACAATGTATACGAGACATATCATTACATCACCATGCTTTTGATTATTTACGCCGCGAATATTAATTTGAGATTTTGATTGATATCTCATTCTAATGAAAGTTACAAAAATATCTTTCCAAATACTATGATACAATAATATTTAGGATATTGTTTGCCTTTGGACGATATCAACCCCATCGTGACGATGAAGGTGATGATAATTGTGTTGATGATATTATTAACAAAAATGAGACGAAACGGGGAATATTGAAATCTAGTTAAACGTTTGAGGGGTTTTCGGACATAACCCAACTATTTCAAATTGAATCGAAGACATTTTACAAATTTCTTTAGTTATCAGGCAATTCATGGCGAGCAGCTATGAAGATGGACTAAATGAGGAAGAGGATCCAATCATATCCACCGGCCATAAAGCAGCTGAAGCATGTTAAGTTAGTGTGGGTCTCCGAACATAAAATTTATCAATCAACCTCTTAATGCTTCTGTTATGTTTTGTTTTTTGTGTCAGTTTTTTTTTTTTTTTTTTTTTTTTTTTTTTGATAGGCTGAGTCAAGTACAACCTCACTTGGAATTGTTCAGGTTCTTATGACCAGACAGCAGGGTAATAAGAAATTTCGAACATTTGCACTGAAAAGGAGAATGAACAGCATGACGTGGCATTTTTGTCCGTTACCCCAAGTTAAACCATAAACTGATCATTTATTTAAGAAAAAATTATTTTACCACATTCCTTTGTTTGCCAACAAACCCTAAGCTTAAATTGAAAGATTCAGAAAGTGCGACGGAGAAGTCGAGAAAATGCAGTTTTTGACCGTAAACATTTAACGGCAACTTTATGAGCCGTATGTTTGAGATCCGAATTAAACCGAGTTAAACCATGAACTCATTATTTGTATTTTTTTTTTTTTTTTTTTTAACCACATTCCTTTGTTTGCCAAACAAGCCCTAAGCTTAAATTGAACGATTCAGAGAGTGCGACGTAGAAGTCGAGAAAGTACAGTTTTTGACCTTTAACATTTAACGGCAACTTTATGAGCCCTATGTTGAGATCCGAAATCGCAGAAGAGCAATTAAAAGGTGATAAATCTCTCTTACTGTTTTCAAGCAGCTAAAAACTAAGAAATTAACTCCAGCATTTGTTTTGATAATTTCTTGCCGTTTTCACCACTGGGAGGCTAGGGAAAATGCTTAATGCAGAATATCAACACTTTTTGAAGTGATATAGGCGATATGCTTTAACTTGATATGACACTCAAGAACATCTAAAGAATGCCAGGAAAAGTTCACAATCATGTTCGCACATAACATACATCTAGTAGCACCTGAAACTGCAATAGTAACTGTAGAGCAAGAGGCGGTCAATAAACCATAAAATTTATAAGATTTTTGCCACTTGCTGGCATCTGAGGACCTGGGTAAAACATGGAATTAAAACGAAGCTTACAGTTCATCAGTTTCAGAAGTTAAGACCGACTAACGTAGCTATAGCCCAGGTGAGATCGCATATTTTTCCGGTGACGCTTTACACAAAAACGTTATTTACCAAAAAAAAAAAAAAAAAAATTGAGTAATAAAGTTAGCTCTCGCTCTCGACAGAATGTCAACAAACGCCGCTTGTGTTCGCACAAAGAGCAAAAAGGTTAAAGAGAAAGAGAGAGAGAGAGAGAGAGAGAGAGAGAGAGAGAGAGAGAGAGAGAGAGAGAGAGAGAGAGAGAGAGAGAGAGAGAGAGAGAGAGAGAGAGAGAGAGAGAGAGAGAGAGAGAGAGAGAGAGAGAGAATGATGGTTTTCATGGTGAACATAACAGAAATGAACATCATGATCAAGATTTAACTTTATTGCTAGCAGTGATAATTGAAATTTTTGTGGGTATTTGTTTAATATTTTGTTGTTGTTTTATTTTAAAATTTTTTGAGAAAGGGCTTAAGCTTCTGTTATCGTAAGCAGAACGGTTATTAGTGCGTCCTTTCTCCACCCCCCCCCCCCCAACCCCCCCAGAACATAGAACACTTTTGCTTTCAATAAGACCAATAAAGAGATGTCAATTAATACAAACTTTTTAAAAGAGAGGAGGATATTAAGGCCTTAGTCTTTAATTACATGAGTCAATTGTTAGATGATTTATTGTCGCGAAGTTTGCTGGTGAGAAATGTGTGTGGGTGCTTTTTTGTTATAGTTCCGATTTTGATTTTTTAAATATTTTTACTGTAGTGATCTGCAGATAAAACTGGCCTCTCCAATTGCGTGCCTTTAATTTAAAATGTCCATGGTAGGTCTCGCTGGCTATAGGGGTAAAATGACATTGGGCTTTCTCTGACTTCCAAGCAACTGTTTGCAGCAATTATGCTATGTATTGTTGTTTTTGAAAATCTATACATTTCGATGGTTGTTATAACCCCTTCTCCTTAAACTTTTTTTATGCAAGAAGGAAAAAAGTATGATGCTTGTGACAACCAGTAGCTCAACTACAAGCGCCTGGCTACTTTTAAGTGGAGTTTCTTTCCTTGATGATGGACCCACCACCAGATGACTTCTTACACTGACCTCATGAAAGTGTTATGTTGTATGCAACACGCGGTTGGGATGACGATCGGCCCTCTTTGTTTCAACAATTGGTCTAATATCAGTTATAACACACAAAGGATCAATATCGACACTGGTGAGGAACGTGAAAAAATGTAGAACTACCTGTCTCATCTCCGACCGACCAAAATTTAACTGAAGTTTGCAGCAGTGTGGTCTTGGTTACTAAGACACTTACCTTTCAATTATGCTCTCTTTCTTACAAGAATCAGCATACAGATCGATCCGACAGTAAGCCTTTTCTCGGATGCCTAGCTGGTAATTTCAAAGACTTTGTTGCCACATGTGGACTTTTTGTTGAGAATATCAAAGGCTGATGATTCAAACAAAAGTTCTCTTTAATTAATGTAAATTGACATTATATTGACTTGGTAGCCCAATTTTTAAAAAAATCAGATTTAGATATTTGTCGTTTTTGTATCTGTAAGCATGATTTTCTTTACATCGAACCGTCCATTCAACCAGGTTGGATCTATATGAAAAAAACTGAAATCATATCTTAGCTATATTTGATTCTCTTTATTACTAGGGAAGGTTTGCTTGATAGTTATTGTCATAACTATCCAGCGATCCTTTCCCTGGGCTTGCTGACGCCTCGTGTCGAATCTCCGTGCCATGATTTGGTTCCTCCTCACATATTACAATCTTGCAGGTCACGCTTTGTATAATTATAGTTTGTCTGCCTAGGGATTGTGGACATATTGAATCTTCCTTCTTTCCTCAAAATATAAGATTAGTATCGGAGGGCAGCAAATTGTATATTAATCTGATGATTAACGGTGTTGCATGCCAGGTGTCATTCCATGTTCAGGATATCTGTATTCAAATAGCCCCGCTGTCTCTAGTCCTCAAAACGCGTATCTCATCAAAGTCCCTTTTCTCTTTTCCTTTTGCTTCCGATCACCATTCTGAGATGAATGGCCATTGCTTATTTCATTTTGATCCATTCCTGGACCTCTTTTTGACAACTTTTTATTTTCTGCCGGTTTAAATTATTGATAGGTTGGATTTCAGAATCGGATGATCCGAGTAATCCAGCATTGCAAGCAGTCAGATTTTGCCGCTCTTTTACTCTGATAGATATGGGCGTATATATTTAGATTGCTTTGGGACAGTACAATCCCATATCTGTAAGGCGCGAAAGAGCTCCTTAAAGTTTCCTTGTAAATTTCTTGAGTGTCAACTTCATAGCTTCTACAACAGATTAGCAAATGAGATATGTAAGGAGTAGCCATATACGTTTTGATAATATTCCATGCTTCACCATCGATTATAAGACGTCAAGGCAATCTCGCTTGTGTTGCAGTGTTACTTTACCTGAAAGCCTATCAAATAATTTAAAGTTTGCTATCCACAGCTTCCCGCTGCCACTCTGCGCAATAAATAACTTATCTGGCGCGTAGCATCTATTATTTTAAACCATTGAAACACTTTAGCTTGGATTTATCCAGCACTGCAATTTTGGTCGTGGCCTTGTCTCAACGTCTTATCCCCTTTTGGAAAATCTTGGAAGCACATCTTTTAATTAGTTTTTGAAGCTATGGGTTTACTAGCCCACAATGGCTCAAGTCTAACCTTTCCCAGTGCCAATTAACTTTCCAAACGTTTTTTGGTCGGACTTCTTCTAAACTATTCAAGAGTTTAACATACCAGATTTTATCATATAACATAACACCTTTTGAAAGAAAAAGACAGGATTATGGTAAGCATACAGCGATAGCAAATTATTATGATGAACGTTACAAAGTTGAAGAATATACAAAACATAGTTGTCACACATTATTATACTTTATATTGTATCCTATATAATTCAACCTTCTGATGAGAAAAACTTAAAAGTCTTTGAGCTGCGGCCTTTCTTTGTAATTATAAAGTTAGTGCTTTTAAGAACTTGTTTCTTTTTTAGTTTTACAAAATCTTCTACAACCTGAAAATTTGTAAAACTATTAATGTGTTTATGTGATAGTCTAAAAAAAAAAACAACAAAGAAAAAAAAAAACACCAAAAAAAAACCAAAAAACCAACAACAAACAAAAAACAAAAAAACGGGCCAATTAGCTTTTTATCAAAACTAAGACTTAAAATGATGTTAAAATTAAAATGAAAAAAAAAAATCCAAGAGTCATTAATGTGATATTTTTTGCTATTCTTCTTTTCAATGTTACTTTTTCTTCCATCTGTTCCGTATGAAAAGAAAAAAAAAACATAGCCTGAGCAAAGTTAACTCAAGCATGAATGTTTATTACACGCTTAAAAACCTCTTGGGTGGAAGTCTTCTAACTTTATTATGGTCTCACTACCCATGGTATTGTTGGGCAGACATTATTATATCTTTCTGTGACATGACTTATAAAATGTGCAGAGTGGAACAGTTCGCATGATAGTTCACCTACAGATAGATGTGATCTACTTTTCTTCCCTTTAGAGATATACACTCTTTCCGCAAACATCGTGAAAACTCTTGCTTAAAATAACCGATGGAATTCAATCTTCTAAACTCATTGATAAGGCACGGAAGTGGAAATTTCGAACACAATAATTTTATCATTATTTAAATATTTTAAGTCTGTAAGGCAAATTGAGGTTATCGTTTTGCCATCTTAAACATCTTAAGTTCTCACTGATAAGATTGTTTTATAAATAGAGCTCTTGTCTTATGGAGTTCACAACTCGTGCTAAGATTTCGTGAGACATCGATATAGAGCAGTTAGCTGTTAAAGACAAAAACGAGCTATTTGAATAGGATTGAATCCCTACACGCCTACATATATCGATTAGTTTATCTCCTATCTTGTTATGCTGATTTTGTTTTCATACAACTTGACCGAAATGCTCCTAGTCTGGCACTTGCAAGTTCCAGATCATCTTTTTCAAACGGTAGCGAATGTGGCGTTTGTTCGCCCCATGCAAAAAAAAAAAAAAGAAAAAGAAGAGTACTGACTAGAAACTGGAAAGAATTTTGAAAATCTGTGCAATTTTAATATAATAAGAAGCAGTTTCTAACTATGAAATATTCCACATCGCCACATACATTTTTCCGTCTTAGTGTTTTTCTATCAACATGAACGGCAGTCACTGTGCCATCAGTTACTCACTTTTAGTGTCGACGCCTGAAAAGACATGGAACAGAAATTTCAACGCTTCAGCGCGTCAATCTTGCTGGTTCAGGACCCGCTATGAAAACTTAATTTTTATCTACCAAGTGGCTCCGCACTTCAACTTAATGTTATTGATCTGGAGCTACTGTGTTGACCAGAACTTAAGGATCCTGAGCTACTGTGTTGACCAGAACTTAAGGATCCTGAGCTACTGTGTTGACCAGAACTTAAGGATCCTGAGCTAATGTGTTGACCAGAACTTAAGGATCCTGAGCTAATGTGTTGACCAGAACTTAAGGATCCTGAGCTACTGTGTTGACCAGAACTTAAGGATCTGGAGCTACTGTGTTGACCAGAACATAAGGATCTGGAGCTACTGTGTTGACCAGAACTTAAGGATCCTGAGCTACTGTGTTGACCAGAACTTAAGGATCTGGAGCTACTGTGTTGACCAGAACTTAAGGATCCTGAGCTACTGTGTTGACCAGAACTTAAGACAGAGGAGATAAAAAGTGTGTGTAAGAAGGGGGGGGGGGGGAATGTAAATATCTTGAAGGGCACGGCCATTTTGATTTTTGAGGGAATTGGATCAGTCACGATGAAATCGTCACGGTTTAAAATAAATGTACAAAAAACTTTTAAAATTGTCTGTTAATGAAATATCTCTACCTCAGATGTTGTAACTCATCCATCAAAAAGTTAAGCTCTGATTTCATCAGAAATAAAAAAAAAAGTTTGTGTGTTCTTTCTACTAAAATTGACTTGCATCGCATGGATTATTTTGTACCTCGATGCATACAATTATCAAGAATATTTTAAAAATATTCCTCAGTGGGACACATTTTCCCAATTTAAAGGCGGGAAGAAAAAAAAAATCAACAAATGTGAATGCATTTTTTAAGAAAAAAACTTTGCTTTGCTACTTCAACGTGCCATATTTGGAGAAGTTTACACATAAAATTTTTATCTTACTATCATTCTCTAACATTCTCATTATTATAGCAAATCAGCTTATCTGTATTTTCCAAATCTATTTTAAAATTTTTCTAGAAGGCTATGAATTCCCAAAAAAATGTCTAAAGTTGTACCGTCTTGCGGGAATTCATAGCTGCGCACACATTTCAACCTACATTATAATGAATGTTGAAAATATTCTGAATAAAGTTTATTTGTTTTTGACAAAGCACGAAAATTGTATTTTTCTTTTGTTTTAATGGATAAAAGTAAAAAAGAAATGCTATAGCCATTTAATTGCGTTTCAATAGAAATTAGGTTTTTCAAATAAAGTTTTATGCCAAAAAAACTTATTTTGAAATTGAGGAATATTTTAAAACTTACCTTCTCATCATAAGGAATCTTCCAAGAAAATTTGTTCAGTTCAGTGTTACCATACCAATATTAATGGCCATATTTGATTTCTGAACATTAGAAATAAAGGAAAGATTGTCAGGACTACAAAAAGTAAAATATTCGCTATCATGTTACACCTAGGCTTTGGAATTAGGCATATTTCAAATTGCCCAATTGATGATTTTTATCAAATTATTAAAGACAGATCAAAACCAGATATTTTATAATGATGTCATATCATAAGAAGATGAGTTTATAATCATAAACTCATAATATTTATTAGACAAATTGCCATTAAATGAAAAGAAAACATTATAGAACCAGTGTTACACAGTAATTAGCGTGTCAGATTTGGAATTCGACTTATACCACTTCAATTTCAAAAGTAGCCCATGTTATAGTTGCCTAAGAAAAGCCAGTCTTCTACATTTTTTCAGACCAACTGATTATAAAATGGATATCCGGATGAATTGCATATCTGGAAAATATTTGTAATCGTACCGCTTCCAGTTTGTCCTGAATTATGCTCTTAGTATCTTAAGACCTGTGAAGAGAAAAGTGAAAAATAATTGAGTGTGCGATCCGTCGAGAAAGACTAAAACCAACTTACTTTTTAAAGAGAGTCAAATCTATTGCCAACATCTTGAGGTGATGAAGCCTGTAAAGTTCTATTTCACAGTTTTAACTTTCAATATCTTTGAAATCGAGTTTTATTAATTTGCTATGGAAACAATAGTCTCCTGAAATATTTTTTCTTTATACAACCCCAGCAGTAGAGAAGTTGTTAAACCCATAAACCTAGTAGGTTCCCTATTGCTTGGCTGAACTTTTCCCTAGGTTCACTGTCCGTTTTCAAGGGAAGCGTTTCTTTATACGTCTAGAGAGCAAATAATTGCAAATACAACCCTCCATCAATTGTGATACCACATTCTAGGGCTTGATAAAAGGTTTAGAGCAGAGAAAGTAAATCGCCAAAATCCAACAAGCTACCCGCTTTGGGGCGACTGAAGGGCCCAACTAAGAGCTGTACGGGTGGAGATCTAGATGGCGCTGTCACCACAAGCGACATAATTCCCCTGAAGTTCTTGCCGGGTAATTCAGAGTCCAATACTGACCATTAATATGAGCTCCATTCTGTCAGTGCACACAAAACGAAGATACCCTGAAAAAATAATTTGTGCCCCGGCAATAACGGCTACCGAAAAAAGGTGTTCCGTTTCATTAGATCTACTTTTTCGCTGGGAAGAAAAAAAAATGTAACCGGGGGGAAAGGAAAAATTTTGTCCAACTTTATGTTAAGGTCACGGGAAGTAAGCATGGTTATCGAACATCGTTTTAATGTAATCTCTCAGATAAATCTCTGTAGTATTAATGTACTGTATGTAGCGAGAGTATTTTTGTTTTAACTCCTCTGCAAAGTCCCGTTAGAGTTTTTTGTTGTTGTTGTATTATTTTGCAATGAGGATAAGAGTAATGGGTGATTATCTTTTTGCTATATTAATACGATGAAGGTTCCTTAAACCGCTACAGAAGACAACAATCATAAATACATGGAAGTAATTTTTTTTTTATCCAGTGGATCTATGTTTGGTGTAGAAAAAGGTTAGAAGAAAGTGACAAATTGGCTGAACAGGTCTGTTAGCATAGGTTTTTCCTACTCAGTGCATTAAGCCAACGCAATTTATGTAGCATTCAAATTAGGTTGATCATTGAATGTACAGCAGTATTAGGTTTAAAAAAAGCGGTCCTCTTTTTAATATTTTTATTGCTTGCACTGTCAGACCTACTGTCTTCTATTGGATCTTTTGTGAAAATGCCCACGAAATTGTTTTTTTTTTTTAAATAAATAACAATCTGTAGCAACATTGCTTTCAGATTGTTCAGTCACTTTTATAAACAACGAGAGGGATTATCTTGGACAAGTCTCGCCCAATCAACCGAGAGAGTTTAACTATATGCTGCAATACTTGCATAAAAATGCAAGTTTAGTCTTCTGTTTGTCAGGATCAATGTAAACATGGAAATACAATGAATGGGTTTTTCTACATAGAGCTCTGTCACAATTATTTACCTGAAGAACCGTAAGCTAACATTCTTTTCTCTTATTTTATTAAACTCTGAGGATTAAAAAATGTTCTCACAAGAAGGCCTATCAACAGTACTGATAAGAATTAGCTCTCAATATAAGAACAAAACAACGATGAAAATAAGCACCGAGGAATTACATCAGGCAATATGAAGTGGGATATGGGTATTTCATTGCTGTAATACCGTAACTTAAAGTGGATACTCTGAGTTCTAGAATGGTCCCACATGTAACCGGATCTTATTTTGACTTATTTATAACTATTGCTGTAATATTTCTAGTATTAAAGTGCATTTAAAGATGGCCGGCATTCAGTGCGGTAACAACAAGATATTCAAATCTTGATGCGATTTGCACATACACATAACGCAAGAATGGAAAGTGTTAAGCGTGTGTTTAAAAAAAAAAAATCCAACGAACCACGTCAAATAACCTTAAAGCGTAGCCTATATTCATTATAATTATCCTCGAAAGATTTTGGAAAGTTGATGACCCAGTTCTTAGTTCCAGGTGGTTTGGTTTACTGAATTGATTCGAGGATATTTTGGCGATGTCTTGATTACCTCTCTACATAGCAGTTAAGATTATCTCGACTCTCTCACACAACTTGCGTAACTTGCACATGTTCACTACCGTGACAGCTGCAACAGTTTTATAGAGCGAGTTTTAGAAATACGTAAGTTTTTCAATATATCTTTTCAATGAATGTCATTACACAATTTAAATGATTGACGTGAAATGGCTTTCATAACTATTATATTTAATAAAATTACGCTCAGAGGATTGGTGAAATTTAATGTCCCCTAAGTTTCGCAAATAATTTGGAATGGAGACCTAAAACCTAAGTCTCTTGATATAATGTTTCAATTCTCTAAATATTAGTGGAATTTACTTTTCTTCTTCTTCTTCTTCTTCTCCTCCTCCTCCTCCTCCTCCTCCTCCTCCTCCTCCTCCTCCTTCTCCTTCTCCTTCTTCTTCTTCTTCTTCTTCTTCTTCTTCTTCTTCTTCTTCTTCTTCTTCTTCTTCTTCTTCTTCTTCTTCTTCTTCTTCTTCTTCTTCTTCTTCTTCTTCTTCTTCTTCTTCTTCTTCTGGTCTATCCTTTAGTTTTCGCTTAATGTAATGATGTACTTGGACATCATCTACTGGGATACCCATTTATTTTGCTAAAGTTTGTTGAGATACTCTTTTCAAACTAGTCCCACAAAGAGTGTCAATGAACCATGTTTCCTAACAGTCATAAAATAGAATCGCCTTTAAAATCTAAAAAAGCAGCAAGCTTTTTTTTTCAAATTGAAACGGCACAATCATCCGAGTCTAGCAATAGATTGATGCTAACAAAAAAAAAACAAAACAAAAAAAACAAAACAAAAACCCATGTAACATAGCCGTCAGACGTGCCACGTTTTTGTTTCATGTTTTCTTTTTAAAATGTCGAGTTTGTTTAAGATTTTGAGCAGCATTGTGAAAAAACTGTTTTCATGTACGAGCATTTTCGTCATTATTCTGGTTTTTTTTTATTATTCTATGATTGAATCAGAACTGATCGAAAAGGCGGATGTGTCAATATTTAATCATCATCTATTGTTATGTTGAGCTGTTTTATCCGATGCCAGAAACGTGCTGTTGCCAGGTAGCGGGTAATCCGAGGTACTTGAGGTAGAGTTTCTTCAGAAACGAAGAAACAATAAATGAAATAATATGCTAGATCTACAATTATTAAGAACTGAACAGAAATGTCGCAAGAGACGGAGCGAGGTAAAAAGAGAGATAAACAGAAGTGAAAAGAGAAGAAAAATAAAAAGGAAAGAGGGATAGAGAGGGGGGAAGAAAACATATAGAGATACAGAGAGGGTGTAAGAGAGAGAGAGAGAGAGAGAGAGAGAGAGAGAGAGAGAGAGAGAGAGAGAGAGAGAAAGAGAAAGAGAGAGAGCGCGCGCGAGAGAGAGAAAGAGAAAGAGAGAGAGCGCGAGAGAGAGATAGAAAGAGAGAGAAAGATAGAAAGAGAGAGAGAGCGAGAAAGAGAAAGAGAGAGAGAGAGAGAGAGAGAGAGAGAGAGAGAGAGAGAGAGAGAGAGAGAGAGAGAGAGAGAGCGGAAAAGCAGCGATATACAGACGTATCCATAGATAGATGGGTGAGAAGACAGAAAGAAAAGAGAGCGGTTGAGGTTATGACTAGAACTCATGTTGTTTTCATGTTTTAAACATTAACACATTTCGATTTTCTCAAACCACTTGTCGGCAAAACACAATATTAAGTGTGGCTCAATCTTTTATCCTCATGACAATTTACGTGAGTTGAACAATAGCCTTTTGTGAATCGATTCAGGCTAGGCCTTTAATGTTCGGTGCCTGAAATTTTTATATAAGCCACAACCGCTTTGATCAGATATACCACGATTATTTTGGTTAGACATGCTATGTCCATTTAGATTGAAGACCATAAAGGTAACAGAGCATGACAGTAGATATGTCAGGTTGTTCAAACTTGCTCTCAGTTCAGATGAATTAAGTACTGTCTTTTCATTAACAGGCCGGCACTTCATGCATGAAGGTTAATATTCAGAATGAAAACAAAAATTATACCCCATATTTTGATTTCTGAAATGTGATTGCATATAAAATTAAGTGAGTCTTAATTAGGAGAACCAAAAAAAAAAAAAGAAACTTTGTTATAGTATGCCTCAAGCTGAACATAGACAATTTAAAGGCTTGTAAAGATTATGCGATATAAATATGCTCGGTGTTGCAACAGAAATAGTTTGGGCGACAGACTGAAAGAAAGAGAGAGAGAGAGAGAGAGAGAGAGAGAGAGAGAGAGAGAGAGAGAGAGAGAGAGAGAGACATAACGATACAAAGATATGAAGAGGGCGAAAGAGAAATACAAATACAGATACAAGAATGACTTAAGACATTCGGAAGGTCATACAAACTGAGATACAAAGACAGAGACGCAAAAGTTGAGAAACATGATGTGGTAAACTGGCCTTGGAAAAGTTTTTCGATGATTTATGGGAGACAATAGGAACGCAATACCATTTTTTTTTTATGCTGCATGGCAATGATAATTATTCTTTTCGGAGCTGTTGTTTAACATGATTAAAGGAAACCCAATTCTCTGACATGTGAACATGTATCAATTAACTTGATAACGAAAACAACAACATTTTTTCACCCCCATTAAGTTATATCATTTTTTTGATAAATGAGTACGTTTTCCCTCTTAATAGCATACATAGTTAAAATAGTTAAGTGATTTCCGTGAGGAATAAAAATGATGCAGCTGATGTATTTAAAAATTCTTTGAATGAGTCTTAAATTTATATTCGTTAGGCATAATTTACACTTTTATACCCTTGGGTTTTATGCATAGGGTTTATTTTTATGTATTGAAGTGGTTTAAGCATGAGTTCAGCCAAACATAATGATAATAGGACAGACCTGGCTTAAAAGCGCAAGTGAAATTCTCCATGTCACAGGACACACTCTGAAATGTAGCTGTCATTGTAAAGTCTGTCACAGTAGGAGGTTGTAACACAAATATTTGCATATATTTGAAAAATGATCTCTCTTGAAGCAAAGAAGAGAAGAGAGGGGAACTACGTGATTAAACGATCATCTACACAGTCATGCTTCATTGCACGGAAAGCTCCACAATTTGACTTTTTTTGTATCTTTATTCGTATTCTGGCCTGAAGTTCTCGTAACTAGTTTGATTTTCAATTTGGATTATAGAGACCCTTGTAACACTGTGAACGATTGTGTGATGGTTTGATCCAATGGTGAATTCTCGTTCTTGAAATGAATAGAAACGGAATTCGAATACATCCTTATCACGAAGCAATATTATTGACATGATTACTTGCGCTGATGTCGAAATTGCTGACTATACAATGAAGCAATTTTCATTGATGACATTATGTTATATTTAACTGAATGAGATTTAGAACAATCATTACAGGCCTGACTGCATATTAAAAAGAGAACCTGAAGCATCTTATTCTTCCTCTGTTTCTCTTCTTTTCCTTGTTTATCATCTTGTCCTTTTTCTCTTCCTTGTTGTTGTTGCTTTTATTGTTGTTTTTACTGCTCTCATTCTTCAGCTCCAGGAATGGATCAAAATGAAATAAGAAATGACCATTCATCTCAAAATGGTGATCGGAAGCAAAATAGAAAGAGAAAAGGGACTTTGATGAGATACTTTGAGGATTAGAGACAGTGGGCCGATTTGAATACAGATATCCTGAACATGGAATGACACCTGGCATGCAACACCGTTAATCATCAGATGAATATACAATTTGCTGCCCTCCGATAATAATCTTATATTTTGAGGAAAGAAGGAAGATTCAATATGTCCACAATGCCAAGGCAGACAAACTATAATTATACAAAGCGTGACCTGCAAGATTGTAATATGTGAGGAGGAACCAAATCATGGCACGGAGATTCGACACGAGGCGTCAGCAAACCCAGGGAAAGAATCGCTGGATAGTTATGACAATCATATGAAGCAAACCTTCCCTAGTAATAATGAGAATCAAATATAGCTAAGATATGATTTCAGTTTTTTCATATAGATCCAACATGGTTGAATGGACGGTTCAATGTAAAAAAAATCATGCTTACAGATACAAAAGCGACAAATATCTAAATCTGATTTTAAAAAATTGGGCTACTAAGTTTATATAATGTCAATTTACATGAATACAAACGGAATCCGAATACATCTTTATCACGAAGCAATGTTATTGACATGATTACTTGCGCTGATGTCGAAATTGCTGTCTATAAAATGAAGCAATTTTCATTGATAACATTATGTTATATTTAGCTGAATGAGATTAACAACAATCATTACAGGCCTGGCCTGACTGAATATTAAAAAGAGAACCTGAAGGGTCTTCTTCTTCCTCTGTTTCTCCTCTTTTCCTTGATTATCTTCTTGTCCTTTTTCTCTTCCTTGTTGTTGTTGCTGTTATTGTTGTTTTTATTGCTCTCATTCTTCTTTTTTCGGCCTTATCTCCTCCTCACTCACACACATCCGCGATCACTGCCCAAAAATCCGGAACCCATTGTCTTCCCGTGTATATCAATTTAGAAAAAAAAAATAGAAAAAAAGGAAAAAAGAAAGAAAAGAAATCACCGTTATTTCTTAGCTTATCAATAGTCTTTAACTTTTCCGTCCTGTTCATATAGGGACAGTACACCTTGAGATATAACAAAGAGAGGTGAATTCAATGAAACCTTAAATTTCTTGTAAGAGCCTATCTGATCTAAGTGCAGAATAACTACTGTCACTGGCTGACATATGATTTTGATTGTTCTATTCATACAAGGTCGCTGTCTGGTTGCCTGGCGACGTTACTGCATGGTCTTACAGCCATTGAATTAAAAGATAAAAATACAACGCTATGGTTCCCTTAATTTATACAGGTTGTAAACACTGTGTTTTGCCTACGTTCATCGATCTTTTTAAATTTTCTGAGCTTTAACTCGATATTAATTGATTGTTTTTCTTTTACTTTTCCTATTTTAATTTTATATGCTTTAACATGCATTTTCGTGAGAGCTTGAGTGGTGCAAATTGGTGAGTCTCAAATTCGTAAGCAATGTAGATATTTTTGAATCCTTACCTGCACCTAACGTTTTTCTTGGAAAGTTTGTTTATCAGTTGACCGCTCTCTCGCTGGATGCACTCCCTCGGCGAGCATCCTGGTTTGTCTCTCAACACCTGTTCCCACGTTACGTTCCCACAGCACATGTCATTGGGTATCAGTTGTTACCTCTCTCAAGTGGCAGTCTTTACACGGATTTATAGTAAGAAACTCGGTCGATTTTGGCAGCCTAACGCGTCCAAAAGTTATAAATGTAAAATTCTGTTTTCATTAGATTTGATCAGAATTAAAATTGTAACTACAACTTGAAATTTTTAGTTTTGGATTTCTCTTGCTTGTCCAATCATTTAATACGTTATTGAAAACCAAAGGCCATTACTCACAGCCATCTGAAGAGAGCCGAACTATATATATATATATATATATAGTGCCTTAATGACTATGATCATTGCGCTAAAGCATCATAAGTAAATGTGGACTATCATTTATCAGGTATATCAGGAATATAGCCTACTGATTAACATAAAATAAACTTGTTCATTACATTGATGATAATAATTTTAATGTCAATAGAAAGAAGAAATGTATGAATACTTAAATAGTCAAATGAATATTTTAAAATCTAATAAATAAGTCACAAACAACACAGGCCAAGTTCAAAGCGGATTTTTCTATAATATTAGATTAACAATACATGGCCAAAGACAAAAGACACTTCTTTAAGCACTTCGACGATTTACGGGCAATGTATTTGTGCTGACGATATTTTTTTAAGACCTTATTCACGATATCACAAAAATTGTATATCGTGTACTAAAATTGATTAAAATCCGTACTATTATTGTTAGACAAAGCTGAATAGATACTATTTCTATGAGAACATAAAACTTAAGTTTCACGATGAAAAACGCATGATACGTTTGCAAGGGGCTAACACTAATTTGTATGAACCGTAAAATAAGAAAATAATTATAACAATGAGATTGGTGATCTACAAAAGCAGAAAGTTTCTAAATTGATTTATGTTCTATACTTTCTAAATCTGGAGACTTGATGTACAATACACACAGCTCGATTTGTTATGGAAGAAAAAAAATGTACTCGTACTAAACAAGTTTTACGCATTTATGCTTGTACATAAACGGATTAGGCTTAAAGTTGATTATAAATTTAAAGCAACGTATTATTGTCTGATTCACAAATTTTGCAAAAAAGGAGTTAAAAAAATATTTGCAATTTAATATTTGATATACAGTTCTGAATCAGTTCTTTATCTCCTGAATTAAATGACAATAACTCAAATTGATTCTATGAAAATAATTATAGTGTGTTATTACGTACCTCACATCATTTTGGGGTTGTTGGGGATATAGTTTAAGATTAACCTTACAATATTCACTCTAGTGTACTGGTTTGTAGAGGGTCATTATGTCTTATTAAGTGATTTGCGAAATTAAAATATTGGAATTTCCCTGTATGCTTTGAGAAATTCCACAACGGTATTATTTTGTCAGTCACCTATTGATTAATAGCAGCAACAAATAACTTTAGCCTAACACTAAAAAAACTTCATCCCTGTTTTAATTCACTACTTCATTCACTACAAATGGAACAAAAAAGGCTCCTCTTTCTAGCACCAGCGATCTTTCAAGATAAAGTCAGAAAATCTGAGGGCTTTTCAAAATCGCTGATTTTTAAATCACATAACAATTTTTTTCAAGACATATTTATTTGACGAAGAATGTTACTTGTTTCAAAAAATGTTGAACTTGCGTAATGAACATAAGTGAAAGGAAAGGCCTTTTGAAATCTGAATCAAAGACCTGAGACGAACAGTGAACTTTGTTACCTCTAAGATTGACTGGCATCAAACTCTTTGCATAAATTTCAACGCATTGAAAACGGCTAGGCTTACTTTGGCATTAAAAAAAGCAACCAAGCATAAAAACATTTCAATTTATAAAAAGCTATGAAAAAACAAAATTGGTCACCGCAGCATGCAGAATTCAGGATATGAAAGACTCTTTGCATGATCTTTGCCAAAATTGAATGCATTAACTTGTAAGCAAGAGCACAATGTAAAGCTGTCCGCACAGAGAAAGTCGCTGGAGGCCGCCAACCGCTGTCAACCGCTACAGCTTTGGAAGGTGCCTGTTTGACCCCATATGATATTGGAAGGACGCTGTTCCACGAGGCTGTTAAAAATTACGGTTGGCTCTGGAACCTAGTAGAGATTTATGACTGAAATATTTTTGTCATCAGAAGAAACATTTCTTTGGTATGGACAGTCTGTTCCCTAATTAATTAGGCCATGGCGTAAATGTGGAGTTCACAACAACAAAGAGCGAGCACCTCTCGGTGAATACCTCCATTTGTTCAGACAACTTGAATACGTCCTACCCTGATATGGTTTATGCAAACATGAAAATGACTGTGGGATCATTTGGTTAAATCTTATCGCTTGAAGGAGACTTAGTTCAACTGGTACTGACCTAATATTCCAAAGAAGGGACATGTAGTCAAATAGACAGACTGCTGAGACAAAAAAAAGTTTTTTTTTATCTCCCCGTTCCTACACGGGGGATGTGTAATAACTAAAAACAACAACAACAACAACAACAACAACAACAACAACAACAACAACAACAACAACAACCACAAAAATAAACCAAACAAACCCCCCCCCCCTCAAAAAATAATACTTAAAAAAAAATTATACATGTACATATACATATACGAGGGCGTATTGATAAGTTTTGCCTCCAAGTCCATAACTTTGGAAATAATGAAGACAAACAAATGATACTTACACCAAATGAAAGGTCATTTTATTTAGCACCAGATGACATATCATTTTTCAACATAATCACCGTCCCGTTCGATACAGAGCCGCCACCGACGGACGACCTGTTGGATGCCGTCAGCGAAGAAGTCAGCAGTCTTGTCTCTGCACCAAGAAAGAACAGCATTCTTCACATCTTCGTCTGTCTCGTAACGATTGCCCTTGAGGTAATCCTTGAGTTTTGGAAAAAGGAAGAAATCGCTCGGAGCAAGATCTGGGCTATAAGGCGGGTACGGTAATGTCCGGAGGCCTAAATGACCTAAAGCCGTGTGAGTTTCCAAACTTGTGTGAGGGCGAGCGTTGTCGTGATGGATGATGGAAACTTTTTCACTCCTTACCCGTCGCAACCTCGATTTCAGTTTCTCCAGTGTGTTCACATATTTCGTAGAATTCACGGTGTTGCCTTGTTCCAAAAATTCTGTGTGAACCACACCCTCACTGTCCCAAAAGATTTTGAGAAGCACCATCATCCATCACGACAACGCTCGCCCTCACACAAGTTTGGAAACTCACACGGCTTTAGATCGTTTAGGCCTCCGGACATTACCGCACCCGCCTTATAGCCCAGATCTTGCTCCGAGCGATTTCTTCCTTTTTCCAAAACTCAAGGATTACCTCAAGGGCAATCGTTACGAGACAGACGAAGATGTGAAGAATGCTGTTCTTTCTTGGTGCAGAGACAAGGCTGCTGACTTCTTCGCTGACGGCATCCAACAGGTCGTCCGTCGGTGGCGGCTCTGTATCGAACGGGACGGTGATTATGTTGAAAAACGATATGTCATCTGGTGCTAAATAAAATGACCTTTCATTTGGTGTAAGTATCATTTGTTTGTCTTCATTATTTCCAAAGTTATGGACTTGGAGGCAAAACTTATCAATATGCCCTCGTATAATAGTTATACACTATATACTATCTGTCTCGACAGGGATAGAGCTAAATAAGACCGTTTCACTAGAGAAATCGGCTTCAATTAATTATATATATATATATATATATATATATATATATACACATATATACATATTTATACATATTTCATTCACACAATTACAAAGAGTAGAAACATGCAAACAAAGTAACTCACAAATAAACACATCAACTTGAAAAAAAAGCACTTGAACTGATAGTAGTTTCCTGGTGTAACTGGCATTTTCAATGGGAAATAAATTGCTTGACTCGATGCAAAATGATAATACAGCTTTGGACAGCGTTGGGAAATATGTAGTTTGGATTCTGCCGAAAATGGCAGTGCCGCTCCTCACTGTATAGCTAGTATAGCGCGCTCCACAGCTTTGTTTATGTGGGACGCAATTGTTGTCTTAAGAGCATTCTTTTTATTTTGCTGCTCCGGACAGCGCACCCACGCGGGCGTAAGCGAATGACTTAGCTCTAAGCGTTCGCCCTAAACCATGATACCTTAAAGCAGCAATGGAATGTGGACGCTATTCAAACATCAAATATTATGCACTGTTTCCTGCAGTCGCTCTGTAACATATGTAAAAATTTTCATTTTTTAGATGTATTTCAAATTGAAGACGAAAATGAAAATTAAATGATATAATTTCAAATATGGCAACTAAAAAAGCCAAAAAAAAAACCCACCAAAAACAAAAAAGCAACAACAAACTAACGGTATTCTGATAATGCAGTTTCTATAATAGTGGAAAAACCAATATAAATCCAAATCAGTTCATTATTTCTTGTTCGGGCCACTTATTTTGTGAAAGAGCGTCCGCCACGAGCCTTGCCTGCGCTAGGGCTCAGCACTTCAAATCACGCAATCAACAGACTGAGCTCAGGTTCTAACTCATTCAGCGTTGCTATACCTGGTAGGGCATCCTGGGAGTTACAAAAATGCCTTTTAATCCTCGGGCTTTAAAAATCGATTTACTTCTACTGATGGAAAAATAATGAAGAACCTAATGAATAAAATTTAGTTCTAATCCTCCTCCCCCCCCCCCCCCCTTTTTCCCCCATGCACACAGTGCGCTTGTAAAATACCAACCTTTTGAGACATAACCCGCAGCATTTCAATTATGGCCATCTCAAAAGACTTAAAGCTTGATGGTGATGACTCTAGTCACTACGCACACAAGGAAAGAGACATTAATCATCCACAATGTACTCATTATTATACACTGCGCCCAGACGCCTTCTTCAACCTAGCCACAACAATGATCCATTACGTCTAGGTCATAACTGCTTCCTGTTTATCGGGCCGTTACCTGACCTAATAACCTCTCATCCCGTAAGTAGGTCATAAAAGCACTCTTTTGTTTGATAAGTTAACCCTAAACTTTTTCAAGGCCAAAATTCCTATGGTTTGGGGCATAATTTAGGACATTGAATTCAGGGAACAAGAATCTTTATTAGATCTTGCTGATTCACCCTTTTTGTTGCAAAATTTTAAATACAAAGCAAAATTTTTGAACTGAGTGAAAGCTGTCCTGTATACATTTTATAAAGCTTCGCTTTCAAACAATAATCATATGTGAAGGAAAACAAGTGATAAGGTTGACTTGGCTTCTAATTTCTGCGAGAAGTTATACATGTTCCGAAATAAGGTCGAAATGCCTAAACAAGAATTCCATGAGAATTAACAAAACCTCTCTCAAACAGACATGACGGAAAAAAAAGTTCCAGAATGCTCTCGTCCATTGTGATTGGCTTAGACTTTCAGGATGGTACGACATTCGCAAAATACCTTTACTCGCATGACAGCTACATGATTTCCGATTGCAAAAAATTAATTTGATCGCTTTTTCGAGCCATTCTAGCGTGCCAGAAGCAACCCACGTCCTGAAAATAAAATAATTGAAACTAAAATGCAGGAAGTAGAAAATAGTGTTGAAAAGCAACTGTGCTGGTTTGAGCCAGGATACACAGGGGCGAATCCTTTTTCTCCATTCTTCAAGTTCGCCAGTCGTGACATAATAAAGTGACATTAAAATAATGCAATGTGTAGTTTTGACCTCAATGAAATTAGCTTGCACTGTTATTGAATGATTTGGGATTTTTAACATTGCAAGTTTCATAATTCCTCAGAGAAAGAGATTCTTAAGGGGATAATTATTGATAGCTGCTCCTCGCATTATGTTTTTCGAGTCAGCTGATAAACCCTCTCATTTTTCCCCAACCGCTGAAAATAGAACATAACAATAATGTTGCTCGAATTAAACTAGAGTGGATGTAAATGCTGTAGATCTATGTCCGCATAAAAGGTGCGTCTAGTCGAGCATGAGTTATTTTGTGTCTAAAACCAAACTCAGTCTCCTTAATAAATCGAAACAGTAATGTTCTTCTACCTTGGCTCAAGTCATCTTAAGTTCTCTCTCGGACGGGAACTCAGATCAGCCTGAGCTAATGTAGCTCTTTTTAAATGTTCAATCCATTAGAGTCGATTCAATGAGAGGCTTTAAATGACTGCGGCTGTTACCATGCAACTTGAAAATGCCACCTCTAAGAATTGCATCCATTTTAGCAATGAAACCGACGCAGTTCTATTTCACTTAATAGCTAGTAACAGTTTAAATGATTGATCATTTTGATAAAAAATGGATTCTGTGGTGGCTGTCAATGACCAAATGTGACTGCAAAAAGAAAAAAGGAGTGAATTAATAATAAACAGCCTTTTGAAATCACCACTTTCTCTTTAATCATAATTGTCATAAATATAATGTATCGTACTTAATAATTTACACTGCGGCACAAGATTCTGACTTATTTGTGAACACAGTCTATTGACATTCTCAACCGATTTGAATGATCATATCTTTAGCGCTGATAGGGTCAAAAAGCAGAGCATGAAAGAGACGGTTTCTCGCTCTTAAATAATATTGTTACAAACAAGACCAAGTGACATTCTTCGAAAAACCAAGAACTCCTTGACTTTTCTCTACATTCTTGTATCATCCTGAATTAGACATACTACACAAATGTAATAATTGCAACGAAATACTTGTCTTCTACGAAAAGCAAATAACAATAATTTACACAGCCTTTTTACTTTTTGTCCCTTATCTCTTGAAATATATATGCGAATTCCGTCCATTTTGTAACCAGTTTTGATATTGATGGAAGTTCCGCTGGCGCTAGATGACCATTGCTGGGATTTGACATGATTCGTCGACAGTTTCTATCGAAGTAGAGACAAGCGTTCCTTGCACTGGGAACGAATGGACTTTAAATGGCATACGACGTCAATGAAGCAGCAAATTAATGCCATGGTTACAATTCTTCATCATCCTTTTTTCTTAAATCATTTCTTTTGCTCACGTTTTTCAAGTAAAAATCTGATTGCATTTATGGTCATACAGAGAGTCTGAGAAGATAAAGTATATTATTTTCATTAGAACGTTACATAATTATCTCAAGCAACCGTTATTATCTTCGAAGCGAAATAAATATTTTTAAAAACCTCGAGTACGTTGTCGTTAGGATAAGCATTAAGGGTAAAAATGTTAAGTAAAATAAGGAAAGGTTAGAAAGAAGGCAACATATTGATGAGTTATATCGATGTCTAGATCGATCGTATCTGTCCGAGAGGTAAACCCATCAGGTAGTCAGCGGCTCAGAATACCGTGACGGCCCAGGCCGAGATAGAATCAATCTATCGATCTGGAAAGCTGGGCGGGATGTGGGGCGAAAAGGTGTGCTGCTCTGCGTCATTTAATGCTGTGGTTGAGCGTCAAAGATTTTAAACTATTTTGTAGGTAAAAATATGGTTAACAATACGGCAGCTGAAATGTTTTACTTTATTTCTCATTTTACCGAACACACCCTGAGATTTTTAACAAGACTCATTAATTGTGGAAGAAGAATGGAAGATAATAATAAAAGAAATATGGCACTTAATTATGATTAAGTTTGCATACTCAATTTATCTCTCTCTCTCTCTCTCTCTCTCTCTCTCTCTCTCTCTCTCTCTCTCTCTCTCTCTCTCTCTCTCTCTCTCTCTCTCTCTCTCTCTCTCTCTCTCTCTCTCTCTCTCTCTCTCTCTCTCTCTCTCTCTCTCTCTCTCTCTTTCTCTCTGTGCGCCTCTCCTTTTTTTATTCTCTATTGTTTTCCTTTCTTCCCTGCTTCCATCGCTACCAATACACTAAATTTATTTGTTCATTTCTCTTTACCCCTCTTCTCTCGCTCAACCGACTGACTTTCATGCCTCGTGTGATTTATTTTCTTTGGAACGCAAGACAGCAATCAAAGGCTGAACGAAGAAACAGAGAGCAGGAAACATCGACAGGAAAAACGGAAATGAGTGCGATATATAAAAAAGGTGGAGAGGAGAAAATCTCTCCCAAATATCTTTTAGTTGCAGTTCCGGTTGGCATCCCTGAAATCGGTCTTGTTCTTTGTGAATAAATAACAGAAAATTGGCAATCTTGATGTGATTGGGGTGCCCAATAGCTCATTCAATAGAGAGTTTATCTTGAGAAGGGTTTCTGTTATAAAATTCTTGACTTGACGACGATTTCCGAAATATTTACACTTTATTAAAAATCAGAAAGTACTTTTTAGGTTACTGAATTTGTCAAGGCATACATCATGAGTAGAGTGTTCAAATAATTACTTGGCGTTCAAAGCCATGTTAATTTAAAATAATGTTGTTTGAGGTAACTTGTCTATATCCATATCTTATTTCTTGGTAAAATCGGGAGACGCAAAATTATTCTAGGACCACGGATACAACAATTTGATAGAACAATTCTCGTAGAATATGTGTCGATTTTTCCTGATATCAAAGTACTTTCATATTTTACAAGGTGGATGATTACAAACTAAGAATTTCTTAAAAATGTGTGTGAGCAATGAAAGTTAAAAATGATGTCTTCTTTTCACTTTATGTATCATTTACCAACCAGGGTATAACTGATATTTTTTCCTGTTTCCCCTTGTGATATAATAATGCATCACTGGTTTCGCCTGACATGGCAGTATCTTTCTTGATCTCCCCTCAGATTACTAGTATTTCAAATTTCATGTACTATCAAACCTACGACTACAATCAGAAAAACAAGAATAGACTGTTTTAGATCGAATCGAAATTATTTTCTTATAAAACCTCAGTGTTAATGCAAGACTGAAAAAAATATTACCGTCCATGAGAAGTGAAGATTAATGATTTTCCTGGTGGTGTAACGAGAAACCGATTTTTAAAAAGAGAAATATGGTCCTAAAATAGATGGAAATGCTTTTTCTTGAAAAATAAAGAAACAAAATAAAACCAATAGCAACAATAACAAAAAGCAAAGAACAACAGCAAAAAACAAACAAAAAAACTAAAAAGTGTGTCTGCTTATTCTATTTATTCAATTCTCTCTACCTTCCTGTCGAGCTAACTAGATGAGGTCAAAGCTATCCATCAGTATTTTCGCAAACACCTGACACAGCCCAAGCCCAGTTTACTAAACGTGTGTTTTTTAAGACACATCCAACACACTATGGTTTTATTCCCATAAAATTCGCCTGTCGAGCAAAGTTAAAATGTTTTGATTGCCAAGCCACCCATCGCTTGCTCGGTTGGCTGCCCAGAGTCACATAGCTCAAGGCTTTCGGTCCGTGATTGAATTAGTGAGGCAAAGATCCGTGGATTTCGGTCCGTGATTGAATTAGTGAGGCAAAGATCCGTGGATTTCGGTCCGTGATTGAATTAGTGAGGCAAAGATCCGTGGATTTCGGTCCGTGATTGAATTAGTGAGGCAAAGATCTGTGGATTTCGGTCCGTGATTGAATTAGTGAGGCAAAGATCCGTGGATTTCGGTCCGTGATTGAATTAGTGAGGCAAAGATCCGTGGATTTCGGTCCGTGATTGAATTAGTGAGGCAAAGATCCGTAGATTTCGGTCCGTGATTGAATTAGTGAGGCAAAGATCCATGGATTTCGGTCCGTGATTGAATTAGTGAGGCAAAGATCCGTGGATTTCAGATTTATGAGGGAAGATGGGGACGAGGGGAGGGAAGAGGAAAGCGATAGAATGGAATAATAATTAGTCTTGGTATATATAGGTCAAGGGGATAAAATCTTAAAATTATACGTAGTACTGTTAATAGATATTGATAATATCAAAAACAACAACAACAACAACAACAACATAATAATAATAATAATAAATATTAATAATAATAATAATAATAATAATAATAATAATAATAATAATAATAATAATAATAATAATAATAATAATAATAATAATAATAATAATAATAATAATAATAAGCACAAGCACAAGCACAATAACAACAAGAGCATCACTGGACAGCTTTGTTAAAGAATCACAAAGCTTATTGCAAGCATGAATTTTTTTCTCTCATAAAAATCATATTCTCTTCTTAATTGAACAGAAAGTTCAAGACGATCTATCTCTCTATATTTATTTTTATTCATACATTCCTTTTAATTTCCTCCTTAATTTTACATCAACTTGGTTCATATAATATGTTAATCACACCATTACACACAACATTAAGGTGTAAATACATACGGTTGAACAATAACTACGTGGCCTTGTAATTGTTTCCTTGTTTGTACTATCATTAATTTTATGGATAATTTGCAAACCGAAATTTAAGAGTAGTTTACATGCAGGGAGACCATTCAAATAATCTGAAAACGACATGAACTGAACGAACACCGCAGATTTGGTCACAAATAAGTCACAACTGTATGCATTGGTTTCAATGAATAGGATATTTCAAGCCAAATTTGTTTAAGTAATTCCCATGGGTTTTTGTTTAAGTAATTCGCATGGGTTTGTTTCTAAAAAGAGATGCCAACGTGAAATACTACAAAAAAGACCCTCCACCGATGACGTCACATGTGCTCTCATCTTACTCTTTACAACCAGATCCGGTTCACATTCAGGCAAATTAAGGTGGGGAGTAAGTCTTTAACGTCATTTCGAGGTTCAACGTGAAATGTATAATAAACTAACGGCTCAACAGGAAATATAAGGACATAGTAATGTATAATAAAATAAATTGCCCTATAGAACCCATGCGGAATAAACGGATCCTCTTGGTTACTTAAGTTTCTATCTAGTTCGACCTAATTAACCTCTCGTTGCCTTCAACCTGAAATTAATCACAGGAAAGTCCAATCGTCTGTGTCAGTAGGGTTAGAAACTAGACTACTTTAAATGAGGGCAAGTAACAGACAGGTTTGATCGGTTAACCCTCATTCTCAGCAGCTGCTCCAAGCTTGAGAAATGTCGGCCAGGGCACAGCCAGATGTCTAAATGTAGACAAACCTCCTTGACAAAGGCAGTCACAGCTCTAATAGACGGTGCCCTTGCCACACGTACTGACAAATCACAATCCCTTGCAGGTGTAATAAGGTCCGAACTCTTGGTCAAATCATAAAATTCACAAGGCGCATTATGAAACTCTTTGTCTGAAGCGTTCTAACAAGGAAATGTCTTTTTATACGTTGAAAACATTGATGAAATTTAAAAGAAAATCTGACTCTTTGATATGTTTTCAAGTCTGTCTTTTCTTTATTCTTTGTTTAAGTCTAATAATTAATACATTTATTTACAGACTGCTTTAAAGGAAAGGAAAATAAGAAATATAAACCTAATTATATAATATATAGCCCCACAACAGACCCCACTTCCTCATTATGGAATTGATATTATCCTGAAAATAATGATTTCATGCAATGTTTCATCGAACCGCCCTCCTAATTTCATCCAATAATATTTCTCTGCCTCATTCTCTGCACGCCTGCTGGTAACTAGACACTTCACCAAGATGACGGAGAGCCGTAACTAAGTTTCATTTAGATCTAGATTATGGATCTTGTCGCAAAATTGAAATAACTTTGAAAAATTTAAGGTATCGATGTTGTTCCTTCCAAAAATGTTCCAGAATATTGACGTAGTTTTATTCCGTTGAAAGAGAATCTTGAGTCCGATCTGTCAAGTTTAACTAGACTCAGCCAATATGACGTCGCCAGCAACAAAAAGGTCCATTAACCCTTTTTTTTAATTAAAGTTCAGTTTAGGTCGATAAAGATCAAAGCAAAGGGAAGGATCCGTGAGGAATTGAAGATTAGTTTGCTCATTTAAATGAACTTCTCCATAGGTAAATACATCTGGGCTGGATCTATACATAAGGCTCTAAAATATTTTTGTCTCCAGATTGAGGCACAGCTATTTTACCGCCCCCTGCAAAAAATGAATCTGACAGATTTACTGAAAAATTAATATACAAAATTATGTAGTATGCAACCATGTAAAAAGTCATGTGAGTATAAAGTGCTATCGCGGATAATCAACATTTTCGTGATTGTTTTCAAGTATCGAAGAATTCCGAAGTGTATTTGCTTTTTAATGAAAAAAAAAAAAAGAATTGTTTTAGTCAGCAAGAAAGTATGCGGTCTGTTAATGCTATATTACCTCTTATTGGCATATGTACTGTCATCATGGAATCATTGATTAAAGATGATAAATAGTTGTATTTAAATAGGCTTTCGTTGACATGAAGTTTTCAGTTGGTCACTTTGACATACTCATGGTTTTATGAGCACAAAATTAAAAAAAGAACCGAAGTTTAATTTAGACACCAACAAAAAAAAAGTAAAGATTTGCGTTTTTGTTTTCGTTTTTTTTTCTTTTTTCTTTTTTCTTTCTTTCTTTTTTTCTGGTAAAACGAGATATAATGTAATACAACAATCATTCCCTGAAATGGAAGTTTGAATGGAATTATGAAAGCATACCTTCCAAAATTCGATATGCAATGTAATTTAAATCTTAATATAGTTAAAGCTAGAAGAAAACTTAAAAAAAAATGTTCTTTAAAATTCAATTATAGACCGCGACATACAGTTTTTGAAGACCTTTTAAACCAGCTGCAGATTTCAAAATAACTTCAATTCTCCTTTCTCTCTCTCTCTCTCTCTCTCTCTCTCTCTCTCTCTCTCTCTCTCTCTCTCTCTCTCTCTCTCTCTCTCTCTCTCTCTCTCTCTCTCTCTCTCTCTCTCTCTCTCTCTTTCTCTCTCACTTTCTTTCTCTTTCTGTTTCTCTCTCTAACTCTATTTCTCCGTCTCTTTCATGATCCCTCTTTATCCCTTCATTCTAATTATTCTTTTCCCGGACCTTGCCTCTCTCATTTTCTCTTCGGCCATAGACTCTTTTCTTTTTATCAGAATTAAACGAAGCCGTGATAAAAAAAGAAAAAAAAGATCAATTAAAATGGACTTTAGTGGGATTACAGGTCTTGTACGAGTTTCTTAGCCAGAGGCCTACAATAACGTGGCACCAGTGTCCCTCGCTTTGCAATGTGAAGCTGAGACAACCAAAACTTTAATTAATGTTTTGTATTAGAATCCTTGTTTGATGCTTCAAATGTGTTCCTAAGATTATATGCGCAGCAACTAGGAGTAAATCACTCACATAGTTTGCATTAGAACTGTCACCATAATGATCAAGATTTAATGAATGAAAAACAAAAGAACTATCAAGACTCAGGAAACTGGTTTGTGAAGTAGTGTGAAGATACATTTTTACTCTTAAAAGTAAAGAAATTTAAAAAAAAATCGCTCAGGAGAGCTTCTAAACGTAAAAAGCAGATTTAATAGCTATTAAAATTGTTCTTATCTTGTGATTTTAGACTTTGAAAATAATTTTCTTTTCTGATCAATTCTGGTATAAGCCATACTCTCTGAATGGCAAACTAATGGGTGAAGAAATATCTTTAAGTCGCTGGTTCGAATCATGTCATCCAAAAGGGAAAGGTTAGAATCTACATTACAATAGAACGACTTACAGTCCTAGTCCATGCAAACTTCTTACTTTCAAAATTTTCCCCTTTTATTGTCCGATTTTTGTCATAGCAGCTAATGGCCCTTTCCTTTCATGGGTAG
Source organism: Elysia crispata (assembly GCA_033675545.1). Taxonomy (NCBI): domain Eukaryota; kingdom Metazoa; phylum Mollusca; class Gastropoda; family Plakobranchidae; genus Elysia; species Elysia crispata. The sequence continues at coordinate 538,142 of JAWDGP010007701.1, read as the reverse complement.
AGTCCTCAGATCACCTATACTGAGGCTTTGGTAGACTTTTGACAATAATAATAATAATAATAATAATAATAATAATAATAATAATAATAATAATAATAATAATAATAATAATAATAATAATAATGATGATGATGATGATGATGATGATGATAATAATATAAATCCCAATGTTCTTTGTGCTTTTTATCATAAACTCAATCTTTTGCAAGAGATGACAAAATTAATAAAGTCAACTTTTTAAATTAACCGAGTGTCTGCTTCTTCAATCTCCTCTACAGCTGGAAATCAAAGGTTTTAATTTACTGCAAAATAAGAACTTTACTTGACTGTATAAAATCAAACAATTTCGAGCATGGTGTTAAGTCTAGCAAGACCTTTTGAGGCTTGTTTAAAAAGAAGAAGATCAGGTGAAAATCTTGCACTTTTACATTCCTTTTATTACTTTTTTTTATATTGACATCAATATAAGCTTAAAAAAATCTAAGCAAAAATAGCTGAATCATTATGCATAAAAAAAGAGCTTGCCATCTATCGACAAAAAATGAGATTAAATGTCCCAGGAATTTCGTAAGATAAAGATACTTGAAATAAAATACAGGGCCTCGGACTTCAAATGTACTTGTGGGGGAGGGAGGGGGGGGTGCCCTCAAACATATTTTCTTTCAAAAAATAGGCCTTAAAAATGGGTGGTTTGAGTTCTGCTCTACTGGGGTCGAGCACGTTTCGAATGTTTTACATGATAAGAAAGTAAATAATACAGAACTTAGAATGCATCCGAAACACTTAACCTTAGCGACCACAGAGATTACGGTGTAGCGTAGGGAGACTTGCCTGAAGTTGACTCATTAAATTTTGTTTCGCTTGTCAGATTCAATTTATATAAATTCGGGCGCGTTTCAAAAAGTTCAAGAATCAGTTTTAAATCAATTGGAATCTTGATCTATATTATTGCAGGGAAAAATATGATCACCGAAATTTGATTTGTGAACCTTTGATCTGTCTTGAAATATAATAGTGTTTTATACAGAGGAGTTTACTGTAAATCTATCTATCTATCTATCTATCTATCTATATATATATATATATATATATATATATATATATATATAAACACACACGCTCTCTGTGTCTCTTTTCCTGTCTCCCTCTCTAGCTCACGTTATTTGTATCTTCCTCGTAGCTTTCTTCTATCATGCAACTTCTTCTCGCTCTTTCTTTGATTACCGATTACGTGTTTATCCCCAAACTTAGCTACCAAACAGGCCTATCTTTCAAACTAATCATCTATCCATAATACTAAGCAAATACATTCAATGATGCTCAAGTTCTATCTATCTAGCTAGCTAGCTACTATATATCTATTTATCAACCACTATTTTCTGCCTAGCTTTCAAGCTAACGTCTACTTATTTAAGCAACTCTATCTACTTAGGATTCTTTTTATCTGTCCATATATTTATCTTCCTGTATATCGTAAGTTTAACCATTCATCTATTTTATGTCCGTCGAAATATCTATCTATCTCTTTACTTATCTTTCTATCTAAAGATATCCATTACCAAAGAACAGGTCCAGGGACTGATTCTAGAACAAAATCCCCAAGACAAAGGCTTGACATGAGAACTGGACTCCGACGTAAACTGGTTGGATGGCTTACAAAAGCGCTGCGGATTTATTTTATAATCTGTCTGTCCGTCAACCAAGATTAAGTTAAATATGTTGTTAAGTACCACGAGCTGCCGACATTCAAATGAATTTTACTGTTCGTATGTTTGAAACGAGATAAAACCTTATTTACTCCACAGTAAAAGGTTGCATCCCATGATAAATATGACCTTAAAGTTGAGCTGTTTAATACTGAAAAACAGGTAATTTTGTATTTTCCCAATCTGTTTGAAACTCCATCCAAATCTTTGAGTATCGAATAAAAAGTTGCTGGAGATTCAATGCTTTGCGTGAATTCTTACCCGCCCATTTATTTCACAAATTATTCATCTTTCTCTTTTGTCAAAGTTTATTTGCATCCAAAGAAGGATCAGATATGGTTTCCTATTGCCAGCCATAGCTTAATTATGTTTAACGTTTCGTCCATTTCCTGTGGTGGCGCTCAGATGAGTGATGGTCAAGCTTGTAATATACAGATTACAGCTGGTATTGATTTTTCCCTTTTTGGTATAAGGGAACTCAGCAGTGGCGCTTCTGTGCAAATCCAGAATGAAGGAGTCAGGGGCGGATGTCACAGTATCATGGTCTGGAAAAACAGGAAACGATTAATGCGGTAGTTGTCGATTCTAGCCCTATTAGATTGATCAGAGATGATTTATTGTTTTACTTATTGCAGTGGCACGGCAAAGATTTCTGTATTTAACAGAAAGAAACAGAACGAAATTATTCTTTCAAGCAACCATAAAGATATAGACAAAAAGCTTCTTTGACTGAAGGCAAATCTTTACAAAAGACGTTGAGATGGACAAAGAGAATTTGAAAATAAAATGCACTAAAATATGGGAGCTTTCGTTTTCCGGCAACATTTATTTTAGTGTATGCAATTTCCGGCATTTTTTTTTCTTCCGAATTGTCCCCATTTTTAGAGCATACAAATTCCGGCAAAACTGTACATACAAAAATGACCGCGCCATTTCGGGAAAAAATATGTTCGAGTGTGTTGATCGATTAGTGAAATATGTATTCAACATTTCCCCTCTGCATTTCAGGCTTGGGACTGTCACATTTACGATTCTGTTTTCGCAAATGGGGCTGCATTAGAAATGTTGTGTTTTAATGAAGGCTTGTTTAAATGGATAAAATTCTCCAAAGGCAGTGTTTCATTAAAAGTTGAAGATTTAAAACTATATACAAGTCTGTCGCACATTTTTATAAGATATTGGTTGCTGGCAAGTTGGAACAGCAAATTCTTTGTAGGAATTTTTTTCTTGATATATCACCTGCATCAAACATGGCCATTGTTTCTTCTTCCCATCTGTATTTCTTCAGGTCACTTGCTTTGATTTTTTTCGTACTTCCTTTCAATTTGAAGCTATTTTCAAATATATATATTTACATGTTCGACTTTGATACATGCTCGTAATCGTTGCCGAAAATTGAATGTGCGGCTTCTTCTGATGTTTAGTTTTGCCGGAAAACTCACATGCGGCTTTCTTTGATGTATGGTTTTGCCGGAAATTGAATGTACCCCTAAAATATAACTGAACAGTCACACGTTCTCCCGGCAACTTGTAACATCCATTCATTCTTCACGCAGCAAGAATGCTACCATAAGTTCAGAGAAAGATTATTCTGACAAACTGAGCTCATGATCATGAATTCATCACAGATCAGGCAATTATAGAGGGAATGAAGATGAGATCATTTTTCCGTATACCGGTAGTTTGAATTTTTTATTACGATGTGCCTCATAACCGATAGCCTCGAGTAGGCAAAGCGGAAATCAAATGTAAAAATTATTAAATACTGTAGAATTTTTCCTCATCACATGATCAGTTTTGTAACAGATAGGGTTCAAAAGAAGGAAAACAAAGTGGGAAAAGATTTCACCGAGAGATGTATGGGTATCTTTGAGCGGCAGATGACTTTATGTTGCGGTCATCCTGGTGTGTCTACGTTTTTGAATATTGATGGGTTAACGTGGGAATACCTTGCATTGTTATGCAAGATAAGTCTGTCGAAAGTCTATTTTATGTACAGTGACATCGGACAGGTTTATTTGACTATTTGCCTATAGGTCATGTAGTGATTGTCCCATACCTAAAAGGAATATGCCATTGCTTAAATGAAAGGGGAAATTTGCCAATTTCTAGTTATTATCAAATAAGCCTGAAATCACCCTGCCTCTCGTTAAAGTTATACGTTTTAAGAGAAAAAAAGAAGAATAGAACAAACATTTGGTGAGTTTGACATGCCCCCCACAAGGTGTGCCCACCGTAAGTTTGAACCAAGCAATTTATAGGTGAGTTTGGTAATCCATATGAGTGTCCTTGATGTTCACGACAGAGATTGAAATAAATTTTCAATTTTTTTTTCACCATTAGATCTATTATCATCCAAAATTGGACGGTCAGATTTTACATGTATTACATTGTTCAAACCTAGTTTTATACATTTTGACATTCAATCAATATGTAAATTGAAATGATAGTGGAGTAGGACGTTCCAACATAGCCGCAAGAATCAATATTTAATGCTGTCATCAATTATCAATAGTCGTCTATGTCCTGATCCAGGATATTCTCTCATCAATATTCGACAAGATTGGCTGTGAAACGGATTGGTTCATTACTGGCTTGAGAGGGATGGGCTAAGCATCTGATTGTGCTCCTGACCCACACTTGGGTTACATAAGCTCAGAATCAGTGGAAGAGACAGATTTTAGTGAAAACTGCCAGTTCAATATAGAAAGGATATTTCATGTGTTTGTTCAATATTTCTCCTCTCTGGAGGATAAGGAAAAACAGCTCTCTATTAATTTCTATTTCTCTTGCTATGTTTTAGGTTCCTAGTCCGTCATTCTACCTTTATTTACCTCTCTGCCTGTCTGTCTCTCTCTGTCTTTAACTATTTTTCTATTTTGCTTCCTATTCTCAGTTCCGGGGTAATTCCTTCTCAAGCAGAACAGCCTTTCTAAAAGATCTGACATGCTACTAAGTGTCTCGAAGACCATTCAGAAAGAAGACAACAAAAAAGATTGATAATTATCGTGAAAGATAAACAATAATTAGAAGTCTAAAATCATTTAATATCAGACTTAGAAAAGATATTAAACCTTAACTAAAACACTCTCTGCTCCCACTTAGCATTTTGGGAATAAACTTCCTAGGCTTTGAGAGGCAGCTTAACTTATGCAACATTGTTTTACGGCTTTTACTTTGAATTAAAAAGATTGTAAATAGCTTGTCAAACTTGTCGTTCATTTGGGATAACCGTGCTTCAGAAATTTGAAAAAGAAGTTAGCATTCTGTTTGTTACTTGCTCTAAAAAAGAAACTATACAAATTAAATGAACCAGAATTACTTTTCTAAGAAACTGAGGATGACATACTCGTGAAAATTGTTTTCAGTAGACGAATGTTGAACTCAAGAAATAACATGCGGACTAATCTGCCGTAAGATTCCCCTTATTGGTCTTTTATCACTTTCAACTAAATGCTGGTGTTGAAATGTTTAAATTAAAAAAAAAACTTGTATTGGTTTACAATGTATGGTTTTACTTTATTATGTTATTAAAGATTTTTTGCTAATACCAACACTACCAAGCCTGTGAAAAGTCCCCCGAAAAGATAGCTTATTTTATCAGACATTTTTTCTTATTAAAGTTGATTCACATAAGAAGAAATTTTGTTGCTTAAACACTTAACTATGATCTATAAAAAAAAAAAACTATTTAGAACCATAAATCCCTAATGTTTATTATCTTTTCCCCACTTAAAATCTGCTTCGTTGAAAATGTTGCTCACATAAAATGGTATTACTGCTGCCCATCTGGTTAACATGTGTTTAAACTTATTTTTGTGACGGCTTCATTAAAAGAAACACTCGAGACACATTCCACTGGCAGCTGCCGCAGGTCCGTGACGCACAGGTCCCAATTTGAGCGGACCAGGTCAAGCATGGGTCACACAAGGACATCACCAGGGTCCCATACAGGGCAATGGTATGAGGCGCTGCGACAGTCAACACGGTGTCAGATGTCCAGACTCTAGAACCAGCAGCTTTGGAAGAGAGGAGAACAGTGGGCACTCGCCCTGGTTTATACATATACTTTGTTTCAGGTTCCTACTTAAGGGTTGCATCGATGGACCTGAAACAATTCGTAAGGAACAGAATTATCTATCTATATTTGCCTATCTGTCTATTTATTTGATTATTTATATATTCATTTATCTTTCTACCGATCTACCTGGTTTTTTTTTTAGACCAATCCATTTAAGAAACGTGTCAATACGTAGAACTAGCAATGTCCATTATTTTCGCTCCTCTGCTTTTACTAAACATTTCTCTAAAGATAAAAAAAGGACCTACGGAAAATGTTGAATGTTTTGCTTGGATATACTGTATAAAGGCTGTAGGAGACATGATTTAATGCAAACTTGTTTCAAGGAACATAAATGGTAAATCTTTAAGGGAACTAAGAGAGAAAGAAGCCAAATCCAAAGGTAGGGTAAGATGATTAATAGCATAGTTTTTAGATTCCGCGAGAGAAATAAACTAATTGGCCGTATCCCGTCTCTTCTTACATGTTTAAGTGACCAAAACTTTCTCTGACTCTTCTAGGTGAAAGGCCATTGCCAACCTAAGCCTTATAATCTCTTAACTGCTTAAGGTCCAGAGAGTTCAGTCGTTGGAACAGTGGGTTGACACGCGGAGGTATGCCTGGGCTATCTGGAGAAGACCGGATCCAATCTAACCATCCCTACCGTTGCCTTATCGGACACCCTATAGTTCGTTTGACCAATGGGATGTAATAAAAGTGCCCAGGTTATGGGCTCTTGGTCTGAACAAAAGCGATAGAGTTTCACCCCACTCTTTAGTTCACAACCAGACACAAAAAAATTAAACGGGCAAACAGGGTGCAGTATCAGAGTATCAGAAGCAACAAGAACAATGTTTTCAAACCTTTCTCAAAGTTCAGTCTTATACGCAAAGTCCAGCCACAGCCATATAGCTTCAATTGACCATAAACAATGCCACTAGATACAAAGGAACAGAGGACAAGTTTCATAGTTGAGCTTTCTGCTATCCCCGACAAATCTGAAAGGTTAACCTCCAGGATTGTCTTTTAACGAACTTGATACTTAATTCCGTTTGGGCGCAAGGAGAAAACCAAAAGAGTGCTAATTATCATTTGCATGTTGACCTTCATACTGTTAGAAGATACTTCTGGCCTTTTCCCTTTTGTTACAATCCTCTATATAATTTCTTTTAGTGTATATTCCATTCTCTCTCTCTCTCTCTCTCTCTCTCTCTCTCACTCTCTCTCTCTCTCTCTCTCTCTCTTTCTATCTATCTCTCTCTCGCTCTCTCTCTTCACTTGATGTCTTTGCCTTAGTCTTTTTTTACCAGAGTCGGCTAGCTCTTAAACTACGGTATAATAGTTTAGAAGCTGGCTTGTAATGACACAGTAAACCAATCAATTGAGCTAGGAGAACCTCTGCCCTCAGCAGTTTTTGTGCAACAAAATAATAGTCATGGCTATCTTGAGTTGAATGTCGCAGTAGTCCTCCCACGTAAATTTATACCAAATGAGGAAACAAAATATTTCCATAAAATCGTCATGGACTCTTAAAAACTCACTGATAGTCCGCTCAAACAAAGAAGTTGGTATCTTCGTGACACTGATAAATTCAAACGAGGCACATTGATTTATCAATAATTGGGCACTTTTGCGTCATCCACAGAGCGTTGCTATGATTTAAAATCGAATCAGGTGAAGTGATGGTAAAGATATCACTACACGTTTGATACCATATTACTTAATATATCAATAAAATCTATCGAGAGAAAATTTGAGCCTGAAAAAAGTTTTACATAATTTTTTCCAAAAAGATTTATTCGAGACTTACAGAATGCATTTTTTCTGTCCGCGGTGATTTCTTTTTGGATAAGGAAATGTTCACCATGAGGGTTTTATTATTTATATTTTGTATCTCGTTGAAAGAAAGTATCGGGAGTCATGCTGAGAAGAGAAGTAAATCAAAATGATATTTTTAAATTCAGAAAACGTTTGACTTAATGTGTATATAAGTTGCGATAGTTTTTGAAACTGCTTTCAACTTATTGTAGTTGATTTAGTTCAGCCAACCTAAATCGGCTCATTCTATTCATAAAAAAGATTTAATGTTATCCAGATCTCTTTGATGACCTTAAAGTCATTACGATTGCTGTGTTTCAAGACTCGAAAACCATTCAAAACTTCCAAAATAAAAGTGGAGCTTTTTACTCTAAGACTTCTTTTTTGTTTCAAACCATTTTTTTTAAAAGAATGTCCAGTGGAGCCTTTTACTCTTTCTCTCCTTTTTATTTCAAAACATTTTTTTTTAAATGTTCAATATAGCTCATGACGGCAATCTGAAATTTCTGTGAGTATTGCTCACGGCATAAAATTTAATTGCTATGTAATATTGTTGCTATAGTGCATGCAAGCTACCTTTTGTGATGCGATTTATTTTACATGCTTCTTCCATTGCAATGAGGGTGCAAGGAAGTCTCGATCATTACAAATGAGTGTTTCATGCTGCTTTCTTTCATCAATAATGTCACTCTTCTGCATCACCCAAACATTATCGATGCGGGCCCATGAAAGTCTTAGCGAGTTCGGCGCCACATCAAACCAGTTATTATTTTGGCACTAAGCTTTAAAGCCGCTGCTCGACGAAAAAAAACATTCTTGACTATTTTTCGAAAAATCTTGTCTTTGTGTTGGTTTTTCAATTTACACTTCTATTTAACGCAAAAAAATAATCTGATTTTAAACGAATATCGAGGACCTTGAAAAGAATAAGAAAATTGCGTTAGAGCTCTATAAGTCTCAGAGTAAGCATGGGTTTCTTCTTGCGTGGTAAGTTTACCTAGTTTATCGACTTTCATTTCTCTGACAGCCCGGCTCAATATAAAATCTAATAAAATAATCCATATATTACACAACATCATGGAAATATAAAAAAATAAATCGCCATAAACTTTTCTTCCGCTTATTCCATCGCATAAGAAAAAAAAAACAAACAAACGGTTTTGAAGTTCGAATTAAATTGCGATGTTATGCTCATTTTGCAATTCTGCCAACTCATTTTATCGATCAGTAACATGTTAATATATGCATGGCTCAGCGTCAAAGGGTGTCGAACACGCTCAGGCCTTTTCGAAATTAGTGTTCAATGCGCAGAATGCCGCTTAAGATCGATCAAAATATCACCCAAGCCCAAAACGGCTGAATGGTCCAGACTTAGTCTCAATCGTCATAGAGTAAAAACAATAAACTTGCAATGATTTTTTCAGCCGGGTCGAATTGTGCATAAAATACTTTTAGGGCACAATCCTGCCAGATTTTAAATAATACAATATGTACCGCTTATGTGACTCCACGAGGTCGCATGAAAACCTGTAAAGCGGTGCAACATGATGTCTTGTTACATCCTTTAAAAAGAAGATAATCTTACGGCATTGCCATCCTGTTCCGGACCGAAGCTGAATCCTTGAACCACTCTTGGCCTTTTAATAACAAAGTTATATCGTTATATAGGATGAAAAGGAGATAGAATTTAATTATTTTCAGGTCACGCTGACTGTAGTTAGGTATAACTGGTATATCAATAAAATGCGACAATAAATAAGTTACCTTTGTCGTAATTAGAGTAATATTGCTCTAGAAAGCTAATGTGAGTTTCTGATTTTGCGTACGGTTTTTATTGGTACTAAAAAGTCTATGCTGCCAACAATGGCAATAATGCCGAAAAAACCGCTTTTAAGAGTACTATGAAAAATATTGTTCGAAATCATAATTATTTTGATAGAGGATCAACACGGAGTACGGAGTTAGTTGTTGGGCAACAGTGCAAATTTGCCATTTTTTATGGCGAAAATAAACTGAAGCTTGTCTAATATTACCTGTAACGTTCAAGTAATACAATAATTTTCTTTTCAAACATTTCACTGCACTGAAAAAATGGCCATGCAATAGTTCAAAGCATCACTCAAAACTATCATGCTGCAGAATGAATGCCTTGCTTTGGCACTGTGCTGTTTGTCTACGGTAGGATCCCTGAGCAAAACAACTATCATGAACGACCACAAAACAGATAATTCAATGATTAACTTCTTTCCGCTCGCTGATGTTGAGGAAAACTAATTCGGCAGTGGTAATAAATACACAACTATAAATTTTAGTCTTTAAAAACCTTCCGATTCTTTCCCTAATGGATCTTTCATCAGGCCGATCCAGGTCACGGATCGCTATCTTTCGAATCATTACTCTAAAAAGTTGACCTAATTCAACTTTGTTGTCATGACAACTGACAAAAAAAGTTCTTGCCCTCACAGGCTTCGGCATTTCTTCACTAATTGTCCACCCACTTAGTTTCCCGAGTAATCTTGATTAATCAATTCACTGTATAGAAGTTTGTATTCGCTTCCCGGCGGGGTCGTTCTTTTCTCAAATGGTTGCTGCATGTTTTTAACTTGTTTTCTTACAAATTTTTAAACACTTTCCTCCCAAATTATCATTTCTTCTTCAAAGCCTCCCTAATTTTTCTAATGGCTTAATCATTTGTATAGTTACATAGGTATGATTATTTGAAATCCACTGTTGAAAAAAAAAATTTTTGTCGACATTTGCTCTTCATCAGCTGCGACAACATTGGTGACGAAAAGTGCAAACACAAGTTCACAGTGCAGTGGAACATGACTGCTGCACTAAAACACAGCGTGACCACCAGCCCTCCCTTCAAACTTTCCAGTAGAAACGATTCCGTGTACAAACATTGCATTTTTAAGCGGCGAACGAACCATATCGGGTTTCAGAGCTCCTTCAGTGTTGTGTGCTCTTCACTTGCTGTGCCGCTCTCTCAAAGAAAACAAGGGAAGGGGAGGGGGGGGGGATGGGGGAGAGAAGATTTCAGGAATATGATCAGTTAAAAGATTGAAAAATTGAAGTATAGCTACCTGGAGTTTAATATAATTTCAAGAGGAACGATCAACCCTTTTGATTGTGGTTTGCCATGTTGTGACATGCAACTAGACTAAACTACCTTACGCGATCGATTTTACGTTATAACAGGCACTTTTTGAATAGATATGGCATGTTCTGATCTTGAAAATTTTCTGTTTTTTTTTTCTTTTTCTTTTTTTTGTTTCATGAATGAATTATGATTTTAAATTCCTCATAAAGCCTTTAGGTGCGCCTCATCTATCATTTGAGTAGATAAATATGTTTATTTGGTATGGTTTTCAGTTAACTTTTAAAATGGTAATGGCAATGATAAAGGTTAAGTATTGAAGCGTTTTATCTCAATCTCAGAAATAAAAAATCACACCGAGGATTATTTGCCTTTGCGAAAATCGAGCATAACAAACCAGCATCAGATTCTCGGTGACACATTTTGAAAAAAATTATAACAGAATAAAACAAAACAAAACAAAAACAACCTCAAAGGGGGACAGTTGCTACCATAAATAAAATCACATCACAGAGAAAAAAGTAGCCGAATATCTATGTTTAAAAGTTCATGCTTTGCAGACTAAGTGTCATGTGAAACATTTTTTTTTAATTGCTAGGCTTGAGTGATTGCGCAAGAGTATAACGTTATCAACTCGAATGTGGATAAATAGAGCAGGACAAATTTAATGAGAGTAAATCCATGTGGCGAGCACAATCCGATTAAACCTTTACTGGGATTGGACTTATGTTGCATTAGGTTGTTTTCTGGGCTTTCTGAATAACATTATAGTTCCCAAAAGAGCCTTTCTTTAATGATAATAACCAGATACCCGAAGTGCTATTGTGTTGCATAGAGAAGCAAAGACCAAGCTTTCCGAAAATAATATCCAAATGGTAGTAAACTATAGGAAATAAGAATTCCAAAATGTCTAATTTGCATATTTCTAATGCCATCATCTTCACCATTGAATAAAATGGTAATGACACCTTTCATTGATACCGTAAGGAAAAATAAAACTTGTCTCGTTCTTTTTCTTCTTCCTCTTTTTTTTTTCTTTTTTTTTTTGCAAAGTTTTTGTTTTAGGAAAAGAAATCAGAAACCAAGGGTGAAATTAAACTTGTTGCTGCAGGTAGTTAGGAACTAATGAACAATTAATTTTATTGTTAGTTAAGAACATTTGTACAATTTTTTTCATTCGTTAAATACTAAAATATATGCATTAAAACAAAAGCGCGTTGGACAGCTTGATTCATTGTTCATGACAATAACAAAAGATCAAAATCGTAGGCATGCCTACACAATGCATTCGAGAGCAACAGGTAGCAAACCTATGGTATTTACATATTACGTGATGCATGGTTACACATATCAGTGTTTTAAATACTTGCTCAAATCAATCTTGATTCAAACAAGGCCTTCGAGAGTGTCTCACTCAGCTCCATATGTACATAAATGTGGGACATTTTGTAATTGACGTCCAGACAATTTTTCTTGACGTTTTAACTATTATTTTTTTACTATCATGATTGTCTTGTAGGACTTTGTAATAATTTCCTCATGTTCTTTTTAAGGCTTTTATCATGAATGTCTTGCACACATTTGTCACAATGCTCTTGCCTAGGAAGTGTAGTTAGAAGATTATAAATGCTTTCACTACTTTTCATCCTCATGGAATGTGCAATCACAAGGTCACCACGCTTTTCACACAAAGACTCACTTCTTTCAATAATGCATTACAGAGAGAGAGAGAGAGAGAGAGAGAGAGAGAGAGAGAGAGAGGGGGGGGGGGGTAAGACAGATCATTTTTATTGCCAGAAATCACGATGCAGATAGTAGAAATTGCACTTAGAAAATGAGATTAAAGGTATAGTTACATTACAAAGACAATACGATAGAAACTCGGCATGTGTTGTTACAACTAACATGTTTCATCATTAAAGCTTTGTGCCACTCGCACAATTTATAGTCATAATTGTCGAGGAAATCAAAATACAAATGTGTAGTGTTTCTCAAATTTCCAGGGTCATGAAAAATAAGAAATCCGGAAGAATTCCTTAAACCGACTTCTTTTGAAGGACATATGAGAGTTATTTGTCAACGAAAGATGGTTGCTTGTGCAGGCAGCACATTTTATCACCAGATAACCAGGGTTAACTTGGGACCAACAAATTCATAGGGTATCCCCAGCCACAAAAAAGTAGGAAGTAAAATGTGATGAAGATAACTACATTGTTAAACAAAAGATGGTGATGATAATTGTAAAGACGATGAAGATAATTGTAACGATGATGATGATGATGATGATGATGGTGCTGGTGGTGATGGTGATGATGATGGTGGTGGTGGTGCTGATGATGATGATGAGGATGATGTTGATGATGATGATGATAATTACATAGATGATGAGGATAATTATATTGATGATGATGATGATGATGATGATGATGATGATGATGAGGATTATGAGGGTGATAATGTAGAACAAGGCGACGATAATTGAAGGGAAAATGTAACTTATACTTGCAAAATGCTGTAGTTATAAATTAAGAACAAAATAAACAACAAAGTTAATAAAGTACATTTACAACAACATTGTTTGTTTTAACGGGGGTAGTTCGGTAGGTGGACCCAATAACGTTAGTTCTTGTCTGATCTTGATAAGGACCTCTGAGAATTCCTTCCCACTGGGAGAGCGTAGTAAATGGCCATTAAAACAATTCAATGCTTCAGAATTTGATTCTTGGTGTTTCTCATTAATGGCAGTTTATCAGTGTTTAAGGAGATGAGAGCTCTGCTCGGTGAATGTATATTAATGCTTCCCTCATTTTTTATGTTTTTGTTTTTCTTTCTTACTTCCTGATATACTGATATTCTAACACTCTTTTATATTTGAAATTTTTGTTGTAAATTTTGCATGGTTTTGGTTTAAATTCTACATACACTACGCATTAATCATCCGTTATTCTAGGGCACTGTTGGTCAGGAAAGCCTTTTTTTTAAGCCACAGCTTCAATCACGTCTTCGACGGACTCAGTTCTTAATTGTGTTTATGACCCGTGACTATCATGCCCTGTCCGTTTGAAAAGTTTATAATGCTTGCAACCCTTTTATAATCCTATTTACTCGTAATTGTTTTGTGATCTTGCTTTAGTTATCCGTTGTATCCATAACTAAGCTGAAAATAATGAAGGGTCAATGCAACCTTTACCGAGCTATTTCTATTTCTGAATATCTCAATTTCATGCAGACCCTATAACAAAACACGAAGCGCTTATACGGAAGCTGATGCCACTGTAAGCAGCCTGTTTTGGAAAAGCAATCAACGAAAAGGAGAAGAAAAAGCATATATTAATAACCAATGGTGCGATTTAAAAGCAAAACCTTGCTTTGTGTAGCGATCAGTGTTAAAGGTGTTCGATTTTCCCTTGTACCATTTCCAGATTTCTGACCGTAAAGTTGAAGTCTTATTTGTTTCAGCACAATTCCTTGTCCCTCGGTAAATTTTGAATGCTGTTTTGGTTTCGGTATATTTTCAATTTATGAAAGGATTATGACAAAACAATTTTACTTTCAACAATAAGTCTTTCAGCTTTCTGTGAAATATTATGTTCAATCCTTTTTTCAAAGTAAATTGAACAATCATGCAAAAAACATATGATCATACTTTAAATAGATGAGTAGCATAGCTTTTGAGTTGTTTTATCCTAGTGGTAAAACGGTTTTGTCTGTTTATAAAGCATTTTACCAATTTCAATAACTATTTCTCCTAGTCAGTCCAATTTCATGGCTGAAGAGTAAGATCCAAAATTTTACAATAAATATGAAATTTCGAATATGAAATTAAAAAAGCTTATTAGAAATGATACTTCATATCAACTAGTGCAAGTTTACTTATCTAGCTACCAGGTAATACTTTAAAATAATGGTTAATGTCTATATATTTGTACTTAATATCATCAAAATATACGTACGAGTCAATTCATCATGAACCTTTTAAGCTTATTGTATCTTGCGGTCAAACTGAATTTCAGGGATATCCTATTACCTACAGATTGTATGTCTAATAGATATTTTCAATTCCGCTAATTGCACGAAGAGGCCAGTCGTATTTAACGATTTATAACTAACGAAATGAAAATCCAAGCCATCGATGGGCTGGTAACAGCAGCCAATAAAATCTGACTACAATTACTTGAATGGATTTAAGTAAATTATTATCTGCTGTATTGTGATATTCCATGTTGGTTGGTTTAGATAATGGAAATATGATTACAAGAAAAATGAGGCAAGTTATGCTCTAGATTTTTAGACAGATAATGATGATGTTTAGAAAATGAAGATAACAGAAATGGTTAAAGAAATATATTATACAATTTTATTTATTTTATTTTCTTCTTCTTCTTCTTCTTCTTCTTCTTCTTCTTCTTCTTCTTCTTCTTCTTCTTCTTCTTCTTCTTCTTCTTCTTCTTCTTATTATTATTATTATTATTATTATTTTTTTTTTTTTTTTGGGGGGGGGGGGGAGGGGTGTGATGAAAATAGACCGAACGAATTCTTTTTAATGGCTAGAAATTATCTACCTCCAGTTTTGCAAATGCTATCTTCCAGTTTTGCAAATTCGTTTTTCGATATGTTATCTGAATTCCAGCCCTTTCAGCCACGGGCTTCAGAAACTTTATTATACCCGTAGATCAGGTATCCCAGAGTGCCGATTTATTGTAAACTGTGTTAGAAGCAAGCATTGCCAGATATTCGCTGCCCCGTGGGTCCAAATCTGATCAATTTATAATCAGGTCTCTCTCAATTCGGTTCGCCTTCGGTTGATCCTAGCAGAGAAAAACCGATCCTGCCACGCACCGCTGAATGTGAGGGAATCTTGCCCTTCATCGGACTCGCTCTAAGGAATGAGTTCTTTTGGCTTTCTTGGCTTTCTTAGGAATTCCGTGCTCTCATTAGCCTTCTTGGCACAGCTATGGTAAAGATAGGTGTGATGGAACCTGCCAGTGCTGCGGAGACGACTCTCACAGATGAGGCCCGGGAGAAACGTATGTACGCAATGATTAAGCTTGTTTATCTGACTGGACATGAATCTAAGCAGGGTTTTTTTGTGTCTGTTTTTTTTTAAAGTACTTACTGCACAAAAGAATGTATACTATTAAATACATAAATTCCACGCTTTTCTAAAAATTATACTTAATACATAAAAGAGTCAAATATGCTGTTTTACTCTACTATTTGTGTGCTTTGGTACTTGAAAAATACATTTGTCAGGCGTATCTTTCAGTATAACTCTATAGTCCTGGCGAAATGGAATTGATTTTCATCTTTCAATGTTGCTGCTCTTTCAAATTATCATTTATGATATTCTCATGGATTTAGCATGTGGGTGTCCCAGCTCGTTTTCAGGCACCAATTTAATGTCAGGAAATGTTCTCTCATTCCACATGAGTGTGTTTATGTTTTCTGGTGGTTTGTAATGGCAATGTGTAAATCATAGAAAAAGAAGTCATGACTTATAACCTCCTGTACATTGAAGTTCCCTGTCCATGAGGACAAAAACGAATTGAGTGCGGTAAACACGAATAATCGATATGTTTTCGTATCGATCTATCGGTTTTATTTTTCTTTGACCATTGATCTGATCTTCCGAGATAGCTTAAAAATATCTCTTTCCTTTTTACCTTTTGTTAACTGATTTATTCTTTACAACTTTCTCTCTCTCTCTCTCTCTCTCTCTCTCTCTCTCTCTCTCTCTCTCTCTCTCTCTCTCTCTCTCTCTCTCTCTCTCTCTCTCTCTCTCTCTCTTTCTCTTTCTCTCTCTCTTTCTCTTTCTCTCGCTCTCTCTTTCTCTTTCTCTCTCATTCCTCCTCTTTATCTCTTTCTCTCTCTCTCTCTCCTTTCCCTCTCAACACCCATCTAGGAAAATAAATAGGATTTATGTGAGCTGATTGCCCCCCACTCCTTTTCCAAAGAGGTAAATAGTTAAAACCTAATAAATAAATTAATGTTGCCCTTGGAAGTTATACCTTTAGATTTTCTTTACTAAATTAATTACCTTAAATGGAAGCCAAGGGCCCACAAGCAAAGGGTCAAGAGGAGATTGATGTATCTTTGTTTGAATGACCAAGACGAATCGTTTGGCCGAGTGATATTATTAAGGTATGATTCCAGTATGTGGGAACTAAACAAGTCTCAGAGCAATCTTTCCTCTTTAATCAAACGATAGAAAATTTGGTGACTGTCGAATGTTCAAATTCTTTCTCTGGTGAACACAATCATTAGCGGTGTAGCTGAAATCATCTTTTCCTCTTAAAACCATATTTTTATTTAAATGATGATTGAAATTTAAAAAAAAATTATGTTTACAGTCAAAATTGGGTTTGGAACACAGCCATCGAGCAAATTGAAGTACCAGATAAATGAAATGTATTGAAGGAAGAAGAAGAACAAGAACAACAGCACGAACAAGAGGAGGAAGAAGAAGAAGAAGAAGAAGAAGAAGAAGAAGAAGAAGAAGAAGAAGAAGAAGAAGAAGAAGAAGAAGAAGAAGAAGAAGAAGAAGAAGAAGAAGTAGAAGAAGAAGAAAAAGAAGAAGAAGAAGAGAGGAAAAGAAGAAGAAGAAGAAATGGACGAAGAAGAAGAAGAATAAGAAGAAGAAGAAGAAGAAGAAGAAGAAGAAGAAGAAGAAGAAGAAGAAGAAGAAGAAGAAGAAGAAGAAGAAGAAGAAGAAAAAGAAGAAGAAGAAGAAGAAGAAGAAGAAGAAGAAGAAGAAGAAGAAGAAGAAGAAGAAGAAGAAGAAGAAGAAGAAGAAGAAGAAGAAGAAGAAGAAGAAGAAGAAGAAGAAGAAGAAGAAGAAGAAGAAGAAGAAGAAGAAGAAGAAGAAGAAGAAGAAGAAGAAGAAGAAGAAGAAGAAGAAGAAGAAGAAGAAGAAGAAGAAGAAGAAGAAGAAGAAGAAGAAGAAGAAGAAGAAGAAGAAGAAGAAGAAGAAGAAGAAGAAGAAGAAGAAGAAGAAGAAGAAGAAGAAGAAGAAGAAGAAGAAGAAGAAGAAGAAGAAGAAGAAGAAGAAGAAGAAGAAGAAGAAGAAGAAGAAGAAGAAGAAGAAGAAGAAGAAGAAGAAGAAGAAGAAGAAGAAGAAGAAGAAGAAGAAGAAGAAGAAGAAGAAGAAGAAGAAGAAGAAGAAGAAGAAGAAGAAGAAGAAGAAGAAGAAGAAGAAGAAGAAGAAGAAGAAGAAGAAGAAGAAGAAGAAGAAGAAGAAGAAGAAGAAGAAGAAGAAGAAGAAGAAGAAGAAGAAGAAGAAGAAGAAGAAGAAGAAGAAGAAGAAGAAGAAGAAGAAGAAGAAGAAGAAGAAGAAGAAGAAGAAGAAGAAGAAGAAGAAGAAGAAGAAGAAGAAGAAGAAGAAGAAGAAGAAGAAGAAGAAGAAGAAGAAGAAGAAGAAGAAGAAGAAGAAGAAGAAGAAGAAGAAGAAGAAGAAGAAGAAGAAGAAGAAGAAGAAGAAGAAGAAGAAGAAGAAGAAGAAGAAGAAGAAGAAGAAGAAGAAGAACAAGAACAAGAACAAGAAGAAGAAGAAGAAGAAGAAGAAGAAGAAGAAGAAGAAGAAGAAGAAGAAGAAGAAGAAGAAGAAGAAGAAGAAGAAGAAGAAGAAGAAGAAGAAGAAGAAGAAGAAGAAGAAGAAGACTTTCCCTGCCGTGCGCCTCCGCCACTGGATTGAAGTTTATGCACATGTACATATTCAGACAAGTAATCACCCGTTGGTTACTGCTTTCCACATTTTAATGTATTCACGTTTCCATTGCGCAGCTTCAACTTCGATTTCAGATAATTTGCTGCCTAACGGCTAGAATGCCGGTCGAAAATCAATTGCTAGATTGAAACTGGTCATGACACTAATGTGGTAGAGCTCCAACAGCCAGTTTGTTTTTGCTTGTGCTAAAAGCTTGGATTGAAAATACGCAAAGTGACTTTTTCCTTCGGGCCATAATAATACATTATTTTATTTCTCTAATACTCTTAGACATTTAAAAAAATAACGTTATTGAAATGGAATCTAAGACAATGAAATGATAAATAAAACAATTTTAAATTGTTGACAGATGTAGTCAAACGCTATAAATGCGTTACACAGTGCAGTAAACGTATGAGGATATTTTCAAATAGATATCACAATAAGATAACATTTTGATTCATCCTAGAAAAAAATTTTTTTTTTCCTTTTGGGCAATGTGCAAACAGTTACTCTGTTTAATGCTTAGTCATCAAACTCAAATTTTATTACTTTTATAGCTATGAATACGACAACTATGACAATGCATTACAAAATGATTTTAGTAAAATTGGCCAAATGCTATTGATGTAGTTATCAGAATAAAATGATGGCACCTAGGGGCTTCTTTAAAGATTCTAAGATCATTACTATCCTCTCAGCAATGTTAAGAATGAGAGGGCTAAAATTCGATATTTGACATGAACTGTTGCTGTTTGTACATGTGACTTGACTGCAAATTTCTTCACCTGCGAGATTTAAGTATTTCGTTTTAAATGATTCAGAAAAGCATGCAGTTCAGAAGGCAGGCATGGGATTTCGATCTTCATTTCATTTGTTTGTTTATTTTAGTGTTATTATGGTAAAAAAGACCTTGATTGTATTTTATCCAGAAGGTTTAATGTAGCCTGTTCTATTAAATCAATGTATAATATTGATTGGATGTCCACAACCTTCAAACGAATAACTTACACATTTTGTCAGTTTCCCTTTATATAATTTTATTTTTACATATTTTTTTCTCAACTTTAAGGATTGGCAAGTTCTAAGATATTTAGACACAATCGGAACACAGCTGCATCTAGGTCATGGGTGTCTTTAAATCGTGTGTTATAATAATATACAAATTCTGTATCTCGATTGTTTTTTTTCGTAAAAAGTTGTTACTGTTTTCATATAAATGGGCTAATTCCCCCTCCCTCCCCCCCCCCCACACACACACACCACTTACTAGATAGTCAGATTTGTTTTGCTCTGTGATGACTGAAGAAAGACGAATAAAGCAGGATTTAAATGAGAAAAATAAAAGAGAAAGAAAGACAAAGAGAGTAAAAAAGAAAGAGAGAGAGAGAGAAGAGAGAGAGAGAGAGAGAGAGAGGGAGAGAGAGAGAGACACAGACAGACAGACAGACAGACAGACAGACAGAGACAGACAGACAGACAGAGAGAGAGAGAGAGAGAGAGAGAGAGAGAGAGAGAGAGAGAGAGAGAGTGAGAAAGAGGGGTATCCCTAATGCTTTTTGATTTATAAAGACATTTCAAACGTGTAGGAAACTTTAAGCTCGGCTGAATATTGTGCCAATACAAAACTAATCACATAACAACTCTTAGAGTGGTGGCGCTGGCTAATACAAAACTATTAATGTTAGATCTCTGGAGATTAGTCAGTACAAAGATTGAAACAGCCGAGGCGTTGGGCTGGAAAATAGTAAATAAATAACTTGGCACAGTAGTTAAACGAGGTGAAATAATACACGCTTTTCTATATGCAGCATACTTTTGACTTACAGCAAAATAAGGCTGTTAATTTGAAGGTTGTTCAAGATCTTTACAAAGTATACCGTTTTATAATTATGGCCGCTTCATTTTCAACAATTTTGTTGAAATCGATATATTTATTGGTATAGTGCGTTTCAGATTCATCTAGGCCTCCTTCAAAACAAATACAAGAAGAGAGGTGGTACGGCTTAACTTTAGCAGTAAAAAATGGAAACCGATTGATGTATGTTTCATGGCACCCAGCTATCTAATCTGTCCACATTGACCATGTGATGTCTCCAAACACTCATATTTTATGCAGTCTTGTTGAGAAGAGTACGAAAGAAAATCGTTATCGTTATCGTCAATAGCTTACAAGTTCTTTAAATTTTACAACACGAAGAAAAGTTGAATATAAAGTTTAAAAAAATACTTCAATTTGAACGTGTGTATGGACATATTTCCTCTTCTATAATTGTCTATTTTTTTAGTTACTTGAAGCGCTTTCATTAATAATCTTTTAAAATAGTAGTAAATGCACACCTGTTGTGATCGAAGTATTAAAAAAAAGACCGATAAAAAGGGAACCATAATTATATCTTTGATCAAACGTTAATATAAACTAGACGCAGAAAACTTCTTCGATTTATCGGATTGACCAGTGAATTGCGATTCTGTTTTATTCATCCTATAGCCCTGACGTTAAACAGAGTTCATTAATGAAAAACTTGTGGGACGATTGCCTCGCAGTTGATAAGACTTAATGCACATCTTGCTCCATCATCTTCTAGCAGTTTACTGACTAGGTCATCGGCTCGTGGCATTCCTCAAGATGATGTCATGTTTGAAAGGTTCTTTTAAATACCTTTACGATTTTAACCCTGAAATTTTCTAAAGCATTCAACAAGGGTATTGGCCAGATCGAACCCATGAAACATATGCTTTAGCCATTTTAGATGATGAGGCTCGATACCAAGATCAATTTAAGCCATTTGAACTTGAAATTAGGTGAATATTTATCATTCATGCATGAAAAGCAAAATAGCAAAATGGGACATGAATTACTACAAAACTCCATCCCGTGTAGACAGTCAGCTCTCGAGTAACAATAAAAGTGCTTTAAAACGAATTGGTTTAAAAGACTCGCCTTCTATAAATTTTCATTCAATGTTCTTCTCTTCACTACTGAAGACCAAAAATATGTTGTAAGATTGTAAATAGTCTCTCTAACACAATAATAGAAAAAAAGTTGGGTCTTTGGTATGCCTTGAAAAGTTTTGCGATATTGCGTTTTAAATTTATAAAGTGACAATATTTCTTGATAATCTTTAAGGCAAGGAATAAAATAAAGTTATTAGGCATTGTTTAGCAACGATGGGTAAAAAGCCAACTCTTATTATCTCAGTTCAAGTTATGCCCTAATTGAGGAAGTTAATCTGTGTCAGTATAGCATTTAAAAGAATATTTGTTTAAAATTCTAGGTATTTGGCTTTTAATAAGGTCGAATCGGTTTCTTGTGTTGACAAGAAAACCTTTGATTATAACTCTGATGGACGCAATTTTCTTTTTCCACTTTATGTTAAGATATTTATGATCGCAACTCGGTTAGCGTCACTATATTTAATCGATTCATTATATAGGCCTTGATCAATTTCCAGGCTCATGGCATCTTATTATAATATTTCACTGATTATCTCGGAAAAATGACGACCATTCCCCATACGCAATGATATAAGAAGCATATTAGCAACAAGCCACCCACGAACGTTTAGGGCTTATGGATTTATTAATTGCTGCTACTTCCTGTCTGTTTTTCTGTTTGCAGAGTCTAAAGAGTCTGTGCCTTCC
The DNA here is from genome assembly GCA_033675545.1 of Elysia crispata. Classification (NCBI taxonomy): domain Eukaryota; kingdom Metazoa; phylum Mollusca; class Gastropoda; family Plakobranchidae; genus Elysia; species Elysia crispata. Next base: position 516,111 of record JAWDGP010007701.1, on the reverse strand, counting down.
AAGATTGAGTCTTTTGATCAGATTGAAAGGTTGGGTAAAGGGGGTGGGGGGTCAAGAGAGAGGATTGCGATTGATGTTATTGGATGATGTAAGAAAATGGAGTCACGCATCTAAACGGAGATCTTCTCTGTTATAGATTTCGAAGTTTTATGCATCTGCCTAGATGCTTAATCTTAAAATAATTTTTTTTTCATATTAGAAGCTTTTTCATAGAATTTATTTTTAATTACATTTTTGTATAAAGATTTGATAGAAGTATCACAGCTTATTGAGTACCAAAAGATGCACTTAGGATATTATTAAATATTACTTTCTTATCAGATATAAGTCAACCCCTAACAGGAATACATGAAGAAAATCAACATTAGGCACAATTACCAGCAATACTGGTAAATATAATGGATAAATTTGCCCAAACTTTTTTTCCAATAATATTATGACTATCGAGGTAAAACTTGGATATTTCACAAACGAAATAAAATACCTCTCTAACTCCCAGCACCAATCAACATAACAACACAGCCGCTCTCTTTACTTAGCCCCCTTGTTCAAACACTCACCTCATCGGGACAGACCTGAAAATTGATTTGGGAAATGCGTACCGGAACGTTTGATTGGTAAATAATTAAAATCTAAGTGAAGAGTCCAAGTCTTCAAAGTTAATGCTCTGGCATTGATCAGCACTCACGCAGAGGAAAAGCAATCATTCTAAACGGTGTCACTCAATATACAGTTTAGTAATGCTCTACCTGGGATTGTTGCAAATTCAAGCGTTGTGATTCTGCTTTGGTCGAGACATATTGATACTCTAATGGATTTCGGTAGCAATTCTGTTTGTCTTAAAGGACTTTCAAAACAGTGCCTTAATTAAAATGTGAGCGTCCTTAAGATTTTATAAATAATATGAATCGATAACAAAATGTTACTTCATCCGTTGCATACATTTTGGTAGGTAACGCTGTAAAGTTAATATTCAGATATGTTTTCCGGTCATTTTAGTAATTAGATCTATGCCGAGATCCGTTTTCTCAAAGCGAATTTTTAACACAATAAGTATTTTCACGATAACCGATGCCTGTCCAGTTTTTAACGTAGTTAGAAAGTAATATTGGAGGACACATATGATTACTCATCTGCAAGTTAACATTTTCTCTGTCTCGCGATTCAAATATCGATTCAAATACCTTTACTTTTAGAAATATCGGTGTGTAATTTGAAATGGTATTCGAAGTAAGCTATCTCAATAAGTATCCGATTACGATTCACCGCACCGTTTTATAAAAGCGGCCATTATTATGAGGCTGAATATCTTGGTATTAAAAACAGATGGACAAAGGCGTGCAGCGGTTCGCACTAACATTATTTATATACTTATTCTAGTTCTCAACTTAACAGGATAGCAGCCTGGTGGACACAAATGACCATCACCTTGGTCATCAAAATGCTGACCGCCACTACGCTATTTGTGTGACGAAGATTAGATTGTAGTACATTTCGTTGATCAGATTCAGCAGCGCATAAGGGTTTTCACAATAATTGATCTATCTCTGCTTTCCTCCGAGTCCACGATGGATCATTGGTTTATCCAGCTTTGTGAAGTGCTTGCTCGTTATTTTAGATAAGGTATTTTTCTGCTTTTAACATATTTTTTCGTAGTTTACACAATATTTTTTGTTCTAGATCGATGTAAAAGTTTGCAGGAGATGGGTAGTTTCTGACTGAGATTCTTGCAAGCCAAAGGAAGTGTTTTGTCTTTGGTCAAAACTTTTGAAGAATTTTATCACGATTGAGTGTGTTCTAAGGAATTGTAGAATATAATATTACTTCTGCTGCGCACTGTAGGTTTACACCTCAGCTTTGTTTTTTTTCGTCTATCCGATATCCATTCAGTTATGATAATAGTAAGTATTATCGTTCAAAAATGATGAAAAAAGCCATGCTGATATTAACTTCTAGGATATGGTTTTTGATGTGCAACTGATCATGGTGAAGAAGTCTGTGTTACAAGACATTTTTCAAAAGCTTTCCTTACTTATGCTATTGTAACTTATAATTTTATACCCTGGCTATCACTTTCATCTCCCAAACCGATGAAGAGAAACATAGATCTTTCAAAAGGTATTCTAAGATCAACCTTAACTTTCCTTGAAGATTAAAATAGTTTTAATATCTTTTTCTTAATAATCACCAAAAGCTGAAAGTACTTTACAGGAAGAAGGAAAAAGCTGCATTCTGCGATAAGAGTAAGAAATCTGTATAGATTTTTCAAAACAAAAGTGTTGTACTTCTAAGGCTAACAGCCACTCGAATTCGTATTAATTGGTTGAAGTTTGTATCAGACCAGTCAACCCTGATCTCTGACATTACTGAGAGATGGGAGAGTAAGAGAGGCAAGAGAAGATAACATAGAACAAGTAAAAAAAACCACGATCTTACGTGTGAGGGATTCTTATAAAGGAAGAAACTTATTTTTTTAATTTTAGATCTTCCTTTTGCTATCATCCAATATGGATGCCATTCTTGAAAGACCTCACAAAAAGGGCCTTACTCCATCACGGCTAAATCGTTTTGACAGCATTAGAACTCATATAGCAAAGTCAAAATAATGATTTAAAAAAAAACAAACAATTCATTTACAAATTGATGATTTGGGCGAGATTCGTCCACCTTTAAGGTTTTAAGTCCTTTCAAAGTCCTCTCAAACAGGGCAGGGAAGATATGTCGAGAGCCCAATATCGTCATCATATGAGTGTTGATGTTTGAAAAGGCCATGAAAGTTCTAGGTAGATCTCAGAGAGAGAAAGAGATAGAGAGAGAGAGAGAGAGAGAGAGAGAGAGAGAGAGAGAGAGAGAGAGAGAGAGCACTGATAGAGCGCCATGCATGCTCCCTGTTAATATTGGGATCGATAGAAATGTCAGTCCGCGACAATGCAGTGTATCTTCACACAATGGTATTATCCAATAGATATATGGTGCTGTTATATCAATGTAGCTTTCGACTTCTCTAATAATAGCCTTTTCATTATCTCGAGCCACCTGTTGCCTGAATCGAAAGAAACAATGAACTTGTGTTTACCATCTGAGTAATGGCAAGAAATAGGTAGAACTACAAACAGAAATCACCGATGACTACAGCATTACTTTTGATTTTGTGAATCATTGCACTCTCAAACAAACGTATCCTAACAAATGGTTCCATGTACTTTGTCGCCTATGTGCTGTGGTAACTTTCACACTTATTGTAACTATTGCACGCGTTTGATTTGAATATTCATTTTCTTTTCCTTATATAAGGTATTTACGAGATTCATAAATACAACGTTTTTGAAAAGACGTTTGATGACTTTTTTTTTTTTTTGCAAAAATATATTAGCTTTAAATAGTCTCTATATGCCCTTTGTTTATTTCTCAAAGCCTTACGTGCTGTTGCTATTTGTGAAAATTTCAATGCATAGGATTGGTATCATATCAATACACATGATTGTATTACAGTCATATTTGTCATTCAGCCTGACTTTAAGTATTAAAGCAAAAGCACCTATGGTCAAGTTATTTATGCAACCTTGGTGTTTCCTTATTGCCATAGCATACCAGTCATTTACCTTTAATATGATCTAACAAAACGGTGGAGGCTATAAAAAACCAGATCGATGCAATTATATATTGCAACAAGTATTAATGCATGATGAGAAAAGGCTAAAGAAATATAATTTTTTTAGTACTTAACCTTGAAAGACTAATCGATGTAATAGGAATACAGCCATTAGTTATTCTCAACTTGCTACACAAATTAATCTTGCTCGGATGCATCGCCGGTGGTCCATTGGAGGATGATTTATTTTTCTGCTTAATTTCGCATCGCAGTTACTGTGTACTCATTGGGTTGGAAACTTTTGTCATCAACAAATTATTTTAGGCCCATGTCTTCTGGGCTGTCCCTGATGGGGGCTCTTTAGAGTGAAAAAAAAGCGTTAGATCGTCTGTTCTTGGCAGACTACATCAAACACTCAATTGCTCATAACTGAAATAAAGAAATTAATTGTTGTGCACAGCTGGCATACAATGCGATGTGAGTGATAACAAAATCTTACTCAACATATTGAAATGTTGATATCGGGATGATCTGACCTTTACTTTTAACTGTGTGTTCCTTATTGGTCGCTGTCTGTAAATTCTCACTCTAATCGATTGGCTTAAGGTGATTGCGCTCTTGGCAAATTAGTTCGCGATCGAGAGGCTTTATTGAGAATGGAAAATGCGGATATTGCAAGTATAATATAACACTTTTTTGCCTTGGTAAATTCACTTGAACTAGAAGGTTAAGATGTCACTGGCTTCTAGCTTTTCCTTTTTTTTTTGGAGGAATAACTAAAATTGGCCAAACTTGATCTTTTCACTGAAGAGCCAAGGGCATCTTAACCTTTTAATATGATTTTCGGTGCTCGAGGCTAGAGGGTAGGTAAGGGTCTGGTGCGTGATAGCATATGAAGACCCGTGACAACGCCTATCACAACTCAATTAATCAAGCATGTTAACTTCTAGTCAAAATAACAATCTGAGAATGGTGTAGGTGACTATTGTCACAAGCTGCCACTGGTGTGTGTCTTGTTTAATGTCACATAGCATAACGTCAGGGTAAGGAAGCAAAACAGCATGGGAGGGCTTCAGAGACACTGTAGTCTAAGGAAGGAGTTGTTTGTCCTCAAGGTGACCTGTACAGTTACGGAAATCTCGTGCTTGGTATTAGAAAGCTTTTCTTTCTTCATCTAGTTCGTGACAACGCCACAAGAAGTCTTTTTTCGGTCTTCAATTACCACATTTTTATAAAGGTTTTGTCGTAGTCCGTCGCCTGGCACTGCTGATTATTGGTAGAATTGAAAATACCTAAATTGGCAGCTTAACTTGACCTTGACTCAACAAGCAAGTTGGAGTGAATCAAGTGGAAAACAATTTGCCACTTCGGTGACTTACGGATATAATGTTATTTTCGGAAGTGCTCGATTCTTTAGTCAGCGGTCACACTTTGTGATTCACAGGATTAGCCTCAGATTTTCTTGTAGAGAAAGTCTTAAAGTGTTTTCGTTCTATGGCCAAAAACAGCATTGTAGCTCTCTTGTTGGCTGTTATCAAAATAAGTAATAAAAATTATGGGACCAAGCTTTATCAGCTTATGTTATTCATCGTAAATTTGTCATTAAGTTTTAACGTAAAACTACTGCGCATGCGCAATCATGGTTTTCTTCAAATACGTTTTCTAAATAGCATACCAGTCATTTAGCTTTAATATGATCTAATAAAACGGTGGAGGCTATAAAAAAAAAATCAGATCGATGCAATTTTATATTGTAACAAGTATTAATGCATGATGAGAAAAGGCAAAAAATTATACAAATTATCAAGGTAAAAATGACCACTAGATAAAAGCTTAAAACTGTTTCTCTTTTTCCAAACTAAAATTTGTATGGGTTGATCATGTTTTTTGATATGATACCAATCCTATGCATTGAAATTTTCACAAATAGCAATAACAAGTAAGCCCTTGAGAGAAAAACAAAAGACATATAGAGACTATTTAGAGCTAATCTGTTATTGCAAAAAAATTAGTCATCAAGCAAGCCAACATAATTCTATTATCTTCGGTAATTGTTGCTATTGTTTATGAAAGCTTTTAGTATAAACAGACACTAAATAGTAGGGCGGGTATTTAATTAGGTCTATTTTTCTCAAAGCAACACAAATGACGTTGTTAATGTCAAGTGGCGATAAATTTCTTTGTTTCGAACTAAAAACACATCGATTAGTTGAGGAAAACGACACTTTGTCAATTCACTGTCGCCATAGATCGGGGTAGATTCTTTACATTGTATTTCTCTCTGTACCTTTCAAAACTTTATACCAAAAAGAAAGTAGAATGTGTATGTAGTCCTAAGAAGACACTATTTATTTTCGCAAGATCGAAATGGTGTGTCAAATATGACTAATAAAATCAATTTTTGTATCAGCTGAACCTTTATGTTAATGACCAAAACCATAGCTATCTTGATAGATATACACATTTGAAAATTCTTCAATTGTTTTGGAAATCACTGGTGTATGACCAGCGTGAGTATAAGGAGATATTAGGCAAACAACAGAATGATGAGTATGGCAAGAAAATTTGTCGACAAACGTAAAGTCACGCAGTATTTATTTATTCTCCTTTCATATTCAGCCAAATAAATGTAGGCAGTAGAAATGGTTACTATTCATAAGTGTCAAGGAGGTCGCAGCCCCTTTTTTTTGACAATTTTATGTAAATCTTCAGTTCTTTTCTTTAAGTTAAGACTGTAAATGACCATCTAAAGCAAAATATCGCACCAATTATTCTGCTATCAAGTAAACAGTTTGGATCAATTGAAGGCGGAACATAACGGAAAAAGTCACAAAAGCCACGCTTGAATGCACGCGATAAGCAATATTGATCCTACTATCCTCAGAGACTAGAATGAAAGTTTTATATCGGTTCCAGACAGGAGCTGTTATAAAAAGAAGCAGAAATTGGGGCATGTATTGAGTCGATGGATTTTCAGTGATAGAGTCGGTAGCACCTCAACCGGTGCGGTAAAACAAGCGTAATATTTCTTTTTCTTTCTCATGGATACTCATAATCCAGGTGAGTAGCAGTTGTTTGCACTGTCTTTAATCCATCTTTATCTAAAAAGATATAAAAAAAAAATAAAAAATAAACGTCAGTATCCACCTTATTGTTTAGTGTCTGTTAATTCTAAAAGCTTTCATGAATACTAGCAACAATTACCGAAGATAATAGAACTGTATTGGCGTGAAAATTATGGTTCACCCCCTACAACTTTTCGTTTGGAAAATAGAAACAGTTTTATGCTTTTCTCTGATTGTTATTTTTTTACCCTGGTATTTAGAAAACGTATTGAATTGAAAACATACTTTTAACCTCAGATAGTTTCACTCGAATACTTAAATCAAACAACTAAGAATCATTTTTTAATATATATATATATATATATATATATATATATATATATATATTTAAATCGTCATCATGATTATCCAAACTAATGATAACAATATTATCGTCATTATGATAATCAGGATCATCACCATCATCAATATGATCATGATCATGATCACATTATCATCAGCATCACTACCTAGCAATACCATCTCTATAAACATCTGGGCAAACCTCATCCTCACTCGATTCCACTTACCGTTTTATTCTCACCGTTTTCGTTATATATTTCCTCATTTGCAACATTATCATCACCAGAAGGATCACCATCATCATTATAAATATGACATGCCCATATCGATAAAACCACACTGTCACCATCATCAACATTATGACGCTCGATTCCACTTACCGTTTTATTCTCACCGTTTTCGTTATATATTTCCTCATTTGCAACATTATCATCACCAGAAGGATCACCATCATCATTATAAATATGACATGCCCATATCGATAAAACCACACTGTCACCATCATCAACATTATGACGCTCATTATTCCCACCATCCTGGGCCCTGACCTCATTACTATCATCATCTCCACCGCAACAGGTTAGGGCCGTATCTTTGTGGTTCCGCATTGCCTGGCGCGGCTTAAATTTGATATCCTGAAATCACTGTGTCATACATACAAAATACAAACATATAAATTCAGGGCCGCAAACAGGATATTTGTGTGTTTGCTTACCCTGCCATGCTACACTATTTTTTTTTCTCTTTTATAACTTTTAGAATACGCTTATGTTTAAGCAATTAATATTTAGGATATGAAAAAGGGAGCAATTTATTTTGTGATCAAATCGGACATATAAATTTAAATGCAGTATTGCTCTGGCACCAACAATGGTGTCATTGATTGCGTAACTCTTGTCTGTAAAATTAGATCTACAACGTGACCCTGAGACGTATGCTCCTAGTGGTTAAATTCTTTAAACGACAAGCCAGTGATAACATTCACAAGAAAATGGCAACGAAAGGGCAAGGAGGGGCTATGACATTAATTTTTATTCAGGCGTTACGACGTTCTCCTTATTTTTCCCTCGGTGCTATAAAAGGTATCGTTTACAGGCAGCTATAGCCAAAACAGGATTAATTTATGGGCCTTACAGTGCTGACTCTAGCGCCATCACGGCACGCTCTGGTGGGTTTCTTTTCGAATGTTGAGTTAAGAGGAATTTACCTTACATAGTGAAAGACCATTAATATGGGTGTAGTTATTTCTTGAGAGTCATCATAATGAAATTAGTGATTATCGTCGACTTGTCCTTGCCCTAACCTTTGCCTCTATTCAGCGTACCTGTACTCAGGTTTGCTGTAAAACCAGAGAAACTTTAGAGGGTGAAGCAATCAGCAACTGACTTGATCCTGAACACGTCCTGGGTAGGCTATCGATATCATAATTTCAAAATTAATAAAAATTGTCCGCTTTGATTTTAATAGCCTGTTCACCATTACTTTCTCATTTTGTTCATTTCTTCTTAAACTTGTAAGAAAGTCATAATATTTGCATGTCCGAGTAAGCAAAATAATTTAAAAAAAGGGGGGGAAGGGGGGGGGGAGAGAGAGAGAGAGAGAGAGAGAGAGAGAGAGAGAGAGAGAGAGAGAGAGAGAGAGATCCAGGTAGTTACACAAACAGGCAGACAAGCAGACAGATGGAGAGGGTAGAGAGGGACAGAAAGCAACAGATAATTTGAGAAACCTTTAATATGAGAGAGTATATAGAGGAAAATTAAAGAGAGATAGTGTGAGAAAGAGAGAGAGACAGAGACAGAGACAGAGACAGAATGAAGGAGAGAGAGAGAGAGAGAGAGAGAGAGAGAGAGAGAGAGATCCAGGTAGTTACACAAACAGGCAGACAAGCAGACAGATGGAGAGGGTAGAGAGGGACAGAAAGCAACAGATAATTTGAGAAACCTTTAATATGAGAGAGTATATAGAGGAAAATTAAAGAGAGATAGTGTGAGAAAGAGAGAGAGACAGAGACAGAGACAGAATGAAGGAGAGAGAGAGAGAGAGAGAGAGAGAGAGAGAGAGAGAGAGAGAGAGAGAGAGAGAGAGAGAGAGAGAAAATCGATATGTTCACAAAAATATGAAAATAATTTATTATAAAAAAAACAATGCATGAGAGATATGGACAGAAAGAGAAGGAGAGAGAGAGAGAGAGAGAGAGAGAGAGAGAGAGAGAGAGAGAGAGAGAGAGAGAGAGAGAGAGAGAGAGAGAGAGAGAGAGAGAAGTTAAAGCTTTTATCTAACATTCAGGTTTGCAATAAGGAAAGAAATATGAGAAATGTGTGCACTCTTTGTACTGACATAATTTTGTTTTCAAGATTTCGCCACCCCTTGTAGAGCAATGCATTGGACTGTGATGTTAAACATTTTGAACTATGGAATACGTTTTGAAAGGTCATGAATAATATTTTTTACGGTTCACTTATCAGCTATGTGAGCATATTGATACAGCTCGAAAGGCTGAGTGCACTCTGTTCGCCTTTGATACTTCTATTCTCGATTTTTTTTTTTTTCTTTTTTTGTCCTATAAGTAAGATGCCCCAATTTACAAGAAGCGTCATCCTTGGATGAGACACAAAGGGCAAACAAAATAATTGGAAAAAAAAATTTCATGAAGTCGGTAGAAACACATTTGTTCAGCAATGGGCAGAAGATAATGTCTTGCAGATAAAAGATAGACAAAGATAGGCTCCTTTAAGGTAAGGGAGAAGAAGACACAGAGAGAGAGAGAGAGAGAGAGAGAGAGAGAGAGAGAGAGAGAGAGAGAGAGAGAGAGAGAGAGAGAGAGAGAGATTGTATACGGTCGGGTGGTTTGTATTGGCAGTTAAATGACTAACACGGCCATTTTCTCAACAATAATAAACGACCAGTGTGACAGTTGGTTCACCCTTGCTACCAATGAGGGGACGGCTGTCTCTGGCCAGAAGACCACAAACTGTGAAAAGGACTTCTCGTACTTCTCTCTGACCCCTATAGTATTTTCTTTTGTCAGACTGTGGTGTTAACACCACCGCCGGGCAAAAGGGTGTTACGCTAGAAGTATGACCTTAATTTGAACAATGGCTATTACACAAATAGAAAAAACTATCATCTGACAGCACAAAAATGACTCTTGTATAGGTAGAAGACGAAGAAGAAGAAGCAGCAAGAGTAGCAGCAGCAGCAGCAACAGCAGCAGCAGCAGCAGCAGCAGCAGTAGTAGTAGTAGTAGTAGTAGTAGTAGTAGTAGTAGTAGTAGTAGTAGTAGTAGTAGTAGTAGACAGTAAGTGATGGTTTTTGCTTTTTATAGACTTTTCTATCCAGTTGCTTAAGAGATTCTTTTGGAAACATAACGGATGTAGATCTTATCAAAGAAACAATACGAATGACTGTAACAAAACGAAATAAAAAAAAATACAAGCCGTATAATTTGTCATGATTAATGAACAAGCCCCATAAGTATAGATTGGATTACTCCATGGCGTTGTGGTAAAATCTTTGTGTACCTAACTCTAAATCCATATAAAAATATATTACATCTGAACTAGAGCATTACAAAATTCATGTTTCATCTCCTGCATTTTACCCGAGATAAAAATAACCGTATAAGAATTAATAATACGGGTATGTTTCTTTTCAAAACCACTACAAACCATTAATATCAGAATAATTAGTTTGGACCAAATGAATTCTGTACCCTCGCCATGACCTCTATCATATTAATGTTCATGTCCTTTATACTTTTCATTCTTAAATTATATAATGATTTAGATTTTGTATGCAATGCTTCGAGCCTGTTTTCCTCGTAAGAATACTACTTTTCCAAGGGGGTTAAAATGGGGGCCGGTGAGGGGGGTGGGATAAGGAGAGAGCGTGGAAAGTATTTTAATATAATTTAATTTAATTTTTTTTTTTTTAGCAAGAAAGATGAAAGCGACACCGAAAGGCAGAGAGAGAGTGAGAGAGAGAGGGAGAGGGAGAGAGACAGAGAGAGAGAGAGAGAGAGAGAGAGAGAGAGAGAGAGAGAGAGAGAGAGAGAGAGAGAGAGAGAGAGAGAGAGAGAGAGAGAGAGAGAGGTGGAGGGAAGGGGGGAAAGGAAGGAGGAGCTTGTATATTTGGCTTCCCTCGGTCGATACACGTTGAAGGCAGTCCCAAATCGTCACCGGAACATTTGACCAAAGAATTGTTTTAGGTACACCTGTGTGCTTGGTAGCGTGTAAAGCTTCGAATTAAAGATATGTTTGTTAGATTCTGAGGAAGAAAGTGCTGTCCTTTCCTTTTCTTTTGACAAGTTGTATATTAATAATAAATTATACTCCCGAGTCCTATTAAAAAAAAAAAAAAGAATTACAGCTGAGATATGGCTGAGTTATCTCAGTTAGAATAGGAAGTTATAACTAAACAAATATAAAGAAGCAGCATACATTTTATTATGGTGGTGTATGTTAGAACTTTGCATAAACTAAACCTCTGTGTTTAGCTGAAAAAAAAAAAGCAGATAAGGAATAAGCTCAAATCATCCAACTTTATAGAAGAACTACTAGATCTAGAAGTGTTGTGAAATGAGGACGTTCTTCTAAGTGGTAGAATTTTGGGAGATTATAAGTTTGCTGCTTCAGGTAGGTACGTTTTGTTGTTCTATTTTGTTGTTGTTGTTTTTTTACGTTAACGCGTTAAATCTGTAAAGGGTGTTTGGGTGTTTGGGTGTATGTGTGTGTGTGTGTGGAAAAGAAAAAGAAAAGGGGAGGGGTCGCGTCTCATACTTTCGTTCATAATTTCAGATCTACTTAACAATCTAAACCTGTACAGAAAAACGGTCTTTTGTGCATTATGTTCTAAAGTTGCTTACGGAAAGCAATTTTTTGGTTAACAATTATTTAACCACTTTTCTTTTTCAGACATTTAAATTGTGACTCTCTATATCTATGTCTATCTGTCTGTCTACCAGTCTCTCTATCAGTCTCTAGCTTTTTGTCTTTCAGTCCTCTCTCTGTCTCTCTCTCTCTCTCTCTCTCTCTCTCTCTCTCTCTCTCTCTCTCTCTCTCTCTCTCTCTCTCTCTCTTTCTTACCTTGCCAAAACTGCCTTCCTTGAGCTGTAATAACCACATGAATTAATTTGCCCTCTTAAAACCCAAGATCCCCTGTGTTTTGACAAATATATTCAATACTCTTATCGACGGCGAGTGTGGTGGATATTTCCTCATGTTCTCTTTCTAAAACCCATGATAATTGGCATTTTTAGTGTTTTGACAACGTTGAGACCGTGATATATTGCGTAAAAAATCAGTAAACAGCACAGATTCTGAAAGCAGAATTAAAAATTGAATAGGATTTATTGATTTTTTTTTCTTTTCAAAGATTTGTGTGGGTATTTATCTTTTGTTTGTTGAATGAGGTAGGCTACTAGCGCTAGTAAAGAAGACAATTAAAATATAATTAACATTGTTTCAGATATTCATCACAAGATGTGGAACTCTTTAAATTAACGAAAGATTAGTAAATTAGTAAATATAGGACACCTCGCTATATTTCATTTAGTTATATTTCCCCCAATTCAGGTTCTAGGAATATGTGCTAGACATATGATATTAAAGAATATTTACTATATAGTTTCAACTATTTTTGTTATACCCACAGAACTTTAATTGCGTTGTTGTATTGCTTGTTTTTTAGTTGTGATGGAAGAAAAGCTAGCGATATTAGAATGTACAAGATAGACCAATGAAAAGTTTCCTAGCTCCTATAATTTTCCATGATTTGAGTAAAGTGACGTTGTTGGGAAAAATTATCCAATTTTCTTATTTGTGCTCGTTTTGGATCTATAAATTCTATAAATCTAATAAATACTTGCATAATTTGAATCCTTGTTAAATCTGGTGAGCTTCGCTATGTGTATATTTAAAAAAAAAAAAAAACCGTGAATGAAAATAAGGAAGTATTTTATTTTCACATTCGGTTTTTTTTTTCTTTTTTGTCAGATTAGGCAGGTCAAAATATTTACCAGATTTGAATACCTCTCCTCCTAAATGTCGTTTTTACTATTAATTTTTTTAATGAAAAAAGCATACTTTGTAAGAACTAACTGAATATGGCATTTAATGTTTGAAAAGCATGTATCCTCGCAGATTGTAACTGTTCGTTACAGAGTCTCAATACTTTAACTGCCGTTATCTCGTTGAAAAGCTCATGCTCTAGGTTGGGTTATTCTCAATGACACCATCAAAAGCCAAAAAAGGGTTATTTTCCTCTGATTTCAGTTACCGATGGTCAAGCAAGGCCAATTGTTTCTGTTTTTTCTCCTACTTAGAATTCAGCAAGCTTAATGTCAAAGTAGCAGCAAACTGAGTGAGCATTGCTGCTCTCGTAAACATCATTGTCTCAGTAAATACTGTATGCATATCAGTCTCTCTCTCTCTCTCTCTCTCTCTCTCTCTCTCTCTCTCTCTCTCTCTCTCTCTCTATCTATCTCTCTCTGTCTCTGTCTCTCTGTCTCTGTCTCTCTGTCTCTCTTTCTCTCTCTCTCCCCCTCTCCCAGCCTCTAAATTTTTTTTTATGTTATTATAGTTTCTATTTTTCTCTGTGTCTTTCGTTTTTTTATTCTCCTTTCTCTCTTATCTTTTCCTCAATCTCTTTTTCTCTATGTATCAATTTCTGTTTAGCTCTCTCTTTTTACATACTTTCTTATATTTTATATTCCCTCCTGTGGGCATCCTTCTTTTAAACAAAGAAAGGCGTCTTTTTAACAAAGCTATACCATTTTGAATTTTCCTTTCTCAACTAGAAACTGCTGAAAGCACCAGTGCTCATGACAGCGGTGTTGAGAGTAACGTAACTAACAGTGGTGGCATTACAACAACCAATCAGAACGGTGACGACAACAATATGAGCCATCACCACCACAGCTACGATCTGACGGATATGAGAGACGTTCAGTCCGATATCATAAGTCCTGACCCCCAAGCCAGCCACTACAAGCCTCTGTCTGGTGATGGAACCAACATGTGAGTTAATGACAAAGATCATGCAAAGAGGTTGTTTGGTTTAGAGCACGAGCCTAACTTAGTCTCCGTTATCCGCATAGTCCTGAGAATTGTATAACCATAGGAAAATTAAAGAAAAATTTGCCAGCAGTTACACGAGGAGGGATAAAGAGAGAGAGAAAGAGAGAGAGAGAGAGAGAGAGAGAGAGAGAGAGAGAGAGAGAGAGAGAAATACAGAGAGACAGGCGGTATATAGACAAGAGAGAGATACAGGCAGAGACAGACAGCTGTTAAGAGTAGAGAAAAAGAGTAGGAGAGAAAAAGAAAAGGAGAGAGAGAATGCGACAGACGGAGACAAAGACAAGCACAAGGTTAATTTAGTCTCAGAACTAGATAGCTTGGGACAAAAGATAATTATTCGAATGATTGATTGCAAGCTCGTACCGGCTGGAAAAAAAGCCATCGATCACAAATGCATAATGTGTAATCAGGCTTCAGAGATATTTTATTTTGACACAACGGCGTGCTTATTTTTGCTGCAGTATTCAGTAGTGATCAGTAAAGGATAAAGTGTGAAATCAATCAAATAACTATTGACATGAAGAACGAATATTCTTCCTTGTCAGTGGTGAGGAAATGGTTACATTTATAGTCCGGATGCCATCCACTGCAGATTATCAAAAGTGAAGGATTGTTTTATTGATGCTTGGTTGGGCCAACATGCGACATAGCTATGAGATAACGTTCTGACAAACAATGAATTACAAACAGCAAAATTTCCCCCATACACGTAGGCTTATAACAAAAGCATGTGAAAACTTTCACCGTGTATCTGTCTCATTTTTTATTTCACCGTATTCAAACAATTTCGCAATATTTAGATATAGCGCGAGTTGAACAAGGAAAACGTATAAATAATAGAACGATCAGAGGAGCCAAAAGAAGATAGGTAATCTGTAAAAAAAAATATGAGCAAAGCATGAGTCTAAGAGCTTGAGAGTTCGCTTTCATACACTGTAATTTTGCATTTCCTCGTGAAATCGCGTCGATGAGAACTAGATCTAGATTGTATTTCTCTGATATAGTTGGAATTCTTCACTAACGTTTAGAAAACTCTAGGAGATCCAATTCCAACTCCAAGTCCAAGAGATCCTAGATTTTTCGGAGAGCAAAGCTCAAATTTCAGTTTTTCTTTCCTCTGCCTCAATTTAGCGATGTTCCAACTTGAAGTCTAAGTAGCTGGAATTGTGAAATCACTGAATTATTAACCAATGACCAATGCTTCTCAAAAAGTGCTCAATCACTTACGATCTAGCGTTCACTATCAGTGAGTTTTTATATCTCATTGTTAGATCTTCACTTCTTTAACTCCGCCAGCAATCTGAAAACATGCATCAATATCATATTATTTTTTCTCTGTTTTTTTTTTTTTAATATTTCTTTTAAATCTTTTTCCCAAATTGTTTCTCACCACTTTGATGCGCGGCGATGCGAATAATAAATGACTGATTGCTAAAGTGCAAATATATTGATTTGCTGTTGATTTAACTTTCACGCATTTCCACAGGTCACTTTGACCTCTTGCACCTCTGATCACTATCGGGATTTGCTTGAGTAGACCTTGAAAGTTCTTGAACTCATCCGATTATCTCGTTGTTCATACTGAAGAGTTAAGTGCTCGTTGGAAACCAAACAATTTATAATATTAATTTTAGTCTTATAGTTTGTACCATTGCGAAATACATTTGGAACGGAAAGAGGTACAGTTTCTTGTAGAAGCAAAACACCGGGTTTGAATGAATAAATTAAACTGCAACGTGAACTTTCAAAGGGCAAGCAGGTAATGACAAAACACTGTTATTTTAATCATATAGTGTGACTCTAATTTCCATTCCCTTAAGCGCCTATCGCCAGCGTCATTTTCATCAATAATTCACTGAAACGACAGAAAAATCAATATTTGCTTCTTGCGTCCCTCTATGTTTCCGTTGGTATATTAGTGAACTGAGTTCTATAAATATGCAGTTAACGCTACTGTGTGAAAATATATTACAATATTATGGTACGGGATCATTGTGTTAATCAATAGAGGAGTTCTAGTTAAGCGGTTGATATATGCAACTTTCATGCGCCTGTTTTGTTGCTAACTTGCTTCTGGATTATTTTTTTTACTATACTTGCATCATTGTTATTTATTTCACCTCACGAGCCAACCATTTGTTTAGTTTTGACTGTGCTAAAAGTTAATGCTGATTTCTGGTCTACAGCAAATATAAATCCCGCTGCCACCAACGAAATAATTGTCTTTCTCGCCGCTATTTACCAGACAAGCGGCTGAGTCTCACAAATTGAACGAATGAACGGGGTGTCCAAAAAAAGAAGCAAAACAGAATTTGGGGAAAAAAAAAAGTTTAAAATTTCTCTTTGGTTAAATATTTCAGAAAAGCCAAAAGTCTTATAACTCCTAGGATAATTCTGATAGTTTCGTGCAACTTTTACAGCTAAGAAGCTGAGGAATTGTGTTGTTCTTTATATGAACATCTTGAGATGAGATGTAGACGACATGTGACTAATTTGAACGGGGTGCCAAAAAAATATTATCTTTCCCTAAAATAATGTTAAAAATGTGTATGAAACTTTTCAACATTTCTTTTCCAAATCAATTTCAAGTCGTCTTTTAGGTGACGATTTCCCGATATTTCACCATAGGAAAGTGTTAAATGGCATACTGCATTTTGTTATAGGTTTCGCCATATATACCTATATTCAGGGAAAAAACTTCAGAATGGAACGTATGTACAAAACATCTCAAAGTTAGCGTCTTTTTTTTGTTTTATAATAATATAGTGACTTCTCTCAATTGTGAAACTAAATTGTCAAGCAACAATGCAATATGTAGACATAGTATCTTTTTAGAGGCAATTATTTTTTAGTTGAAGTCAACTTATGACAATTTAAATTGATGAAATTTTGCGAGATCGATAATCCTTGTTCATTGGGTTTTGAAGTAATTTTTTTTTTTAATTAAAATTCAAACCCGATTTTTGTAACCTCTATCGAAAATGATGATATGATAATATAAACAAATCATTTCTATCAACGACGTGATTAAAACACGTGATTATATATATATATATATCTTTTTTTGCTCCAACAAAAAAATCATGCATTTTGGCACAACGTTAAGACAACTTCTCTTCACTGCGAGATTAAAATCTGGGTATTAATTTTTCTTTTAATTCTTCTTTAGCTGTGTGAGAAACTTATATCCTTCAGATGACAATGTCCATGGTCGGTGAAGAGAAATTATTTATTAGACTTGGCCATGGTATATGCGGGCTAACACCAGGTCTTGACCCCCGACAATTCCGCTGCTTCTTGAGCTCACAGTGTAGCCAACACGGTATCCTGTTTTATCACCCCGGAGTCCTGGATGGAGGGCTAGTTGGCCTGCGAGACTGTGTTTAGCCACCCATGTTTAGATGGCAATCCCTTCTACACGCTTAAATTGGATAGATTCTAGTCTATCTTCACATCTTTTGTGTGAAAAAAATTAATGATTCGTCTCTGTCGCTAAATTTTGCCTTGTATTTTCTCACATAATGAATCATGTGATGATTTTCAGCGCTATACTATGTTCTTACAAAGTGGAATTTTTATTGTTTTAAACAGTGACAGGGATAAATCCAACAACCTTGGAAAAAAGAACCAAACAAACCTTTTTTTTTTCAAATGCAAAAACATCGCGATCATCACAGCATTACCACCACTGAAAGTTGATCTTCAATATTATACAAGTAGAACAATTAATAATTTAGAGAAGAGTCATTAAGGTAGAAATCCCTATGGGCTCTACAGGCAAGGTAACATTACCAGAGAGCTTGGCCAGCAGTGCCTACTTGTCAATAACATCCCTGCCAGGTAGGTTACCATAATCATTGAATGCAGCGCTTCACACCTGCCATTGCCATAGAAACGGTGACCACAAATCAGAGCTATTGTTTGAGAAGGACCAATCGAAATACAGCGTTTTATTCTCTGTGAATCTAATTTGGCTCTTCCTCTTCAGCAAACGTAGAATACGTAGTTCTATTCTATAGATTTAACTCCACCCTCCTTCGCCCTCCCCACTTTCCCTCGCCTTACATTCATTTTTTCCTTAAACCTTTCCAGCCGCACTGATCCCTCTGATCTCCTCCTCCTCTTCTTCTGTAAACATTGTGTGGATCACGAAGATTAGCAGCAGCTGTTCCTGTGAGAATCTCCCACCCCTCCCTATCTCCCTCTCTCTCTCTCTCTCTCTCTCTCTCTCTCTCTCTCTCTCTCTCTCTCTCTCTCTCTCGCTCTCTCTCTCTCTATCTATCTGTCTATCTCTCTCTCGCTCTCTCTCTCTCTCTTCCCTTTTGTTCTGTGGATTAGAGGGGATTATTGCGTGTTTAAACTCTCAAGCTTAACTATGTATAGCATAAGCTGCCATTTTTTTTTTCAAGCGATGTCATGGTCAAAAGTGCTCACAACAACAATCAGTTCAAGTATTTTCAAATAAGTCGATAAACAAACGTAACAAACAGGCGGCTTGACTCCCGATCATTACCTCAAAATCAATATCTTAATAAGTAATACAATAATATTGTGTTTTTTTTTTCGTCCATTTCAATATCCATGAGGGACAGTCTTTTACGTGAACTAAGGATTTGAAGATCCTTGCCCTCATTTTAGTTCATCCTGCCTCATCAATTTATGATGTTTTTAAAGCGTTTAGGGAAAGTTGTCCGGATAATTTATGCTGATTTTAATTTCAAAATATTAGAAAAAAAAAAACTAACAAAATGTGATTCTGCGATCTACAAAAAAAAAAAAAAAAAAGAAGATTCGCAAACTAATAAACTTCTTACACCCAGCAAAAAGCGCCGATTTAACTTTGATAATCATCGATTTACTGATATCGTCCTCAAAATAGCTATTTACATGTTTTACACTCTCAACAAGTGAGTGAAGGGGTGTAGGACTTCTCCACCCGACAAGAGTAACACAAAAACACACTCAAGCCCTTCAACTTCAACTCCCCATCAACCAATCAAGTCTCCTAATCGATTTCTAGATGTTTGTGCGCGCGTTAACCTCCAACCGTTTCTCTCGCACATAATGTCAAGTGACAGCGAGGGCTTCACGCTTCTACGTCAAGATTGCCTGGCCATCTCAGTGTAGACCAGGCACAAAGGGACTTGGTGCTGTGGCGGGATGGCGGGACCTCCTCGCGCTCATTGGGTGACGACTAACGAGGCGACCAGCTAGCTAGATCTAGCTGTCTCCAAAGCGACAGACGTTTTCTTTTTCCAAACTGGGTGCTCTTTTCCTGTGACTCGAAAATCGTGACTGGTTCAACCGGCCGAGACGGGGTCGCAGCCAACGGATACACTGCAGCCCAAATCACCAATACCGAGCACGACGTCCACAGGTGAGGAGGCAGGCTCGCGACGTTTCGCCTGGCAAACATCAGGATATTTTCCATAAACTGCACATCACAAAATTCGCGACTGTAATGGAATTTTCGTTCTAAGTAGTTTTTACTAGTATTATATTAAATTCTAGACAGGCTGACGACATAGTTTAGTTACGTATACGCCTTGTTTTGAAATGTTTTTTACAAGAGTCTGATGCATTGTTTTACATCTAGTGCTTCGTGATACCGCCAATCCCTCATTGGCAGTGAAGTAGTTTGTTCCAGTTTATGACCCGAAATAATCAAAGACATTGTTAACAATCCTGTGTCCTCTGGGGATTGAATCAATAAAAGATTCCGCACAGCTATTGACCTACTCACAAGTCCATTTTTCAGGCTGATGTGCGAATGTCGCAGCTGATACTCAATTCAAGTGAGATCAATCTGTATAGAAAGGTTCAACCAACCCATCACTCGACTTGGATGGCGCATTATTTTGGTTTTCCTGGCTAATTGTTTGTTGCTGTTTTTTTTTTTCGGGCTCTTACGTACACAAAAACTGCGTTCGGATTCTAACCTAGCTGGTGAGTTTGCCGCTGTCGAAATAAATTGCTTTTTTTTAGTCTAGCAAGAGTCGTTTTCTTCCTGCTATTATTCTTTGTAATCGACGGATGTATCTAAATATCACGTAGAATTCTCTGGGTGATATTGCCAACACTCAAAAGGTTTTCACTTTGAAATTAGGGAATTAGTGGTCGGATATACAGCCAAGGAAAACGCTGAGTTCTCTAAAAGCTTAAATTCTTTTCTTTCTTTCTTTCTTTCTTTCTTTTTTTGATTTTGAAGTACTCAATCATATGACTCGAAAAAATTTTGAAAAGGGTGAGTGGTGACAAACAGAGTTCTCTCCAAGGTTTTGTTATTTGAATCTTAGTTAATTAGTGATCTTATGTACGATGGGGCGGAGACCTTCTGGATTGTGATATATGTAATTTAAATGGTCGATAGTAAGATATCCACATACAAATCTTAAATACACTGAATTAAACTGGATGTCATTTCGATGAATAGCTTACCGTAACTTTTTATTTCATTTGTTCTTGGCCTCAGCTTTTTAGATCTAAGGCGGCACAGTACGACTGTATAGGCTCTTAATGGATATCTTACTTAACCGAGTGTAACCGACAGTCAACCGACCGTCAGACCCGGTCGAAGAACTCTTGAGGTTTTAAAGCGGTCGAAAGCTGTGCGTGTGACACTAATCTTTTTTTTTTATGAGGTTTAGGTACGATACACACAAAAACACACAATTCAATGTAAGGAACTGCAGTTGTAGTAAAGCAAAAGACTAGAGATAAAAATGGGAAAGAAGTAATATTCGATGAAAAAACGATTGAGTGTCCTGAATAAGAATGACATTAGATCTTGATGTTTGAAAACTGAAAAGTCCATTGAGTAAAGCTAGGCATATAAAATTAATTGACTGGTAGATTATGCAACGATAGACAATATAAATCAACTATTTTAACAGAAAGATAGTCAGATAGGTAGCCAGATTTGTACATCATGAGACAAATTAGCAGGGGAAAATAGTAGGGCCGGGTAGATATAAATATACAAAAAGACTGCAATGGAGGCATGTATATGCACATAAACATGGACATTTTACTTTAATGCATTAAAAGAAGAGGCACATATTATGTACGCAAAAGATGGTAAAAAAATGATGTAAAGTTAAATGATTAAACCTGATAGAAGAAATGCCAGATAGAGAATGGAAAAGATTCAGAAGGAAGAAGACATAGAGAGAAACAGATAGAGATAGACAGACAGATAGATAGATAGATAGATAGAGAGAGAGAAAGAGAGAGACTGAATGAATGATCATTATTCCTTTAGATTGAAAGAGGATTTGATAGATAAATATGCCTTTATAATTTTTAATGGGCCTAATCTTACGTCATTTAAAGTATAAAAAAAACGAAGCAAATAGAAAACAGGCAAAATGGCTAAAATTCAATGCGTAAACAGCAAATATTTTGGAAAAACAAACTTTTGTCATTGCAGCTTTTATCAACAGACACGAAGATTGTTCTCTGTCAATGTCGCCGATGTTTCACGATATCTTTGAGTTGACTCGTGATGATCCTGAGCTCGTTTCAACAAGCACGTCATGCTCCTTGGTGCTACACCTGGTGCTGAGGAATTGTGCTGATTAACACTCAAGGATGGCCAATTATTATAAAATGACACATCTGGAATCTGCTCGTTACAAGAGTTGATTTGTCAAGGTTTCTGTGTCTTTTCCCTAACAGTATCATTAAGCTTCTGAGGTCCAGAACCACTTGTGTGATTTTCTTTTTTTGGATCTACTCACAACATAACAGCATCACCATCTTCATCAGAAAGCCAAAAATATTATAAAATACTTCAGCAATTTTTTAAGACAGCCGTTAAAAATATTTTTACAGAAACTGTTCTATTAAATTGAACCGGGAAAGACTTGCAAAATCAGTAAGGGTATCACTTGATTCAATTCTTAACATTTATGAGTTTGCAAATCTTTTTCTTAGGGGTGTTGCAAGTCCCATAACACTCGCAACATCAGTTGGGTTGTATAATTTACAACTATGACTTACAACACCCGTAAGGTTATCACTTCATTTTTCAATGAGAAATCAGATATAAGTAATTCATAAATGGCCACACATTAATGAATCCCATTGTGTGCTACTTTAGAAGAAAACTGAATTTATTGTCTGGGCACAAAAAAGTGAGCGTACGATTCAGATATTATCGATCTGCTCCACCCTCAGGACATAAATTAATTGCGGTGCTTTAGGTCAATTCTAACTCGATGATTATAAGGAGCTTTGCGGAGCCCCAAACTAACCCTTCTTTGCATCGCTTACAAAGGTGCGCCCGTTGAGGGAAATAATGGATAAATTGAATCGAACAAAAAAAAATATCACCTATCCACAACAAGGAATTTATGTCTTTTTTTTTTAGCTTCCTGTCTTAAAATAAAAGAAAAAGCAGGGTTGAATCGACGCGTGGTTGAGTCTTTCCATACAATGATGCCTCAAGACTTATTTAATGAGCTACTGGGATCTTTCAAGTGCGACGAAAGTTGGGTGTGTACAGAGGGCAAAAACTATAACAATACGCAAACAAAAATAGAACAAACATAGATTACTTATTTCTGTGTAATACCATGTAATTTATGATCGAGGCTCGCCCCTATTCTTACCCTTTTCTTTACACTAACAGCTACTACAGGAAGTATCGCTGAGTGAATATTGGATGATAACCGGTTTCTCAGTTAATACGAACCGATTTTGTGATTTACTCATTTTTTTTAAGGGTGAAGTTTAAGTTAGAAAATATATATGGGTTTAACGTTGCTTGTTCATTTTTCTCTATTCTTTTTATCCAGTTATTTTAATGCCCTGAAGAAACATTTTCAATTAACAAAATTCTTGTATGCGAAAAAACTTTTTTTTTTTTAAATCTGTTTCAGTGTTTTTCCTGTTTAACTGGGAATTTTATTTCAAATTTTTTTTTTTGATTCCCTAATCTATTTAAAGGTCTTCTTAAACGCTTGTTAGAACAAGACTATAAATACCCGAAGCAAAAAAAGCGCTTGAAGCTGCACTGCTTGCACCAATTATAAATGCCCTTTTATCTGAACATACATGATAGCGAATGTTAAAAGGAATCTATACCTAAATCTTGTTTTACAAGATTAGTTAACTATTCATGAAACGACGGAGCGCGACTTGAAATTAAGCATTAATTTGGATTTTGAAACACTTTTTCCTTTAAAAACTGGAATATTAAATTGTCTAAACAAAGGTCCAGTTCTAAAAACCGATTACGCTAAAACCGAAACTTAAAAAAAAAAAAAAAGGTTGATGCCCTCATGATAAATGCTTGGGGCTGCAACTGTTTTCTTCCAGTTTCCCTTTCTAAACTGTGATTATTAGAGTGTAACGGTCTTAGCACAGTCTTGCTACGCAACTACCATGATTTTCAATGAAAATGTATTGCAATAGTTTAGTCACTGGGCGTTAGTTGAAAAATTCAGGACACAGACGTCAGAGAATAAAGACAGGGTAATCTGTTGAGACACTGCGTTCATGCGTCCAGGAGTGTTTGTCAACACCAGAAACAAGTTTCTCGCGAAGGATGTCATTCCTTTCCGCTTCAATCGAAATAAATTTTTGAACAATCATTTAAATAAATGCCATAAGGCACATAGTTTTTGTTATCCGGTTTTTCGTCTTAGTTTACAAGCTGGAGCATTGAAAAAGCCACTGTTTTCATTCGAACGGAACTCTTTTTGTCCCTACTTGTCTTTTGCATTAGCGAAACTATTTGTGTGTGTGTGTGTGTGAAACTATGTATGTGTTTTATTTGAATAGTTCATGCCTCTGTGCCGATATCTCTCTCTAGTCTGCATTCCGAGACTGTTTTTGTTTCTATGTATAACTGTTCCCCCCCCCCTTTTCCCCCTCTCTTTGTCCCTGTCTGTATGTGTGTCTGTCTGTCTGTCTGTCTGTCTCTGTCTCTCTCTCTCTCTCTCTCTCTCTCTCTCTCTCTCTCTCTCTCTCTCTCTCTCTCTCTCTCTCTTTCTCTTCTCTTTCTTTCTCTTTCTGTGCGTGCTGCCTCTTACTGTGGATTATCAATATTTACTGTCCTTGATCTTTATTCAACCAGCCACCCCCTTCCCGCATTAAATCTTCAAACACACCTCTGATTCTTTACTTAACCTTCTTTTCTTTCTCTTCTTTAACTCTCCTCTTTTTTTCCACCGCATTCTTCATCGAGCTCCTGTAAAAAACACCTAATGTGTATTATACATGATCAAAATTAATGTCATATTACACTTACCACAAAAAGGGTCCAATCTTAAAGGTTTTCTGGCTCCCCTCCCCCCTCCCATTTTTCTCTGTCTCTGTCTGTCTGTCTGTCTGTCTGTCTGTCTGTCTCTCTCTCTCTCTCTCTCTCTCTCTCTCTCTCTCTCTCTCTCTCTCTCTCTCTCTCTCTCTCTCTCTCTCTCTCTCTTCCAAGACGACATGCTTGAATAAGCTTGAATGCCTGTGTGCTTATTACCAGCTGAGCTGCGCATTTTGTCATTTCTCGACTTAGATGATACCTCCAAAATCTTGAGGGACGCGGCCTGTAACACACATCTATTTTGCTACCGTCGAGCTACATTAATTTTGGCGTCTCCTAGCTCTTGGAGAATTATGGCGGATAATTGGTCTTTCAGGTTATGTGTTTGGCCTTTTTTTTTAATTTGTCATATTTAGCTTTACTTTGTTATGCCGGGCTTCGCAGTTGAAACACTAGATCTACGTTGTGTGATTTATTGTTTTGTCACGGTTCTCTAGAGTTTGCCTCACTCTACAATTCATTTGTTTTGATCTAGAATATTGCTTCTGAATAACAGAAGTAAATAAAATTTTGCGAAAATGACTCCAGAGAATTGACATAAAAGAAATTACACACACTCCGTTGAATTTCCTTGTCATATTTTTTTGTAACGTTTTAGGATCCTATAAACTAAAAAAATCAATTTTTGTTTACTGTTTTCAGTTACTTTGGTGACAACATTTGTTTTTTTTTTGTTGTTTTTTTTATAAAGGAAGCTACAGAAACTGATGTACTGAATTACTCTAATTATACTCTAATTTTTAGTTTTATAGTTTGGACAACTGATCTATTTCAGGAAAAACAGAATTTAAAAGTGACCTTTTTCATCTTTCATTGATTTCATTATTTTACATTTTCTGCTCAAATACATTAAAAAATATAGAAAATGATTGAGAATTATAGTTACATTATTTTAAACTTTTTGACATATTAGATTAGAAAGTTCCACAATGATTTGGGCTTCATTCTGCAATTTCTAAATCGGTGTATACGTATACATGTCCTTTAAAAATATACATATTTTGTTTAAAACTTTTCTAATATTCGCGATTGCTTCAAAATAGTTTGTTAAATCACACCTGCACCAAAAAGAAAACTTAACGAAGCTTTTGTCTCCATATCAAGTTTCTTTATTTCGAGATACTTATTTGGTATTTGAAAAGCTTTACTAAAAGATTACTCGAATAATTTGTTAATATTTATGATTTAAAATGACTTAAACAGCCCCTGTCTCATTTGCCTGTTGCGGCTAGGGTCTTAAATGCGTGTACTCTGTATATTTGTCATAACAATAACTCTGTGTGAATGTGTTTTGCAGCACACAACAAAAATGTGAATGAAAGCGTTGATCAGTCAAGCTCATTGGTTGGGCCTGAGATATTTATTATGCAGTAGTTTTAGCGACCATTTGATAAATATTTGCGTAATCCCAAGGCGTCAATCTTCTTACAGCGCACATGGTTTTGTAATGATGCGAAAAAAAAAGCAAGATGATAGACAACGGGTATTGATGCTATTATCCCATACTATGTGTGATGCTTCACCGAGAATTCAAGGATGTAGAGATCAAGGCAGATATCACCTACGGAAATTTTTGTGAGCGTAACATTTCAAAATAAACACACAGCGAAGAGGAAATTAGTTCTATTTAAAAACCGCTAGATATCTTTCTATCTATCTAGCTTTTTATCTGTCTCCCTCTATATACCTCTTTCTTTCTGTGTGTTCCCTATTTGTCCCATTCAGCTGTGTGCAATATCTCTATCTGTTTCTAATTTTCCTCATTATGTTTGTCTATCACTCTGCTGTATTTTTAACTCTGTTTCTCTCTATCTGCTGTATCTTTCTCTTACTCACTCTCTTACTTCACTCACTCTCTTTCTCTCTGTATATTTGTGTACACTTCTGATTGAATATTTTCTCTGATTATTATTTGCGTATGCGTGCACAGCGGTAGCTAAATGTATTCCGAAATATGTCAGCCAGGCGTAGGTTCAGCCCTCCAGTTCCATGCATATTTTCATATCTTGTATTTTTCTGTTCTAGCCAGATAAGTTTCTATACACTGTGCACGAAGTTGTCATCTCTTTTATGTCAGGAGATGCTTATAGATCAGCAGCTTGAATACTAGCTACACATTTTACCTGAGTTTCTTAAGCAATATAAAGATGTTTTAAAATTACGCCTCACATGCTCGTTATCTTTAAATATAATATCTGCTGTTCGTAATTCACGGGGGCATTTTAAATGAGAATTTAAAGATATTAAAGTATCAATCACATGTACTTAATTGATAGTTGACCTCGTATTCAAGCAAATAAATGTTCTTACTGGGTAACCAGATAGTGCCTTCAAAACGTGATAGTTCAGCCCACTTCTGACTGCAACTATAGTGTTTGTTCCGCTATATTATGCACTAGAAGCTTTGAAATATGGCCAGGAGGTCTTACCGTGAGATTGATTGTCGGGTAGTTCACTATAGTGTAGGATTAGCGCAGTAAATCGACATTCTGTCAGATCAAATAGGTTAATATATCCACATTTTATGAACATAAACTGAGCTGAATTAAAATGCCTGCCCGAAAATGTTATTGATTCATATTACTATGAAGTGTTTCGCAGATGTAAGTTGTATAAGGTGGTATAGATGATAAGCTAGAGAAACCAACAAAGAATAAGAGCGAGAAAGAAGAATAAATAGACAGAGAGAGTAAGTCTACATTAAAAAAAAAACAATATATATATATATATATATATATATACTTTATTGATTATTTTTACAACTCGCATTCGTTTATTCATCATTGGATTATATAAATCTATGACCTGTCAGGAACATACATTAGAACGCCTTCGTTATCGTGCAAACTGTTTTTATAATTGGATATTCAAGGGCAACATATACTTTATTGATTATTTTTACAACTCGCATACGTTTATTATTATATCATTGGATTATATAAATCGTTTTATATATATATATACATATATATATATATATATAAGAAACGCACCGCTTAAGAAATCGACATTATGGCGAATGCAGCGATTTATATAATCCAATGATATAATAATAAACGTATGCGAGTTGTAAAAATAATCAATAAAGTATATGTTGCCCTTGAACATCCAATTATAAAAACAGTTTGCACGACAATGAAGGCGTTCTAATGTATGTTCTTGACAGGTCATAGATTATTACATATGAGACAGTAAGAGAGATTGATAGATAAATGATAGGTACGGTAGAGAGAAAGATAGATAGATTTCGCTTGATATAATATAAGGCTCTGAAAGATGGTAATTACAAACTACCAAAAATAGTGGTTAAGATTGAGATCCAATTAATTAAGAAATGGATCTTTCCTTTCACTCTCAATTTTTCTTAGTGTATCATACTTTGAGGTGATAAAAAAACCTGACAAAAGTCGTTTGGAATGTTAATTAGTATAACGTTTCATGCAGATCTAAACAGTTTGTCAAGGAAGTTTTGTGGAAATTTAAGTATGAATATTTCAAATACATTTTGGCTTTCTTTTCTTCATTTCTATGTTTCGGATGTATCATCAAGGCATTTTTTACATTGAGGTTGAAAATTTTTTTATCCTTTGAGCAATCCGCTTGCCATTTCATTATTAAGTTAAAATGATGAATCTCTATTCATCCTTCTTTTGATTTTCTCTTGAAGTTTTCGCTGTTTTTCCACATAACTGCCAAGTCAGCATTATGCAGGAGGTATCGAATTTAAATTGTTGAAGTTCTTAATGTATGATATTCAACGTGAATTTAAGCTCTATAGAATATAGAGTTGTAGTCTTATTGTGAAAGTTTTATGTCAAATGAAGGTTAATTCCTCTAAACCAGTGGTTCTTAACCTTGTTGGAGGTACCGAACCCCACCAGTTTCATATGCGAATTCACTGAACTCCACTGTAGTGAAAAAAAAATATGATTTTTTTTTTCAAATGCAAGACATAGATATGTTTTTTACTGGCTGTGCCGAACCCCTGAGATCGACCCACCGAACGCGAACCCCAAGGGTTCGATCGAATCCAGGTTGAGAACCACTGCTCTAAATAAATCGTAATTCATAAGGTGATTCATTATCCACAAGGCGATGACAAAGAAAGATGATATAGAATCACTGTCTTCTCCCTCCAAATCCACCCCCATTAAAAAAAAAAAGGAAACAGATCTTGTTTCAATTAACCACTTCGTCTTAGACTTTTATTTGACCAAGGTTGAACAGTCACACTGAATTTTTTTTCCCACCAAATAAAATTTACAAACGTAGCAAATGAAAATGGGCTGATTTGCTTAGAGCCAAATCACTTCCTGTACCTTGCAAACACAAGCCGCCAAACCTAATTTCGAACAATATAATTTTTCTTCCTAGGATCAGTTTACTGATATATGGGGTTAAAACACATCTGTCACAAAATCATTGTTCACAAAATGTCACAAAAATCCAGTAAATAAACATGCAACAACTGCGGCATGTTTACTGAGTTAACCTTATTCTTAATCAGTACTAATCTTAAGGAGACTTGAACCATTTTGATTACTTAAGTCTGTTCGCTTTCTTCATAATCACACATGTGGCGAATTTTTGTGATAGTCAGCTTGTATTTTGTCGTTATAGAAAAAAAATTCAAAGGATTAAAATGTATAGAACATGCGAGCCAAATTCAAGTTTTTCACATTTAAGTCATTTAAGTAAGGACGTTGTTGGCTTTTTCGGGAGAGGGGAGGGGGTTTACCATGAAATAAATGATTTGAAATTATGCATGTGTGTATATATATATATATAATGATAACTCAAGCAAGAACAAAAAGGAACACTGCCCTGTTAAAAATTTAACGTTTAAAGTTATTGAGGTCTGGAATTAGTCTTTCCTCCACAGGATAAGCGGTTTTGAGACTCCAGGGAAATCTAGCATTCAAATGACCTCAAAGGGGAGAAACAGTGCGATGCCGCTATTGCTTCTAAACAGTGTGATATCAATAACGACCAGGCTTAACCATTTCGGTGTCCTTTCTGCAATAACAAAAAATATTTCACTCGCAGTACATAAACCCAGTTAAGAGCAATATTGTCCTAGGTTCTTGATGCTTCAACATCATGACTTCCTCTTAATCTGTCTCAACCGCAATCCCACTATCCTCACAAACAACGAATCGTGTATTTATTTCCTCAGAGTTCAGCAAGGCCGTCTCCCACCCATTGAGAACGCACCCAAGCCAGTTCCAACAGAATACGACGGTATGGATAAACAAGGTCACAGCAATGGCGGCCTCGACAACAACGGCTACTCTCCCCCGCCTGGTGACGCTAACGGCACAACCTCCCCCACTGTTGACATCGAGCAGGAGAAAATCGACCCGGAAGGTTTGGATCCGCCACCTGCCAAACCTGAGCATCCGTCCAAACCTCCACTCCTCCTCTGCTCGTTCATCGCTAACAAAACCAAAACGGCTTTCTGTGAGTTAGTGTAGTTGGGAATGTTGGTATAACGTTTGTAATAATTGTTTATTTACGAAAAGTACATGTATGTCAGTGTTCAAAATATGCGCTGCGTTACGGAAATTCGTCGTTGCCCATTTATTTTTACATGATAATGAATGTAAAGGGCATATGAATAATTTTGATTTTAACAAGAAAGTTTTATAGTCTTTATTGTCCTAATCAATGTATTTTTCAGATGGTAAAATTAACGCTACTTAAAAATACTATTTGTATTATTACTGGTGACATCCAAGTCATCACATGTTGCTCAACTACCTCTGTTACTCTTGCTACCACTGCTGCTGATTCTGCTTCTATGACTTATTGTTACTCATTTCACTACAAGTATTACTAGCCCTTACTCTATTATCTACGCTTCTATCGTCATTCAGTCAATAGGCTCATCTTTTTTTTTTAATTCTTGTGAAGAGTTGGTTGAAAATACTATGGAATCAAAAATACACACACCCGCATAAAAGTAATTATGTCTTAGAAATTAACAAAGAAAGGAATATGTAAAGTCTCGTAGTTAGTCAATTAAGATGCAAGCTGATTCACAACTGAGGCAAAAAATAGAACTTTAAGAAAAAAAAGAAAAGAAAAAGAGCTTATTTCCCATATGATCAAATCATTGATGAGTTTCATTTTTTTTTCACTTGTTTTATTTTCTATATGATCCATTTTGGACTATCATAGGCCCATTTTGTTATATCTTTTTTTTTTCAATTTCCTGAACAGTTCTGTTTTTGGGAGGTCATATCTTCTTTGTCGTGATCAGCTCAATCCTGATTCTGGCTGGAGTAGATCTCATTCCCATCGAATTCCAACAGGTAACCGAATTCCTTAAATTTTCCTATATTCTTTGTGTGAAATAAACTTTTCACACACAACTTTGTTTAAGTGTTATTGGTGCCTCAATAATATAGAACTTTTTCAAAATTTATTTCATCTATTTTTTAAATCATGTTATCTATTATTTACAGGACAACCATTGTGAAAATAATTATAAACCCGTGGAATATTTTGATTTATCCAAAACATTTTTTTTAGACTGCAATCTCTTTTCGGCGGTAAAATAGTGCAAGAGATAGAGGCAATCTTTCTCAGCTTATAGGCTAAAAATATTAAGTTTATGATCGCTCAGTACCAATAACCTAAGAGAATCCTTGGTCAGAAGTTAATGTGAATTAAATTAACTGCTTCCATACACATTCTAATGCTAGTACCGTCTAATAGGATATGGATTTCCTGCCCTAAAAAAACCATATTATAACGCATAATGTTAGCCTAATATATGAAACTCCAAAATATATTTTTTAAATGATTTTTGTCCGACAGGTCCCCTTGAATATTGATAATGACGACACGTACCTGAGAAACTTTGCATGGAGATACAGAGATGAAGATCCGTAAGCTCTAGATTTTGCGAATTCTAACTTTTAAAGCCTTAGAATCTTCTTAAACCAGAATCCTGGTGGAATATGGCAAAATCTGAAGTTAACTGTAAACTCAAGTGAAATAAAATATTAATCGGAAATTTGAAAGTGTTATGGTTTCTGAAGGAATTGTAACAAGTACAGTTTAACACCCAACAGTGTTTGCAATCTAACAAAGAATGAGCAGTTGTGTGTAATCGTCTTTATTTGTTGTGTATTTTTCTGCTTTTTTTTTTGCATAATCTATTATAATTATTGTAATCTAGAATTTGAAAACTCCAAATTCAATCGTATTGAAACTTCAAACTTTTGTACATCATTATATCCATAAGTCTTCTAACAATATCATTATCGTTCATGTTTTTTTACTTAGCTTAATCCTCTCTGTCAACACGAGTGCGGCGTTTGTCGGTGAAAGGACGAAAGACGGTGATTTCCTTCAGATTTTCTTCAAAGGTGGAGGTAACGTCCTCACTAAGGAGCGACTTCAAGCAATTGAGGTGAGTAATCTGTTTATCTCTAGTTGGCCACTTACCTCTTTTCATTGTTTTCTTTCTTTTTTTTTTTTTTTAATCAGACGGGTTGAGAATTAGTTGCTCTTTTCTGTGTTTTATTTCGTGACTGTTTTAGTCTCTTTTGTACAATTTCTGCAAGAAAAAAGGAAGAGCTGATATATATATATATATATAGAAAAGGGTACATTCAATTTCCGGCAAAACCATACATCAAAGAAAGCCGCATGTGAGTTTTCCGGCAAAACTAAACACCAGAAGAAGCCGCACATTCAATTTTCGGCAACGATTACGAGCATGTATCAAAGTCAAACATGTAAATATATATAAGACGCTAGCCGTCCAGACCTCGCCAACTTTGAAATACTAAGGCTTTGTTCCCACTGAACGCTCGACAACCAAATTTTACACACACTCTCTATCTCCCTCTGTCTGTCTCTAATTGTCTATACCTTCCCTTCTCTGTGTTTGTTTCTTCATCCCTCTCTCTCACTCTTTGTCTCCCCCCACTCTCCGTCTCTCTCCCCCTCTCTCCTGTACAGTTTTGCCGCAATTTGTATGCTCTAAAAATGGGGTCAATTCGGAAGAAAAAAAAATGCCGGAAATTGCATACACTAAAATAAATGTTGCCGGAAAACGAAAGCTCCCATATATCAAGCTTTTTCGGAAAGTGTCTTTCATTTTTTCGTCGAGAGAAGACTTTTATTAGACTATTTTTATTCTATACATCATGCACTTAATTTGTTTCTTTCATCTATACCAAATGAATTGCATGGAGCACATGACACATTTAAAGCTATTGACCAATGTTTTTTCCTGAGATTTTCAGTGCTCAAATATTGAAAACCCTTTGTTTAAATCGATGCTGCAAATTCTGGTTTCAGGATGTAGAAAATGATCTTACCGGCAAACCGGAATGGAAAAATTTTTGCAAGCAGACGATCACCAACGGGACTGGAACATGTGTCAAACCTATTTCCCTAATCAGGCAAGAGAAAGAATAATTGCAAGCCATTTTAATAGTTGCCACCTAATAATGTTTCACAAATTCGAAATGCTATATAGATATGACTCAGATTTTTCCTCGTTTTTTTTTTTTTAAATGCAAAAATCCATTGTTTTAAAAAACAATTATTTTACCGTTATATAGTTCTCAAATTGAAATAATTGAATGTGAGAAGTACAGGAAGACTAAGCTCGCAGACCAAGAAGTTTATGAAATGTGATGAAAATGTTATGAAAACACATTCACTTATTGTAGTTATGACAGCGCATGGTTCCAATAGTGCAATACTTTTATAAAGTATTTTAAAACCAAAAAAAAAACACGTTGTTTTTTTTCTATTTTCCCTCAATTAAATGCCTTTATCTTTGCGCTGATATTGAATTAAAAAAATTAAGGTTTTTGATGAAATTGAAAAGATGCCTAATAAGTTAAGATTGAAGATACTGTACAGTTTTGCTTAAAGGATATCAGAGGAGGCCAGACCCGTTTACTTATTTCCCAAAGTAGAAGCCATTTCTGAATGATCTAGGAGGCCCTGTCTATCTTCAACAAAGAAATACGTCATTTATTTGCCGTTTGAATAAGCAAGTAATAAAATCCAAAAAATGTTTCAAACACAAAACTAATTGTAATCCTTGTGAGAAGTGCCGATACAAATTTGATGGAACATTGATCAATGTGCAACTACCACCAAGAATCTAACAACCCATTATAAAAGTTTATTCTCCGTGCTTTGTTTATTAAGGTTCTTTGACTGTAGTATGGAAGGCTTCTGTGATCCGGACTTTTCAGACATCAAAGGTATTCTCTACAACGCCTCTTTGCAAGCAAGTAAAAATGAGATCTTAAAGGGTCTCGTGGCGAAATCATCAGAAATCTCTCCCACAGGTATGACATTGCTGATGTCTTAATTTGACGCTATAACTTCTTATCTGTTTTTTCATTGTCATGCCATCATCACTATTCTGATCCTTACTACCAATTATAGAAACTTCACAAAGACCATAATCATTAATTACATAATGATCACGATCATCATCTTCATCATCAACATCCTTATTTTAATCACCCTCCTAATCCTCCTCCCCCTTCTCCTCGTGATCAGCATCATCATTATCATCATCATCATCATCATCGACACCGTCACCACCTTCCTCATCAGTCATAAATATGTGCAGGAAAGAAAAAAAAACCCTGCCAGTTTACTAATATGTCAGCTATTCGCCAATGTGTCTGTTATATATATATATATATATATATATATATATATATATAATATATGTATAATAATACTTATACTAATAATAAATACTACCACTACTACTACTACTACTACTATTACTACTACTACTACTACTGCTGCTGCTGCTGCTGCTGATGGTGATGCTGCTGCTGCTGCTGCTGCTGCTGCTGCTACTACTACTACTACTACTACTACTACTACTACTACTACTACTACTACTACTACTACTACTACTACTACTACTACTACTACTACTACTACTACTACTACTACTACTACTACTACTACTAGTACTACTACTACTACTACTACTACTACTAGTACTACTACTACTACTACTACTACTACTACTACTACTACTACTACTACTACTACTGCTACTACTACTACTACTACTCATAATAATAATGATCTTAGTCGTGATTTTCCTTGCCGCCTCTCGAATTACATCCTTATCTTTTGCATCTTATTATGCTTATACCGGAAAAAATACAATGCTCCTAGCTGAAATTCTTACAGATATCCTAATTATGACTTTCAAAGTGAGAATTTTGCTTTGTGTTTAAAAAATCACAACAACATATCTTTTTTACCATCATGCCTCCAATTTTACCCGGGGTTTTCAGTGGCAACGAGTGATGTGACAAGGATGGTGATGTTCACAGGCGTGCCGCGAATACCGGGTGACCTGACTTCCGACTCTATAGATGATCAGTATGAAGATATCATGGACTTTTTAGTGAGTGGCCTCTGCATATTTGTAGTGACAAAGCTTTAAAAGTACTGTGTTTTAGGTAGATACGAAATCTTTCTTGTAATTTTTTTTTTTTATTTTTTTTTTTTTTGGTCCTTTCCTACATATAAAACAAATTGATAAAAATCACGTTATTAATTTCTGTTCATGTTTACTAGTATGTTTTGAAAACTTTGCTGTTTATTACATAACTTAAGTTAGAGTTGGTTATAGCAGTAATGATGAATGATGGCTTAATCAGTTTTGTATTCACAGTTTTCTAGATTTCTGCATTAAATCTGTGCAATTTTCTATCGAAACTTGAATGGACCTTTGTTATAGAAAAATACGATATAAGATATGGTGAATATCATCAATTTATTCAGTGCTTACTCATTAACGTTTATAAAAACACTTCATTGGCTTACAGAATGATGAGTATAAGTATCCTACTTCCTTTATATAAGTTACTCGTGCGATTTTTAATTTCATAACCAACTTCGATTTCCTCCACCCCCCACAAGGTGGACAACTTCAAGGGTGACTTGGAGTCATTAAACAGCGATGGTGTAGCTGGAATGAAAGTTTTCTACTCGTCTTATCAGGTACTTCGTACTTTTCACGTTATAGTCACAAATATAATTCTCGAATGGCAAAATGCATAACTATTTTGACAACATAGCTCTCTTCCAGGAATTAACTCTTTCATACACGACTCTTTCTACGGGAGAGTCGTATGATTGGCTGTGTATATTTCATACCCCTAGATAAACAGAGCCAAACAGATCACCAAATCTGATACACGTATTGAAATTGTTATATCAAAGTTTGATTTCATTTTGAGTGCATATGCTGCATATTTTATTAAGAATTAAAAGGTGACATTACTGGTGGGTCTAAACAATAGTTATGAGGACTATAGAGTCCAGGTTTTATCATCCCTGATTCGCACCGCTAAGATTCCTACAAGTCCTGAGTTTTACTTGATTAAACTTTTTCAACAACAAAGAGAATAAAATAAAACTATCGATTTCCATGTAAAAGAAAACCTTTTAAGATTGAACAGATTACAAAGCAAATCTCTGGTGGCTCCTCAGCTCCTGCTCGACGCCATCTTTGACCAAGTGTTCGCAGACATGGCGCTGGCTGTGGGATCGTTTCTCTTCATATTCCTGTTCATGCTGTTCCAGACAGGATCGCTGTTCCTCACCTCTCTGGCTATTACCACCATTATGACCAGCTTCCTGGGATGCAATCTTATTTACAGGATTGTCTTCGATTTCCGGTACAGTATGCCAATCTTGTAGAAAATCGTATCTGCCACAGTGCCTTGCATCATTAATAATCTTAGTAATAATCCACTCATAACTTTTTCAGCATAGGACTGGCTGAGGCCCTGCAGTCAGGCTTTGCACTGAAATAAAAGTCCTGTGAGGTTAATCATCTGCTTTAATCCCCATTTCAAGTGTACTAAATATCTTCAACAAATAAATCAATGATTATAATTTGATAAGAAAGAACAAGCTCCGTATGTATGTATTGAATAAAATTTCTGAAATTTAAATAGTTTTATTTTATTTTATATTATCTACATTTATATATCACTTATGAATACATATATTCCCTTTGAGGAATTTTACAGGTTTTCTACTCTTAGATGGTTCTGAAAAAAATCGTTTTCTTACATTCAAACGTTGTTGTTTTTTTTAAGTTTTGTTGACTGCTTATTTTTTTTCATAAATTTTGAAACAAAAGGAAAAAAAAAAACATTCCGAAACTTTTTGCTGCTGCAACTTCGAATCAGTTTTCGATCTCTAGAGTATCAATCACATGTTTGGTTTTTTTTTTTTTTTGTTTATTTAAAAGCCAAGAAGTTACCGATGAAGGCATCCCAAACATCTATAATAACATTAAGAACGAACCCGATACATTACTGTTTTCATTCACAATACGTGTTATGGTTATTCCTATTGTCGCATTACTTTTTACATTGTATATTCATAGAAATGTAATTAGGTAAAATTCAACGCGATGTTCTGATATCTTAATTATTCATCTGAACAAACGGTGCTGATTTCTTTCAACGGTGGCCAAAGTAAATGATTTAAATTTGATAGTGGAACCATTCCCAGATCAAACTGACCTACTTAACTTTATAATAGGAGAATACGAGATAGTTTTTAAATCTACGAATCTTTTCCCTTTTCCGCAGGTACTTCGGTATCTTCCATGTTTTGTCCATCTTCATCATCTTAGGTATCGGTGCCGACAACATATTTGTGTTCAACGATACCTGGCGAGGCACTGCCCATGAAAATCACCCAAACTTGGCCGAGCGGCTCAGGTTTGTGAAACTGTTTGTTCTTGAGACTTAAGTATTGGGGTGGGATCTAATTGAAAGTATAGACAAAGACTTGGATGCCTCTAGATCAGTGTTCACTAACTTGTGCTGCTCTTTTTGATTTCAAACGTTATCTCCGTCAGGTTATTAATCATACTGAGAAATTAATAAGAAACCCATTTGCCTCAAAATAGATTGCTAATTTAAGGAGTTTTTAAAATATTTTTCAATGTTAAGCCAGTGTATAGATCTGTTAAGTGAATATTTCATTAGAATCTACTATGAAGTTCTATTGTTTTAAATTCGTTTTTTTTTTTTTTTTTTGCTTAGGTCCCGTAGTACAAAATTTAGACGATCAAGTCTGCATGTCAATTTTTAGTCCCGATTTTGCAATAGGAAAAGTTAAGAAGGCATCGACCGCCATGGCCATCCAGTTCTCTCTACTGTCAGTAAGATGGAGAAGTTCTTTTTTGACATTCGTTTATTTGTTCTTCATGCACACAGGTTATCCACATAATTATGTTGATCTTCATCTACCCCTGCTTCTTATTCCTTCAATGTTTCTGTAGAGTAAAAGTTCTTTCCTACGAATTCAGCATGATCTGCAATTCTGCAAACCGTAGTTTTTACTCTAAATGGTTTTTCTTTTTGTCCACGGTTCTATCTTCAATCTTCTTAGCACCCAAAGTTTCGTAGCTTCGAATCTTTCCTGCATAGAATTGGAGATATTCTACCATTCAGAACCGTACTAAAAGAGTGACCACACCTAGGATTTCAATACTTTCATTTTTGTGCCTACATTAATTTTTCTGTTCTTTAGAATGGGGCTTCTCTCATTAAATATATCCTTTAATAAATTGCATGCTATGCAATTTCCGTAGAGCACTTTGCATTAGATCTAAACATGAAACCAAGATGTTCGAATGGTCTTCTTATTTCATATGGTCTCCTTTGTCTTTTTTCTTCCATTACAACCACGAATTTCGTTTGCTTTTCATTCATTTCTAGTCGATTATATCAATCTTTTCTGACACTCCACAGAGGAATTTGTAAAGATTTTTATGTGAGTCTGCAATGAATATAATTTTTATTATTGTCTCTGTTTTAACCATAATATTACCCCCACCCCCTCTTTCTCCCCCGTTAGGTAAAATCATTTCAATGTAAGTCTTGATCTTTCCATTAAGATTTTAGAGTAAAACTAGCTTTTCTTGTTCCACTAATACAAACCCAAATTCTTATTTTGAAATATGTCGGTTCAGCCTATTTGTAACTGCCTTGAAATTGTGATTCAAAGTACAAGTTTAGTGAGGTGGCCATGGGGCTTAATTTTGCGCACAATCCGTTACGCCTGTTTTGGTGTAAAGGTGTTGGTTTTTTTTTTTTAAATCATTTTATGTTTTCCGACTGGTAGTCAAAGGTGATAAGCTTTGTTATCTCTGTGATACCTAAGTCTTCTGAGGCTTTAGACCCTTCTGCTGTCCAATACTTTTAACCGTTTAATCTTACCATTTGAATGTTCAACTTCTTTAAGATACGATGGTCGTTCCATGGCATTCTCGTTTTGATACTCCACGAAGAGATCTGGTGAAACTTGATAGGTGTATTGACTCAGCAGCCTTAATTTATTCCTGACAGCATCCGCCCTTTATGGTATTCTCGTTCTTTGGTGATCTGTTTGTAAAGAGCTATAAATTTATTGTGAAAACAATATAAACTGTAACGTCCGCTCATTTTTTTTTTTTTTTGTCATAAACTTCCTTCATTCTGTCAGCTCTTGCTATCGACGCGCATCAAAGTCTATGATGAACACTTCATTGACAACGTTCGCCGCCTTCATGTCTAACTTTTTGTCTCCCCTGATGGGAGTTAACACATTCGGCATCTTCTCAGCCACTCTGGTTATGGTGAACTTCCTCTCTGCCATCATCTTCTTCCCAAGCTGCGTCATGATGTATCACAAGGTGAGCTAATTAGGATAGAATGATAATGTGGTGGAAATGGATTTTTTCCCTATATTTTTTTGGAAACACACGGTGACCAAAAGGTTTTGCTCGCCTTACATAGAACAAGTCAAGATAAATTTTATTTCGCGACAAACAGTTATGGGCAAAGGCAGGTTAAGTAAATATTTGCACTTTCAAAAGGCTAGCGAAAAATGGAAAATGAGCATGCAAAAAGTTCAAAGAGAGCTTATTTGATATTTAATTAACTAAAATTTGAGATATATCTATATCTATATCTATATCTATATCTATATCTTTCTATCTATATATATATATATATATATATATATATATATATATATATAAAGAGAGAGATAGAGAGAGAAAAAAATTGAGTAAAGTACGAAAGAGAGTAAGAAAGGAGTGTGATTAAAGAACGCCGCAGTGAATAATATAAAACAAAACAACACAGTTTATACTTTTCAAACAATATATGAGCCTATGTCATTATACTGCAATATGGAGTTTTCGAATCATGATATGAATTTACTTTATGAAAAGCACTTGATTTCATGAATTTTTTCAGTACTGGAAGGATTGGTCTTGGCCTTGCTTTGAGCCATGTCGAAGGATTCGCATCTACCCATGTGCCCCAAAAGATAAATCAAAAACTGGACATCGACCAAATGCTGTCGTACGCTTTTTCAAAGGGCCCTTCCACCGTGTCATCACCCACAAGATTTTCAGATGGATTTTCATCCTAGTCTGCGTAGCTATGGCGGGCACCTTCGTTTATTTTGCAACCAAGACTGAGATCTCTAAAGAACCAGTAAGCGGCAGTATTTTAGATACGTAGCTTGGTGAAGTGCAACATCAACACTCTTCTTTTGCCAATAAAAATTCCTCAATATGTTATTTTTATCTGATTAAGTTAGAGTTGTGCGCGTGGCATAGTTATTGCATACACGTAATGGTGATACGTAAGGTCTGATTAAGGCTGTCTCCATGCTTCAACAGTTAACATCAAGATACAAATTCACAAACATCGCTCTATCAAATATAATTCATATTCCTTTTTTCTATAAGTTCCCTATAGTGCTTTTTGTCACTTTCCATTTACTCCTCATCATTATTTTTTTTCACTGGCTTTTCTTTTTTATTGTCTCAACAAGCCATCTGAGCTTCTCTTTTATGTGCCACTTTGGACAGAGCTTATGATTGGGAAAATCTACCTCTGTGAATTCACTCTCTAATATTCTTTTGTACCCTCCCCATTCCCCTTCTTCTCCAGCTGCAGCTCTACCGTGAAGGCCACAACTACTATGAAGCCGCAAAACTGGACTTTGACGCTTTTGAGCTTCCTTTAGATGACAGGAATGTCAAGGTCAGCCTATACCATCAATATTTAGTTATCTTTTTTTCACTCCTTTCCTATCTTCTCGTATTCAGTCTTCTCTTCTTCCTCCTCCTTCTCCTCCCCCTCCTCCTATTATTATTATTATTATTATCATCATCATCATCATCATCATCATCATCATCATCAATCACCAATCATCAATCATCAATCATCATCAATCATCATCATCATCATCATCATTTTTATTATCATTATTATTTCGTTGTTGTTGTTGTTAATACTGTTACCATTAATACGCATTTCTAACTCTTGTACCCTTCCTCTCTTTTCTCTCTCTCACCTTTTCTCTGCCTTTTTCTTCGTATATTCACACCTGTCCACCATCTTTTCATCTTCCCTTCCATCCTTTCTTCTCTCTCTCTTTCTTTCTTTTAATTCATTCTTCATTTACTCCCATCCTCCCTACCCTCATCTTCTCTTTTTCTCTCTCTTTCTGTCTTGCTCCCACTCTCTCTCTCTCTCTCTCTCTCTCTCTCTCTCTCTCTCTCTCTCTCTCTCTCTCTCTCTCTCTCTCTCTCTCTCTCTCTCTGTCTCTTTTCACTCACTTTTTATCGCCTATACCTTTTTTCTCTCCCTTTGCTTCGCTCTATCTATTTAAGTTTATGAACAAGTGTTGTTTTCTTTTTATGGTTTAAAATGTTTGACTTTTCATCAGGTAATGCTGATGTTCGGCTTAAAGAATCAGGACCGCGGTTCGTGCCACAAATCTGACTTTGAGTGTAAAGGCAAAAGTGTTTTTGACAACGCCTTCGATATGAACCCTAAACCGGCTCAAACACAACTCATGGTAACTGGATAGGAATCTAGGAGAGAGAGAGAGAGAGAGAGAGAGAGCCGACTTAATTGTAAACGAAACATCATGATGAATTACTTTTCCTATCATAGAGCATCAGCATAATGAAATGTTTTCTTCAGTCTTAAATATTCATTTGGCCTATAAGCTTCATTTTCAAACATCCTTTTGTTACATTTTTAGGGACATGACATCTAAATTTTGAAAGAGAAGAATTTCTATTTACATATCTCACTTCCAAGTCAAGAAGTTTGTTTTATTAAAATTAAATTTACTAGAGATTCGTTTAATGCTCATTTCAGAAATTCACAATCTTTTAACCAAATATCTAAATTTTATTGCAATGCCATTTTAGTTTTTCGCATACTTATTCCCGAAGCAGAATCTATGCAAGAAGAAAGAATTAATTTGGAATGGAAGATGAGCATGGGGCCAAATTTAATTTCTTCAATCGGGAAACAATGGCAACAGTCTAAACGTGTAAACACAGTGGGATCATACTTCAGTTCGTAAACGTTTCGATAGCGATATCGAGAGGTAAACGAGACTTAAGCAAACTGAATGTATCACATTTTATAACCATTTCGTTTACGTCTCGATATCGTCTTCAGATGACATCCCACTGCATAGTTTTGTCAGTGTTTGCTACAATGGAGAAATTGCAGCTTCTTTTGCTTTTGTGGCTGAAAAGAAGACGTAATAGGCGTTATTGGGTTCACCCCATCTTCCAACTGAGGGAAACATTTGGCGAATATCATCACCTTATGCAACAAGTTCTTAGTGATGATGAAAAGTGTCTGGCATACATCCGAATGAGACCAGACACTTTTTAAAACCCTGCTAGAAATGATAGGACCCCACATTGAGAAACGAACCACAAATTTTCTCTATCTACGAAGAACATTGGCTGAAAATTGCATCTGAATTTTTTACAAGATTTCAGTTCCCTTTGTGTTTGGGCGCAATAGACGGAAAGCACATTAGAATTAAAAAACCGAACAATCGGGTTCGAAGTATTACAACTATAAACATTTCTTCTCAATTATCCTCCTTGCAGTCACAGATGCTAGTGGGAAGTTTGTTGTTGTAGATGTAGGTTCATGTGGTGGTAACAGTGATGGCGGAGTATTTAGTCGTTCATCTCTGGGCAAAAAGCTCATGTCTGACAAGCTATCAATCCCCCAACGAGGCTACATACCAGGTACCGATATTGAGCTCCCTTACATGTTTGTTGCAGACGAAGCATTTCCTCTCAGGGAAAACATAATGAAACCCTTTCCGCACCGCCAGCTTGCAACTGAAAAAGAAATTTTCAACTACAGACTGTCTCGTGCGAGAAACAGCGTTGAATGTTCGTTTGGAAGATTGGCACAGATGTGGAGGATACTTTTTCGCCAAATCGATGAACAACCAATGGCTGCCACAAACATTGTAAAAGCCATCACCGTCCTCCACAATTTTGTTCTTGTAAACGAACCACACAGACTCATTGTCCCCGAAGCACCTGTACCCAATGAACATTTGCTTCCTAGACGACTGACTGACCAAAATCTTCAAAAGCACAGGCAAAGATCAACAAAATGTGGCATGCAAGTTCGAGAAAAGCTCGTAAATTACTTTATGACAGAAGGGGCTGTTCCCTGGCAATCCAATATTTTGTGAATAACAAGGCAAGGGTTAAAATAATTGTAACATTCATTGAGAGGATAGAAAGAGGGACAGAGAAAGGGCTGGGAGAGGGAAAATAAATGAAATGAATAAAGAGATTGAGAGAGAAGGAGAGAGAGAGAGAAAGAGAGAGAGAGAGAGAGAGAGAGAGAGAGAGAGAGAGAGAGAGAGAGAGAGAGAGAGAGAGAGAGAGAGAGAGATGAAAATAAACTCACCGTCAATTCCTATTTCTTTTCCAATTTCAATCCATTGTTTGTTAATGAAGACTCTGTTGGAATAATTGTCTTCTGTCTTGTTATAAAGAGCAGTTCTTTTTTCCACAGCAGCAATCAAAAGTTCATTGCAATTATCCATTTTGATAGTGAAAAGTGAAAAACTGGTAGTAAACCTTATGATATTTTATTTCCGCAGTAAAATGCTCTCGATACAAAAAACGTGCTGGCTGTGTGTCTTGTGCGTAATGGGAGCAAACTGATTCGACTGTGTGCGCGGTGTGTTAAATGAGAGGTATTTTTAAGCAACCAGTTGCCGTTCGATGAGTTCACCGGGGTCAAAAGCTGATAGCGAGACTTACACTTATCTTAAATGGTTGCACTGTGTGTGAGCGTAATAACGCAGTGATTTGTTTCATTGCAGAAACTTTGCGAAGAAATAGAGACGATGCAAGGAGACTTGGTGAACGAACTCAGACTGAAAAAATCTGCCGATACAGGCCTGGTCGAAATAGACTGTTTTGTTGTGGCCCTGAACACATATCTTGAGGTAAGTCTATAATCTTGTGTATACTTAATGTCAATGAAATTTTGTGATTATTCTTCCTGTCTTTAAGGTCACCGTGAAAGATATTCTCATTGCTTTTTATTGCTTACGCTCTGAGCAAAATTTACTATCCAATGTATATATCTATATGAGTTCATTAATTATATATCCTTTTACTTCTAATACATAATGGCGCTTTCACAAACTGCATCTTTTTACTTACACTTCCTCATGACATACGCGTTTCGAGTATATTCTTTGCCCTCTTTAGATGAGTGGTCCTGCCTAAGGCCTTCTTCTCTTAATACTGTTTTCTTTCGTTGCGCATTTCAGATTTTTTTTTTTCAGATTTTTTTAATAAAAATATCATTTTGTCATCGAAATTTCCCCAGGGATAAAAAAAGGCCTATGGAAGCAAAGTAGTTTGAATT
Source organism: Elysia crispata (assembly GCA_033675545.1). Lineage (NCBI taxonomy): Eukaryota > Metazoa > Mollusca > Gastropoda > Plakobranchidae > Elysia > Elysia crispata. Next base: position 471,946 of record JAWDGP010007701.1, on the reverse strand, counting down.
AAATACAAAAAAGAAGGAACGGGCAACACATGAAAGAGTTTTTCCTGATCGAGACCTTTGTCCATTCGCCAAGAAAGGTCTCTATGTTATATATGGATCTTATTTTATTTTTTACTAAGAAGCTAAAGTATTTGGAGCGTATAATATAATGTTGATTTGGAGAAGTTATGGAGGCCAGGAAAAAGAGGGCCGATCCGTGGGCAGACAGACATCAAAAGAGAACAATGACAAATTTAATTATGAACAAGTTTCAAACTGAACTGCTATAATGAGTCGTAAACTTTAGGCATCTAACGCACAATCCAGGAATGGCAAGTACGGAAATCTCCCATCTCACCCTTTAAACTAAAAAAGAAAAAAAAAACGAGAGATACTCAATAACTTTTCTGCGAGCCCTGTTACCCTACTCGAAATGCATCATTAATTCTATATTACCGCTACCAGTTTGTTTGTTTTGTTTTTTGTTGGTTTTTTTTGCAATTCTTGTCGCCATCACTCTTGTTAATGTTTTCCCCCTCCCACTACCCTCTGGCCTACACCTTTCCTAACTTTATTACTATCACTACACCCTCTTCTACTAATCCTGTAATGGAAAAAAATTATTATTTTCCTTTTGATAGAAATATTTTATAGGGGAATATGTTTGGGCTGTTTCCATGAATCGATGTTGTCGGTGTTAGATTCTTTTAGTCTTAATAAAGTGTTTGCTGAGAGTAATAAAGAATTTCTCTCAGCAAACACTGACTATTTACGTCTGAAGCTGGAGACATGTTGAGTTGAATCGGCTTTGAAATTAACTTTCAGTATTCCGATATAAATGTCTTGTTTCCTTAGGTTTTTTTCTTTCTTTTTTTTTTTGCCTCACAAAGACTTGATACACAACTCCTTTTTTTCAATTATTTCCTTTGAAGGGATATAATTTTTATTTCTGCAATAATTATTGCATGCTAGAAATTAAGCGTTGCTTGGTTTTGATATGGGACCCGTTTTATGTACATAGTTATCCTGTCTATTTTTTTTTTCATGTAAATAGTTATCCTGTCTATTTTTTTCATCTGCCTCCTTTTTCTCGACATGATTTCGAAATTCTGGCTTGAATACTCGTACTAAGTTCCTTATCCCTCATCAGTTCTCTTTTTGTTTGGTTTATTGTGCGTAACTTTTCCTATCCTCTGCAATGAAATATAATTATGTTTGTGATCTTTTATCCCATTTATCTAACTATACTTTTCTCTCTATCTCTTTCTCTATCTCTTTGTCTAAATTTTACTCTTTCTTCTCCCTGCCTGTTTCTGACTTTCTTGAATTCCTATTTACCTACCCATTTTTTTTATCTCCCATACTCTGTCTATCGTTACATTTTTTCCTACGTGCGTAAATAATCACCGCTGTTTTGCTCCGAATGTCACTGTATGTCATCATTCTTTACAATTGCATTTTTATTTTCCAGTTAAGCTCAACTCATTATAGACTAACCCCTACTTAGTTCATTCCCTTTGTAGCTCCTGATATTATTCTCAACTTCTTAGACTCTGTTCCTCTCCGCCGTTCTCTCTCTCTCTCTCTCTCTCTCTCTCTCTCTCTCTCTCTCTCTCTCTCTCTCTCTCTCTCTCTCTCTCTTTCTCTCTCTCTTTCTTTCTTTCTCACTCTATCTATCTATCTCTATCTCCCTCTGTCTCTCTCTATGTATTTCTATCTGTCTGTCTACTCTCTCTCTCTCTCTCTCTCTCTCTCTCTCTCTCTCTCTCTCTCTCTCTCTCTCTCTCTCTCTCTCTTTCTGCACCTTCTAATCTCTATCCACCTCGTCAACTTACAATAATAACGAGATTCATTTTATTTATACATGAGCCCTTACATATAAAGTACTTTTAAAAATTAAGCCTACCTAGTCGTTGCTTATGGCGACGTATAAAAATGATTTGAGGAAGCATAGATTTAAGTTGTCTTTTTTTTTTGCAATGTTAATGTATTTTAATCTTCTGAATGAGAGAAAATGGAAAAGTGGGTGAATGTAACCTTAATTTTTTTACTACTAAGGTACCCTCTGAAACTGCACTTTATAAATCAATAGTAGCAAAGCCTTGCAATGTTTACAGCATTAATAATCTTTAAAGAATGCCTCTTTTTCTTCTGTTTTGCAGTCACAAGAGACGGACTACACGCCACCCTTAAGTCTTTCTCTGCCTACCTCTGAGATTAATCTAATTCCGTTTTTCGAAAACAACACTGATCTCTACAATTTGACGCATGTTGACACCAACTTCTACAGATACTTTGAGGTAAGTTTATGCAACGCTATAATGCTTTTGAACACATCTAGTTGTATGAATTGCTCGAACCATCGAGAAAGTCACATGACGTTTAAATTTAGATTCATTGAAAGAGATTCTTTACTCATTTGTATTTCTTTTCTCTTTTGTTTTTCTGTATTTTTATTTTGAATTGATGAGTCTCAATATCAGGTAAAACTGAATGGAAATGCGCTATCGTCTTACTATTGTGATTTGTTATCCAAGAAATGCCATCACATACCAATACCATCGACATTCTCAATTGAGTCACCATTACCTCCGCTTCTTCCATTATTAATGAAAAAAGCAAAGTCTGTATGCTGAAATGTTACGTAAAAGTAAGATAAAGGAGAGCAAATCTAATGAAGAGAAGTTAGGTGAACTCTGAACATTTACTATGGTAATAATAGAAAAAAACAATAACAATGATAATAATAATAATAACAACAGCAACAACAACAACAACAACAACAACAACATCGAGAAAAGCAAATCAACAATGACCAAGATTCATTGAAATGACCTAAGAGTAATGAATTACGAATTACTATCGTCGAAATCGTCATCATCATCGTCGTCATTATCATCATCACCACCACCACCATACTGATTGCAACCGTCAACACCTCGCTGCTGCATCATTTCCACCACCGTTCATTTTTGTTTGCTCAGACAATGAACTCTTACTGGTTGAACAATGGCTACACGGGCGTACCACTGCCTGAGTATGGAACATACTCAATTCTGGTTGGTCAGTCAGTAGATGATTTTGATACGGCACCCATATTAAGTGATCCAAGTAAGTGAATGTCAGGCTGCTCGTCTATGGTGCTTCTGAGAGTTTATTCATTATAGCTATTGGCTGATAAAGAGGCTCATACGTATACCATAATAACTATCTGTGTGTGTGTGTGTGTGTGTATCTCTCTCTGCCTGTCTCTTTCTTCATCTTTTTCCTTTTTTAATGATTATTGTTTAAATGCTCCCAACATTTACATTTTACATTCTAAATGCAATTAATTTATTTTTTATGCTTCTTCTCGCGTCACAACAGGCAAGAAATATGGCACTCGTCTCCGCTATGCGGCCGTAGAGATAACCTTGTCTCTGCTGCACAGCTCCGTGGATTTTGAGGAAGGACTGGAGATCTACAACAACTGGGAGAAGTTTGCTGATGAAAAGGTGGGGTCGCTAGGAAATCGAGAATGATGAATCTAAACAGAGTACAGCACTAATTTATCAAAAGACCACAACCTTTTCCACTGAATTGATATAAATTTTGATCGTAGCTCATACTGGGCCTCTCAACAAACAAGATAATATTAATTTACAAAATAAGTCATTATAAAGCCACAAACTGGATGTACCCACATAGATACGTCAATAAATAAGCCAGGTATTAGTCACAAGCGCTGGTCTCAAAAGAAATGTCACATTCTTAAAAATGATTAATAAGTGCGAGACGAACTGATCGTTGTTGAGTCGTGGAATCACAAGAAATTTGATCAGTTTATATTTTCTTAACCTTCTTGAGGGGCTGAACACGGAAGAAAAGTGACATTTATTTGTGTTAACAATGTTATACATGTAATAGAAGAAATAATTGCGATTTGAAGATTAAGATATAAAGATAGAATTATATATTCTTTTCAAGACAATTGTAAACGAAATGTTGAAGATTGTTTAAAAGGTTTTATGAGATGTATGCCCGATTCATCAATCAGTGAATCATTTTTTTTTATTTTAAATTAAGAAATCATGGAAAGCAATTATTAACAGAAACAACTTAACCTTGTCCATATGTCTGATCGACCTTTGTGCTTCGGCATCTACTAACATAGTTTCTTGGTTATTTGCAAAAAAAAAGATAAATAAAAAATGCTTTTAGCAGGATGTCTGCGATTTTCCTTCGAAATTTAAATCGTTTTGTTATCGATTTCTTTTTTTTTTAAATCGGAGTGTCTCTTTAATATATTTCTTTCCATAGAATATACACAAATCTCCTCAGTGTATGCTGTCATAAAAAATTGACATTATCAAAAACGTTGTTTTTTTTTAACAGATCGCGAATCTGCCTCCATCTTTACAAGGAGGTGTTCAGTTTACTCCTGGACTCAACGAACGAAACGCTTGGCATGAGTTTAAGCGTCAAGAGGTTAGCCTGGTTCCCTTTATATCTTTATATAAAAATATGTCTAGGGAAAACCTACGAGTTTTGTGCACATAATATCTCCGTTTGTCATTTAGGATAACGTGATACGAAGATTAGAGGTTGCGAGTTAGATGAAGGCCCATTTTAAGTAATACTAATGCCATTGTAAAATACAAATCATAATAAGGGAAAAATGCAATGTCACCGCTGAATCTAAACGCCTCTTGAATCCCCGCAAAAGTTACATCAATTAGTGAGTTTTACTTATATTATAATAATTGTAAGGATCAATAAGAGCAACAATGTCCTTACTCTTTAATCCCTTAAATACTATTGGGACACTTGATGTTGATGTTTATAATAAAACATAAATTGTTTGGAAACCACAGCATCACTGTTTCTCCCGATTAGATAAACTACGTGTGAATATTCATTAATAAAGTATGCAAAGAGAGAGAGAGAGAGAGAGAGAGAGAGAGAGAGAGAGAGAGAGAGAGAGACAGACAGACAGACAGACAGACAGACAGACAGACAAAGGCAGACAGGCAGACAGAAGGCGTGCAAGAAATAGAGAGAGAGAGAGAGAGAGAGAGAGAGAGAGAGAGAGAGAGAGAGAGAGAGAGAGAGAGAGAGAGAGAGAGAGAGAGAGAGAGAGAGAGAGAATTGGAAGAAAAAGAAGACAAATTGTTAAGAGCAAGAGCAGGAGAAATTACTCTAAAGTAACAGGCAGAGAGATATATGATGAGGGCAATTTAAAGAACGAAAAAAGATACGTGGAAGAGGGTAAAGGGTTATTTTTCTTTCATATCAATGTCGATGTGACACAATTACGTAAATATTGAAACGAAAGTCCCTGATACCATTTCTGTCTGGTGTTCTGGTGTGCGACAATACAGTTTAAAAGCATATTATAGATTATATATTATGTTTGTATGATGCCTCAAATCGAGTAATATGAAAAAGGTATGTATGTCACTTTCTAGGATTTTAACGTTATGTAGATGTAATGGTCCACCACTTTGGTTTAATTGAGTTGATGGCATTTTAAAAAGTGGGCGTTAAAAACATTTAAAGCAAGATATAAAGGAAGACTAATGAAAGCAGATTACGTTAACTGCAATGTATTCAACATTTTATTAAAGAAACATGTTAAAATTCTATCACAATATCTGTTTTTTTTTTGTCCTCATCTTTAGGCGTTAGCTGGTTCTGCCTTCCAGGGCATTTGGATCGGAATCAGCCTTGCCTATGTGGTGTTAGCGTTCGCCACCATGAACCTCATTATCGCTCTGATGGCAACTATCATCATTCTCCTGGTCACTATCAGCGTGACAGCCTTCATCCCTATTCTTGGTTGGGAGATTTCGGTGGGTAATCGCCTTATCTGTCCCAAACAAACTTCTAGTCTTTGATTTCTTTTTAAGAAAAAGTGAGACGTATCTACAACTACATGTAAAGAGATTACAATAACTAATATGAGATCAATTCAATTGAACTGGTGCATTAATGATGGTGTTTGAAGGTTAAATGTCAAACCTCCTCAAACTGAGTGGCAGTCGCTGTCCTGTCGGTAATGGTGGTGGTGGTAGTAGTGGTAGTAGTAGTAGTAGCAGCAGCAGCAGCAGCAGCAGCAGTAGTAGTAGTAATAGTAGTAGTAGTAGTAGTAGCAGCAGCAGCAGCAGCAGCAGCAGCAGCAGTAGTAGTAGACATAGTAGTAGTAGTTCTAATAGTGTTAGTGGTAGCTGTGGTAAAGTATAACTAGTAGTGGTAGTCTTTGAAGGCGATGTATTTATGATTTAACAGGAAGAAATAGAAGTATTAGTGGTAATTTCTAAGAGAACACGGCATAACTAGGAAAAGATTTTCTTTCCGTCTCTCTTTTACTTTTAACTTGGATTGTTTTTCAGAAACAGGATTAAAGTGTAATTTGATAAGCTTCTTAAATTTGTTTTAAAGTTTCGACCCACTGCCCAGAGCCATTTCCTATTCCTATCATACTTCAACGTTTTTTTTTTTATTTTTTGTTTTGTATTAGGTCCTCTTGAACTCTGATTTGGCTCTTACCATGTCATACGAATATGGAATAGGCGATAATTAAATTGTAAAGGTATATAGTGTACTGGTGACTGTAAAGACCATCGCTCTTGACTATTGCCTTTTCTGTTTTCAGGTTATTGAGTCGATCAACCTGTCTCTGGTAGTGGGTCTGGCTGTGGACTACGTGGTGCATTTTAGTGAAGCCTACCATACATCTCCCCAGAAGCACAGAACTGACAAAGTGAGAGACATGCTTGAGCATATGGGCGTGTCTGTAATATCCGGTGCTTTCTCCACACTTGGCGCAGCGTCTTTCATGATGGCTGCTCAGATTCAGTTTTTCCTGCAGTTTGGCGTTTTTCTATTCCTCACCATCGGGTTTTCCCTTACCTATTCCCTTTTCCTTTTCACACCTCTTCTGAGCGTGATCGGTCCGGAGGGTAACACTGGCTCTATGTTGCCCGCTGCCAAATATATATGGAACAAGGTCATTCGCAGGAAGAAGGTGGACCAGAAAGGCGACACGCGCAAGGCTAAAGGCCATGATCCACCATACACTTCCGAACCAAGAGATATCGAAGATACGCCTATGCAAGAATTGAAAACACAGGATGTCGGCCACAAGTCGGCTAACACAGCAAATGGTCAAGGATCAGCACCATACCCAAGTTCTGTCTCTCCAGATGCAGAGATTCCCTCTGGTACTGTCATAAAACTGTAGAAAACCTGAAGTATCACTGCTGGTTTTATTATCTCTGTAATTTTATTGACTAAAAGAAGGGGGGGGGGGGAACAAATCTAATTCTGTGCTAAAAATTATCTTCATTGTTATTGTCTCATTTCCAATTGGAAAACCCAGAGGAGCAGTGGCAAGGAGTAACTCAAGATTGTCCATTGTCACTGAATCATGGGATGTGTTCCAAAACATAATTAAGGAAAATTTTTTAACAAGCCTGTTTTAAAGCTACGTCTAGATGGTTTCAGCTAAGACTTTCAAACTTTTAACTCTATCATTGATATATTTTTTTAAAAAATGATAGAACGTATGTAATTGTGTTGATGAAAATAGTTGCTGGATTAAACTCATAATCTATGCATTTGTAATATGCTTGAAACCAATGAATAAAATTGTCATAACCACTTAAACTCAAAGCTTCAGGAAAGTATATATATACTGACAATATTCAAAAAAAGGGGAGCTAGTACCCTCCGTGACCCTTTCCTGTTTATCATTAGTAACAATTTCTAAATTTAACAGTTTGTCTTACTTTAGTTATTTTCACTTTTCCATCTTTATCTTTCAAGCTAAAAAAAAAAACAAAGCAAAACTAATGTTATTCATGGCCAATAATGACATTGTCTTTTCAAGAAACATGTCTTTCAATGACGGTGAATCCAGCCAAATGGTATACACACTTAAAGATACCATTAAAAATATAGAGGAAAATAAGGAATGATTGGTGACCGTTATGGCTGCTCTCGCACCATGGCTTTACGAGATTTGACTTTCCTGAAATGGTCTTGTTTTTTTTAGTTTTTTTTTTATATTTTTTTTCCAATAGGCATACTATCACATTACATAATTAAAAGCCATGTACATCTGCATATCCAATGTTATACTTTTTTAACACATTATTGTGCAGCTATGTTTTATTTTCATTTTGCAGCAATTATATGAATTATATTTTGTACATATTTGCCTCATTCATGACTTTCTACCTGTTTTGAAGCACTAGCAAAAATTACTAAATCAGGGGTTATGTATATAGCAGTACCAAGTATCTAGAAATATTCTCGATAAGCAGTCTATTAATCAAAATTTACAGCCACAATGAAAAATTTACAAAATTTCCGTGTCCACCAGATATAACTTACAATCACACCCAGAGAAATTGTTCCTTTCCCTACATAGGTCTAACTGAACCATATGCATTGACCAATTGGTTACAAAGTAATACGTAGGATAGGGCTGTGAGTTTTTAAAAGGTCAGACGAGCTGTAACTTCAACAATTATTGTGTTATGTAAAGCTTTTCTGCTGTGATCTTCATTGTTTTAAGGCTACATGTCAAACAGGCTTTCATAATTTTTTGAAAAATGTGAATGACTTTGGGAAAATCACCCTTAAACTTTTTTTATTGTTGAAATCGCCTTCATCAATGCTCTTTTTCTCTTTTTTTTTTAACCTTACAGGTTCAATGAATTCAATCCTTTTGGGCTGTTCTATTGGAGAAAAGTAAAAAAAAAAAGTAAACAAAAAATTGAAAAGAGAAAGAAAGTAACCAGTTGGCTGTTTTCTAAAATTAAGGCTTTCGGAATTTACACTATAATATACAAACTTTATATGCAAATCCACATTCCTCAACTTGAAATCATAATATATGAATGATCATGAATATATGTTGTTCTTTGCTTGTATTAATAGTGATTACTTTTATTATATGAGTCTGACTTAATGTGACAAAAGACGATGTTGATGCTGATATTTTGTTACATAATTGACTAATAATTTTAGCCATGTAATATGATTTGGAACATCATAAATTTTTGTGTCATCAAACCTATGATGCGACCCTTAGAAAAAAATTATTTTCAATGAAGTTTCTCTGATTATCACAACTAAGAGATCACTAGCCTTTTCTTCCTCCAGTTCAGCATTTGAAATTAGCATCAAGCTTATCTTAGCACACTTCCCTTTATTTTTAAATAAAATGAGCATTCTTCATTTTGATGAGTTGGAGGTAAAGCTGGATGGAACTGTCTTGTGTAAGAGATCAACAGGTTTACTGAAAATTCATTCAAGCAATACTAAATTTTGCTTGAAAGAGGTAGAGTAATATAGTTACTATAATCACTTATACAACATAGTTACAACTGGTAAGTACTGCTACTCACTTTATTTATTCAATATCGTAATAATGATACGTTATAATTTATGACTGTTAATAATCACGTTTAATCATTGTTATAGCAATACTAAATTTTGCTTGAAAGAGGTAGAGTAATATAGTTACAATAATCACTTATACAACATAGTTACAACTGGTAAGTACTGCTACTCACTTTATTTATTCAATATCGTAATAATGATACGTTATAATTTATGACTGTTAATAATCACGTTTAATCATTGTTATTCTATTATTATTATTATTATTATTATTATTATTATTATTATTATTATTATTATTATTGTTGTTGTTGTTGTTGTTGTTGTTGTTATCATCATTGTTATTATTATTACTACTACTACTACTACTACTACTACTATTGCTGTTGTTGTTGTTGTTATTGTTATTTTTATTACTACTAGCAATGAATACTTTCTGATCACACTTTTATCATCACTATTGACACAATTTAATCATGAAATGCCGTTCAACTTTGTTTCTTCACTGCTTGATAAGCTAAGAACCATGATAAACTAGGAATATAGAGTACCAACATAGCTATGTATGACATGAGCATAACGGAAACTGATGCATTTTAAAAGAGTTAGAAAATAAAAAATAACAGAAAAAGGTTGGTTCTCATCTTAAAAAAAAACATAACAAAAAAAAAAAAACCCACTGCTGTGTAAAAAATATTTTGAGTAAATGATAGAAATGAGATGTTATTTTGAAGCTTGTCTTATCCTTATTTACAAAAATTATAAAATGATTTTTCCACCTTGCAACTCTTTTTACCTTATTACACACAAAAGCCTTAAGATAGATTAAAAGAAAAAAAAATGAAAGTAAAAAAAGTTTTTAATCTGAGTCTGTGATCCATGTTCAGATACCATAGTATCAAGTTAAACCTTCTTTCCATTTCATAATGCTGATCTGACTTCAAAGTGGTTTTGTTTTTCAAGTTTTATGCATGACAAATTTGAAACAGTTTTCATAAAAACTAATACAATTTGATTTTACTGTACATAAGAGTATTTTTGCAATAAATGTGCTGATGAAATAAATGAGCCTGATTGAGTATTAACTAGATGTCTTTTTTTGCCTTTTCCAGTTGTGAAATTAATACTGTGCAGCTGTTGTAACAATCAACATTTATATTTATCCTGCTTATTTTATAAAGAAAAATATACTTCAAACTTATAATTATATGCCCTTTTCTGTTTTTATTTGTGTGGTGTATGAAACTCGTCTCTTTAAAAAAGCTGTTTCTGATCGTTCAAAGATACTGCTGATAAGTTATTAAGTAAAGATATACATTTTTTTTCTTAATTGGACTATGATTACAAAAAATTACAACAACCAAGACAAGGTTTTCTTTTTTAAATGCATATATACACTTTTCTAAAATTTAGTTTAAATTTTCTAGACTCCAAGAATTTATTGAAGGATCAGCCAGCCTACACAAATTTTAAGTGATGTTTGGATGATGTGTTTAAATGCCCACTAGGTCAATAACCTCATTTCGAATCAGGTATTAGTGATACAACCTTAAATACACATAGTGCCTCATATAAAAATAGTATAGTGCAACTTCAGTCAAACTGCTTAAAAACATCAATACAGATAGAAATTAAAATTCATCACATATATGTTACACATTTTTTTTCAATGTAAGTCTTCAAAAGTAAGAGTTTTAAACAATTAAGAAATATGCAATATGAAGTTTGATTTGAAGAAAAAAATACCATGCATTTATTTCATACATATACTTATTAATTCTTTTTAGCTAGATGATATTAAAATCTCAAAGAAAAGGTGGTAGATTAGATTAAAATCTAGAAGATGGAAAAATTTCTTTGAAAAACATATTTCATAAAAAAAAATTGATACTTTTTGTTTTACAGTTATGGTTAACTTTTCAAACAGGCCCAGATAGGAGTAATCTAACCTGGATGATATCCAGTGAACCTATAACTTGCACTTCCTTTCGGAATTTTTTGTTTCTTGTTCTTTATTACATCAAAATAATACTATTTTATGACACAAAGTGTGTCTGTCCGGTAGAAGCACTTTACAAGGATGTAAATCAAAAGTGCAAGAATTTATTCAGTATTATTTGTACAAGGCTATTGTTGATCATGCTGTTTTAGCAAATTATACATGGAAGGGTCACTAAGTCATTTTCAGTTATGGAGAATTTTTTTTAAGTAGCTCATAGATTTTTGGTTTACGTATAATCTAATTCCAGGGCATTAAAGCATCAACTGACCTCCAAGTGCAAACATGTATCTAATTCTAAATCAAATTTACAGTGGGTATTAATGATTAAAAATAATAATTAATTTATGTTTTTGCTATGTACCTTAGTACACTTGAACAAAACAAAGACCACTGAAACATATACAAAAATTTCTAAATAAAGAAGGAAAAAGTCGTTCATGTTGACAAAAAAAAACCACATTTATTGAGATAACAAGTTTATTCAAATATTGAAAACTGAGACTTTCTTTTCCCATTCTCAACAACAAAAAAAAGATGAACATTTAAATGTAATACTTTTTTTTATGCATCTTCAGACAAAAGTTAAGGTAACAAATAGTTATCCACCATATTGCTGGGGGGCTTTATGACCTTTAATCTGTGAGGATTTGAAACGGTCATCAGAAAAGTTTGACATGAATAAAGTAAAATATTTGGACTCAACTATATTTCCAGATGTAAAACTAACAATGTACATTATGGAGTGTGTAGAGATTTTTATGTCGAAGCAGGCTTCAAAAGAGGCTAAATTTTTACCCAGATGATTTTAGCAAAGACTTAGAAACTTAAACGTGCATACTTTTTCCAATTGAGCCATATAAAATTAACTTGATCCAGATCTGGGATGTTAATCAGTCTTACATGTACAAATTTGACAAATTGCAAAAATCTTAATAGTTCCCACTGTCTTTTTGGCTTCCTTCCTCTTTTTGGAGTTGGCACCTTAGAAGAAGATTCATGGGGCATCTCACTTCAAGTAATTTCTTTAATTGGAAAAACTGATTACTTTTACATACCATTAATCTCATAGTGTACATCTGGCATCTTAACAGTATGAAATCAGTAAATGGCTATGAACACATGGTAAATTTCACAACAATTCTCACTTCCTTTGCCCTTGCATTCCTTCATGATCACCTGATATAAAACTAAAAATTTAATCACTATCTTCTGAGCTACTGGCTGATCCAAAGATTTCTTCCTCATCTTTCTTGCCCTTGTCAACCTGTTCCTCTGCCTCACTTCCACTGCCCTTTTCGCTACCACTGGGACTTCTGCTTCTACTTCTACTCTTACTAACACTTCGGCTTCGACTTCTACTTTTACTTGCACTACGTGACCTAGAGCGTGATGGGGAACGGCTGCCTGACTTGCTTCTGCTTCGGCTGCGACTGGCACTTCTACTTCTGCTCCTACTTTTGGCAGGGCTGCCAGATTTGCTCCTACTGCCACTACGACTCCTGCTTTTGCTGCGACTACCACTTCTGCTACGACTACGACTGCCACTACCAGCCCTACTCCCACTCCTGCTTCGACTCTTTCTTTGGCTGCCACCTGACTTGATACTGGCGTTGTCCCCATCTTTATCCTTGTTGTCATCCTCATCATCAGTCTCAACAACTCGACGCTTCCTACCAGCATCTTCATTATCACTCTCATGATCTGATGTTTCCTTTAGTTCTTCTGATGTAACTGTTGAAAAAAAAAAATTTTCATTAACAAATTTATAAAAAAAATTACATTTCCAAACCATTCTAGGCGATGAAAAATTTAAGAATCTTAATTCCTTGAAATTCTGCAGACTCTTTACAATTGGTGATGTCAAATTTAAAAGAGTTTGAAAAAAAAAATTGGAAGTAAAACATGCTGCAACCAAAACCAGAATATATTTAACCCAAAATGAATTCTGAAAACCCTAGTATTATAGGTTAACAGTGTTCTTCAGTAAGTCTATTTCATATTTTTGAGTGAACAAAGTCTCCTTCAATGACAGTCTTACATAAGCAATTGTTAGATATCCAGTATGATATATAAATAAATAAGATATTTACTCAATAGAAATAAGGGGTTACTGAAAAATTCATAGAGGGTCATCCTTTGAGAAAACTCTGTATACATCATGAGTGTCATAGAATAAATTTATTTTACATAAAGAATTTGACCATTTAAATAAAAATTGTTTGACAATGTAAAGACTGTACCAAGCATAGATAAGGATAGGCGTTTTCTTTTTGAACTGGTGCTGGTGTCTAATCCATATGTGGTTATTGTAAAGTTTGAAAACTACACTTTCTTGCTTAGGATTTCATTTTGTTCAAATCAGGTTAGAAATAATTATAAAGAACAAGGACGCAAAATTTAAAACGAGTGATTCATCATGTAAGCTGGGTTCATTGACTTTGATATAACATGAGGAACATGATAATCAAAGATTCTTGGTAGCTTCCTCAAAGCATACCATGGTAGATCAGAGAAGGCTCTTAATTCATCATTTACATTATCTCGCATACATTTGGCAGTATAGTCAACTGGTTCGCCAAAGATTCACACAAGACATTCTAATACTATCTATATCTGTTATGAGAGGTTTTACAGCCTACCTTCAGCAGTGAGGCTAGGCATTTGGTCTTCTTCCTCCTCTTCCTCTCCTGGTGGTTCTAACATCAACATGCGGTTATCCTGAAAAAAAAATTTAATCAATTAATTTATATTGCACTTCAATCCAATTTTGGGATAAAAATATCACTTATAAGTTATTAAGAAAGTCGTAAAAAATAAATTGAAAAAAAAAATAATATCAATCTACTGGTTTCATTGAACAGGTTTAGCTCTTTATAAATGAAACAAAAGATAAACCTAGTTTAAACAATCTGAAAAGCAGAGTCTAATCCTGCTGTGGAAGAAAGATAAACTCATATGAATAAAATAAATAAACAAATGTTGACTATTCACATCTTTCTGAAAAAAAAAATTATACTTCTAAAAGTTATGCACCCAATCTCAAACTTTTGTATGGTCACCATGTTATTTGGCGAAAGAAGGCAAAATTTGTCAAGAGCAATCAATATCAAAATCGTGATGAAATGTCCTGAAATTGAATAATGATCAGTCTATCCCAGTTTTCGCCATTGGTTTGTCTGTCCTCACCTGAGCAGCCAACTCCTTATCATTAAGCTCTCTGTGTTTGACCACAAGTCTGGACTTCAGCTGAGCAGTAGACATGGTTTTTCTTCTTTTGCTAAGCCTCACCCTGACACAAGATGGAACAGAAATAGGATTAAAAACACATTTAAAGACAAAGATACAAGAGTTCTTAATGAGCGAAATTAGCATTAATAAAAAATTACGGAGTGTGTGAAATGATTATGTAGCCAGAATAGTAGTGTTCTGCCTCCCTCTTTTCCTTTGTAAGTTTACCTTTCAAGTTACTTTTGCTGCATGGCTAGAATAGTAGTGTTCTGTCTTCTTCTTTACCTTTGTAAGTTTACCTTTCAAGTTTATTTTGGCAACATGGCTACATGGCCAGAATACCTACTCCCTAAAAATTATTAATTTATCTGAATATTTATCTACTCTATTTCTTTTATTTCTTTTTTTTAGCAATATGAATATGAAAAAAAATCCACTTTTGAATATTTTTTTATATACAAATTGATGATATGTCACTTATTAAAACTGTTAATAAGTATTTTCTAGGTTTTCTAGATGTTACTGGGTATGCTTTTTTTCCTGACCCTGTGAGCTGAATTTTTTTTGTTAATCAACAAATAAAATTTTATCTTCCCATTGCAAGGCTTCTGATTTTGGAATAACATTAGAATTTGTAGGCCTCTAAAACTTAATTTATTTTTTAACAAATTGCAGCGTTATTTTTATCTCTTTTTCTTGCTTTCCACATCTTCTTTCATATCCTGTGATTAAAAATAGACAAATATTCTATAAATTTTTCTCTGCAAATTTTGTGCAAAAGATAGAAGGAGGTGCCATCTTTATTCCACAATCAATGATGAAACTAAATTCACTATGCTAGCCAAGTATAAACAGAGAGAAAATATACTTTCTAACAGACATTTACATGCAAACAAATGCCAATATCATGGAAGAATACAAATAAATGCATTATAGAAGCAAGATATTGGAAAATATAGAGGAAATCATGAAAAATTTACCTATACAAAATGAAAAACAAACCGTAAAGCTTTTACATAATTGGAAAAAATTCCAAGATCTGTAATTGAACTTACCTTGTTTCAAGCTCATTGTAATAAATTCCATCTTCCCTGAACACAAAGAAGTAAGTCTCCTCATATCCTTTTGACAATTTGTTTTTGACATTCCAGTTGTATTCTCTTGCTAGAAGATACTCGTATCTATGGAAAAATCAAAATATTATTGAAAAATATTCAATAGGTAAGGATCAATAGTATGGACTGCCTGTGGTTGACTGGCTTTTAATATAAACAATGAGTGTAAATATTTTTGCACATTTGTTTCTCAAAACAGCATTTTTATTCACAAGTTGACTTTCATTCTAAATATTTTTTACTTCAAACACCATATATTTTTCCTGGAATTTACTTTTAAAAATTGCTCTGAACTTTGCTGTATAAAATGACAATATAAGTTCTTTTTATGTGAAATGGTTGTGTAAAAAATTCCAAATTTGCCCTTAAACTTAGCTTTTTCTTATTCATATCCGATTTATTCATCTTAGAAGTTCAGTAAAACTTGTTTTCAATAAATGGAAATTATTTAACAGAATTATAGCAATGTGGATTTGGATATCTCTTAATTTGACCGTAACAAATTGATAGGTGGATGTCACTTAGCATTAACCTTTCAGAAAATAAAACAGTCTCAAAATTTATTTTTATTGAAAAGCAGCTAAAAGATACATGCCCAGTAGATTTTAACAGATAATAAGCGAAAAAAGAAGGGAGAGAGGGGGATAGGGGAACATCATTACTTGAAAGGTGATTGTAAGCATTTTTTTATTTGCAATCAACAAAATCAATTAATACGATCAGAGACCACATGAAATAGACATTTTTTTTTTCATTCCTTACGTATCTTCAACTTCATATTCAGTCTCAGTCTCTGCGTCACGTTTTCTCTTCTTAAGAGTTTCATCTGTTGGAAGGAAGTAGGCCACAAACTGCTCATTGCTCTCATCTACTGCACCTCTGTATAACAAAGAAATCGAGCAAATGGTTACTTTTTCTATGAAAAAATTTTTTTACTTATAAATTGTTACATTCTTTTTTCTGAACCATATGAGATCATTTTTATTGGTTCCAGAGTGAATCTCTCGCAGAGAGCTAAAGAAACAAAGCCAAGGTAGCTTAAAACAACAAGCAACTTTGTTCAAGCTTGTCCCCAAAATTGAATCTAAGAAAACATCTGATTCTTGCTAGTTTTAAGTTTCAAACTGAGATAAATGGTTTTAATATAGAGTGAGAACTGATGAATGAGGCAACTTTTATTTTGTGCCTTTTTTTTGAATATATTTTGCATATCATCTGCAAGTAAAGAATGTGCCCACTTTTTTTAAAAATCTAATTTATAATGACAAGATTCAGAGGCTTTATTGTATATTTTCAATATTGTCAATCACAATAATTTCTGTGACTCACATTGAAACAACACTTTTTAAAAGGTTCACAAGTAATGTAAAATCAGAAAGTGTCTCTTAATATTGAAAATAAATTAAGAAGACTAAAATCTTGGCTGTGTTCCCGATCTATTACCATCTAAGGATGGCGAAAAAAACAGTTACTAGGCAACTGAGATGAATCAGACATAAGAAGAGTAAAGAATTGATAAATTGAGCTATTTTTCTGCCCCTTTGAATTAAAGAAAAAATTCTAACATCAAGGCCCCTCAGTTTAAGGAATTATTTGAAGGACTACCAAATAACTGATTTCCGTTTTTAATGGGCTATAAGTCAACTTGATTAACTTGCCCTGTAAGGCCTCAAAATGCCATCTTTTTTTTTTTTTATTATTTTCAGTGGCTTATTTTTTTTATCCTGTTAGGGCATAAAGACTTTTCAGGGTTTAAGGCATGCAACAAAATATCTACCTAATCATAGCCTGTGACATTTCTTCCATTTGAACTGGTGCTGAGTAACCTTTTGGTGCTGGATCAGAGTCAAAGAGCACCTGAGCAAAAGGATGTTTCCAAAGCTGTAAAAAAAATTTAAAAAAAAAAAGAGACAAAATTATATTATGCACATGACTTTGACATTAGCCTGCTTTCCAAGTTTAAAGGAGAGTAAATTTCTCACTTTGCTGGAGATGACTTAAGGCATGAAAAAACGAACTGAGAACGAGTTGTGCTACTAGCTGAAATTTAGATTTTTGAATGCAAAAAGAATGTACAGAAAAAAAAGATATGCCATTTATTAAAAGTTTTGACATCACCTTTACATGGGTCTTTACATTGGTTTAATGAACCAACAATCTATCTTTCGAATCAAGCATACCAAAGCCAGCATAGAGCATCTGATTTAATAATATTGGATTTGTGACGTTAATAAGAAAACCTTCATCTGAAAAGTTTTGTTAATGTGTTGCTTTACATTTTATGAAAAATAATTTATTTGGTACATCATACTAAAAGACAAGTTGAACAAAATCAAAATCTAAGGGTGTTTTCCTTCTTAATGAAAGGCATTATATATAATGAAACAAGTGGCAGATTGGAAATCAGAGTTGCTACTAATGATTTGCACTAAAAAGACTTACTAAATTTTTTAAGTGAGTTTAACCCCATAACGCAATAAATAGCAAAAGAAAAAAAAGATTCTTTGCAAATAAATAATTCATAATTGCAAGTCAGAAATATTTTTTAAACAAGTGGCAAATGTTAACAATATTTTTGAAGGTGGATTTCCACATTTATAACAATAATATACGTTGCAAAAATATTTTAAGGTAAGCATTTCTACTAAAGAATTAATCTTTGACAACAATAATGTTTAAATTAAAAAAGAATATTCAATTGCTCATGTAACCTGTCCAAGATAATCATGAGCTGACACACACACATAGATTAATTAAGTCATTACCTGGAAGTCAGGAAAGACTTCAAAAGTCTTTACAGGGGTTACTCCTGGCTTCTTGCTGTGGTGTTTTAGTATCTGGCATTATAAAAATAAACAGTTCCTAATAACAGCACTATAGAGCTTGCTTCATGTCATACATTTTTAAAAGTTGGAAAAATTCCCAGTATACAAATGTCTCATATTCATTTCACACCGAGCCTCAATAATATGAAGCAAATAAAAGGTATTCTTTTTCTCAGCAAACACTCAGCAGAAAGCTAAGCCGAACCGTGATTTAACTTTGAAGTCCAAAAACTTACAAAATATTTCAGTCATTTCTGAAATAATACTACTATGCTAAAAGGGACATAGCACTTGAATCCAACTTATTACTAGTATATTATTATGATTCCAAATAAGGCTCATAAATCATTCACCTGACCATTAATTGACTTTATTATTTTTTGGTCAAACCACTCTTTCTCTATGAATTAAACAATGACTTACATTTTGTTCCAGAAATGAAAAGGGTGACAGACAATAACAACTACAATAAGCTTAGAAGACTTTAAGCAGACTCTTAAAATACAACCAAAGTAACATCGAATTATTTCAGTGATGAACTTACCGGCTGTTTAGCCTTCTCAAATGTGTCATTAATTGCATTTATTTGACTCTCCCTGTCCTTGTAAATGTCTTCTTCTTTCATAGTCTGTTTAATTTTGAAGCCAACCCTGTAATCAAATAATAAAATAAAAATTTACTAAGTCATCAAAACCAATCGACTGGACATGTTTTATTAAATCCCATCATATCTAAACTTAACTGTCTGCTCTCAAAGTATTTGACAATGCAATTCAAAGTAAACAGAGAAAGTAGAATGTAATAAAACAAAAGATTCTTACCCTAAAATCTTCAAATAAATGTAAATTTAGATACTTACTTAGCTTCTGATTTGTCAGCTTTTTGAATGAATCTATTGTATTCTGTGGAAATATACTCTGTCTTCCGCAACCAGGACACATTTGTATTATGGTGGCGTGACCTAGTAGGAATAAAAGATAATATGCAAACATAAAACAACTATTCTCCAAAAAAAAAAAAAAATATCAATATCCCTTTTGCTTTTGTTTTTCATTTAACATACAAATTAGCGTAAATAAAGAAATATGATTGCTTTTTCCTGCATTTCAATATAAACAAATTTAAATGTTGAATTTGCTGCATTAGAACCAGATATAGATTTAATTTAAATCATTATGGGTAAGTATTATCTGAACTTAGGCCTAAAAACACCTGCAGTATCTGACGGCTCATCATTCCTTAACCTCTCTTTTTAATTAATTTTATTCAAAATAACTTGTGCGTGAAAGTACCTGGTTACTTTTATGTGCACCCCTCTACTTACATGTCTTGACATTTAATTTACTTGAGGTATTAATTCTGAAATAACACAATAAATCTTTTAATACCCCTTTCACCTTTAAATTTACATTGGTAACTAAAGTTTGTTACAAGGTAATTACTCTGTGGAAATATATGAAACTACCGTTTAGCATCTCCAAGTGCATTGAAGTCTTCTTCAAGAAGTCTCTCATCTTCTGGTTCTGGGTACCCTGTGGGGCAAAACATACAAAGAAACAAATGAGTTCCTTGTTTGAAACTTATCCAGAATAATATGCGGAGCAACCACAACAGTTGAAGCCAAAAATTAAAGTGTGATGTTTCAACCAGTTGGCACCTTGAAACATAGCACACTTTAACTATAAAAGCCATTACTCAGCTATGAAGTTAACTAGACTTCAGCTCATAAAAGGTGGATGATTTTTGCTTGAGGCATTAAATGAGTTTAAAAAAAAATTAAAAGGGAAAAATTGATTCAAGGCAGGTTAAGGAATCAAAAACGATAAAAGACTTTTTGATTCTATTCAATTATCTATATCATTTTGAGTGATGTTCGCCACCCTTAATGTAATATCATGCCCACCTAAATTGACTTGAAAACAATGATTTTTTTTTCATTAACCTGCATGCAACAACAATAAAATTTAAAGAAGAAATTTGTCTTTTCAGATGAAAACTCATGTGAAAAAGAAAGAATGCTGCTTTAGTAAATATTTTTGTAAAATCTCTTTTTTTGTACTCAAGTGGACTATATTAAGGTATTGTCTTAAGGCCCTCATATTATTAAGGTTTTGTTGACAGCTTACGTACCGCTGATTATGAGTCATTAACCTATCTAGCATGTAGTTTCTCCTGTGCATGTTGTCTTGCCTTGTTTACATTGCAAGAGTGCGTCAATAGGGAAACTGTCATTTAACTGTCTCGGATCATGTAAGTGTGAGCACCCAGTTGATACCCAGACTACAGCACACTGACAGCGGGCTGGAAAAGTGCTCAGTAGCATTAGAGCATCACTAGCAGTCATCATGGAATCCTTGCATAATGGTTACGTCCTCTGTGGGAGGGCTAGCATGGCTTCAAAAAGTGGTTATGCTACATACCACTAGGTAGAAGGAGTTTATGCATATATGATGTCTGTCTTTCTAAATATATAACGTCTTGTCTAGCTAAAGGCCTGTTAGCCCCATCTGCGAAACCTCAGAATTGTTTCAGTACAAAATTGGGTTCATGAAAGACTTATATCAAAATACTTTCTATTTTTAAAAAAAGTGTGCTTCTGGTTCAGATAACAAGAGCAATGCCAAAGGATTTTGTATTTGTCAAAAGACAATGACAACAAAAGAAAAACAAATGCATTACATCTTTTTAGGGTACCTGTTTATCTGGGCCTGAGGTCTAAGTTATGTCAGGATATCTCAATGCTGCCTCAAAATCAAATGAGATAATTGAAGAAAATTTTAAATTGTTGGAGAGCTCAATTTCTGTGGCGCTTGCTTATGTCTATAGCATTGTCAAAAATACAAATCTGTCTGCCATATTCCTATCCTTCTCCTTAAGGGGTTCTAAAAGATTTTTCTTCAATAACATTGCACTCATAAGACTCAGTAAAATGCTCAAAATAACCTATGCTGAAAAGCCATATATATATATATATACGGAGGGATGATGTTCAATACGGTTCTCAAATTATTCTGGTCTTCCATGTTTCATTCTATAAGAAAGGATGAGAGAGAGAGAGCCACTCACTCTGTAGGATTTCATTCTAAACTCAAAAAGATACAAAACAATATCAATATTTTGGTTTCTCATTTAGTATAATGATCTAAGTGGGTTTTTATTAAGGTGACACATGCAAGTCAACAATCTTACCATTTGGATCTATCTTGTAGGTTTCTGGATTAATTAAATCTATGTTAACTCCCAGGTCGTGCTCTGTCAAAAGATCATACTTGAAAGATCTTTCTAGAGATGTTGGTTTGTATGAGAAAAATCTGCAAATTAAAAAAAAATCATTTTTCAAACTTCACAAATAAAAGATTGTTGCAAAAAATTATATCCCATATCTAGATCACATATAATGTGAAAACTCTAATATAAGAGCCACCGAGTTTGTTCCTTGCAAAATTATGATGCATAATCTATAGGCCAAGCAGTATAAATCAATGTTGCAAAATGGAAATGCTTTAACAGGCCTAATTTATTTAATTTAATTATACATCCCATGTAGTGGAAAAATAAAAAAAGCAAGGAGGCATTAGTATGGGTATAACAAAGAAAACCAAGGTTAATTATCTGGGGACTTCCAACAATCCAGCTCCCAGCCTTGAATTCCAAAGTTTCTATTTCACAGTGAAAGACAGTTTTGAAACTAACCTAAGCCGCCAACAGACTTCTACAGAATGCAGATTTAAAAGATATATAGTATGCTGTTTATCAATCAAAATCAATAGGCAATTTGTTAATATGTTAATGGAAAGAATGACAGTTAAGTACCGATAAATTAAAAATGTCTTTGGAAAATTTTAATATGTTCAAGAAAGCTGTGCAAGAACAATAAGCATATTAACATGTACATATAGCATCATAGCATTTAGCCAGCGTCATGGTAGATTCTAGATCTATATCAGAAATTCAATTAAACATGTCTTAAAAAATTTAAACAAAATAAAAATCTTTGGTCTTTCGTTGCTTTCTTAGTCATTTTCTGAACATCTTTGCTATCCGAGTTTTCCGGACAATATTAGAAAGCTTTCCTTAAGTCTATTCCCATGATGCTCCCTCTTTACTGTAGCAGGAACCCTGTTATCCTTTCATTGCTACTTTTTTCCATTTCTCCCACTCCCTATTTTACAAGCTCAAATCTCTTCTAATTTAGATAATACCGCAGTGTTGCGGTCCCGTTTGGATGTAAACAATTCACCCCTCAAATGGCCAGATTGTTACTGCTTTCCAAAAATAGCTATAACAAGTTCAATATTTTGTACAGAAATGTCTTTATTGAAGAAGTTGCCCTTAGATTTTTGCAAGGTAATAATTTGATAAGATCAGCGCCTCCAATTTAATATGCAATGAAAATCTGGCCATTTTATTGTATCCACCATGGCCGCACTGTCAACATAGAGCCAGGACTGCAACACTGCGGTATTACCCTAATTTGTTCTCCTCCTTCCCTTCCACTCCCTAGTCTAGTATGTAAGTTTCATCTAAGACTGAAAATCAAAGAGAATAAACCATCTAAATCATGATATGATATGATATTTTTTTAGCATTATTAGGCCTTTAGGCCTTTTGCTGATCTTTTTATTCAGTCTTTTGTAGGACTATTTTGAGTGCTGGTGATCTCCCCTGTCTAAATTAATCTAAATACAGTGATACATGTGTTCTTTCCAGTGACAATCTAGTCTATTTTTAAAACTGTTCAATGATGGAGCATTCACAACATGAATTGGCAGCCCATTCCAGATGTCTGTAACTCTATTTGAGAAAAAAATGCTGTCTTAGTCCAGTGTTTACTCTACATTTTCTCAATTTGTACATATGTCCTCTATTTCTTGTATCATCTTCCTTGATAAGAGGCGAACTGACATCATACATTTCATGGGTAAACTTGTAGACTTCTATCATATCTTCTCTTTTTCTCCTGTACTGCATGCTAGGAAGACGTAGACTTTCTAATCTCTTTTCGTATGCCAATTCAGCCAAGCTTGGAACCAACTTGGAAGCTCTCCACAACACACTTTCTATAAGATTTTTGTCTTTCTGGAATCTTGGCGACCATGCTATATTATTAAACTCCAGATGAGGTCTAACCAGTGCAGTGAATAACAATCTTAGGCTCTCCTTATCTAAAAATTGGTATGATCTTCTAATCAGTCCCAATATTTTGTTTGCCTTAGCCACTTGTGCCTCAACATGCCTGCTGAATTTGAGTTCATTATCTACCATTACCCCCAGGTCCTTTTCACATTGCGAAGTTTCCAGCTTTGCTCTATCCTGTGAATAGTGAAGTCTCATAGTATAGTCTTGCTTCGGGTTATTCCTGCCAATGTGTATGACCTTGCACTTATCTGCATTAAAGCGAAGCTGCCACTTGTCTGCCCAATCGACCAGTTTATCTATGTCTGCCTGCATAGTCTGTCTTTCCGATTCTGTCTGGACTGTGGATGAGACTTTGGTGTCATCAGCATACATTGTGCACCATGATTCTAGGATTTCCGGCAGGTCGTTGATAAAAATCACAAACAGTACTGGTCCAAGTACACTTCCTTGTGGGACGCCACTTGTAACATTCGACCAATCTGAATACATTCCCTTCACCGATACCCTTTGCTGTCTTCCAATGAGGAAATCCCTAATCCAGTTCAGGACCTTGCTTTTAATACCATATGACTCAATTTTGGCTATCAGTCTCTGGTGTGGGAGAGAGTCAAAGGCTTTTGCAAAATCTAGGTATACTGCATCTACAGGTCTTCCCGTATCCAGTGCTGTAGTCCATTTTTCTAGAGTATGCAGCAAATTTGTCGCACACGATCTTTTTGGGACAAATCCATGTTGGCAGGATGAGAGAAGCTTGTTTTGTTCTGTATGTTCCATGATTTTATCCCTTATAATTGATTCCATCACCTTGCACAGTACACTTGTTAAGCTGACTGGCCGATAATTACTTGGTTTTGATCTATTGCCTTTTTTGAAAAGTGGGGTGACATTAGCCTCTTTCCAAGTATCCGGAAGTTTGCTTTCCTCTATAGACTTTGTGAAAATCATTGCCAGAGGTTCTGCTAATTCTTCTGCAAGCTCTTTTAGAACACGTGAGTGCATTTTGTCTGGTCCAGGAGACTTTGAGGGATCTAACTGTTTCAATTTTTTTATTACTATATCCTTTATAAAGAAATGTTACCAAGCTCAGTTTTCACGTGTCTGTCTTCGCAATCAGGCATATCTTTGTTATTTTCCTCGGTAAATACACTACAAAAAAAATTGTTCAGAATGTTAGCTTTTTCTTTATTGTTTGTGATTGTTTTCCCTTCTTCGTCCAATAGATCAGCTACTCCTTCTTTTGTTTTCATTTTACTGTTGGCATATGCATAAAAGGCCTTTGGATTGTGCTGCGCTTCTCTTGCTATTGCTTTCTCATAGTTTTTCACTGCTTTTCTGCAAACAGCCCTTGCTCTATTTCGTGCCTTAGCGTATTCTCTGTAATCTCTCCCATCCTTTGTCTTTGAATACTTTGCAAATGTCACTTTCTTTTCCTTGAGTGCTTGACGTACTTCCTCGTTCATCCACGATGGGGGTCGCTTTGTTTCCCTTTCCCTTTTCCTTTATTCTTGGGGATACATTCATTTGCAGCAGCATTATATGTCTCTAAAAACTTGTTCCATCCACCAGTCAAATTCATGTCTTTTATTATGTCACACAAATTGTTTCCCTTGATGACCTCCTTCAGCTTATTAGAGTCTCCTTTTGAATAATTGAATCTGGCTTCACCATTACCTTCCTCAATCTCTGCAGAAGCTCTGAAGTCAAAACTTAAAACTTGGTGATGACTCTTTCCCAGAGGTGCACTGTGTACAACATTCTTGACCATACCTTCTTCATTTGTCAAAATCAGGTCTATAAGGGTTGGTGTCTGCTCTGCTCTGTGATGAGTGGGACTTTTAACATGTTGATAGAGAAAATTATCTCGAACTACAGACTCAAGAAAAATTGTTGCTTTATGATTATCATTTTGAAGTGATGTTTCATTCTCCCAGTCAATTTCAGGGTGATTAAAGTCTCCTGTAAGTAGTATATGAGTTCTCCCTTGTATTGCATTCTTTACCAACTTATACAGCTGATCATTCATATCCTCTTTGTTACTTGCCTATCAGCAACTCTCCCTTTTCCAATTGAAGCTTCACCCACACTGTATCTTTCACAGTCTCATATACACTAAAGTTTATCTCTTGTGCTTTAAGGCCTTTTTTAACATAAATAACTACTCCTCTTCTGGCATCAGTTTCTTCGATTTTACAAAAACAATCATATCCATCCACTTCCAACTCCACCTTTTGCACAGAATAATTAAAATGCTTTGGCAAAATTTCTGTCAAACAAATAATATCCGGCTGTTCAGTAGTGACAAACATTTGAAACTCTAATCGTTTATTTAAGAAACAAACCATGTTAGTATAAACACAATGTAAACCAACTTCAGTAACTGAGGAAATGCGATTCTGTTAAAACATTTTTCTTGGCATGAGGCTTTAAATTTTGTCCTTGTGCAACCCTTCCTCTACTCGTGCTATGTTCACCACCTTGTTCCTTCTTATCGCCCATATCTCGTTTCCTCCCTTTGCTTCTGTTTCCTCTCTTTTCTGATTTCTCAGTATCACTAGGTTTCTCATTTACCTCCTGTCTTTCCAAAAAAGTCATATCTTTCTTTACCACAATTTGTTGAAATCTTTTGTCTTTTTGTTCTTTTAGTTTTCGGCCTGATTTCATTATATTTTGACTACTTTTTTCATGATGTTCACTGCATAGGTAATTAGGTTGATCAAATTTAGTAAGCATCATTACTGAATTGATAAAGAAACTCACCTGTTTGACTCAAAAGGGTAGGTTATGAATTTTGGATCAAAAGGAATATCAGGCAATGTATTGTTGTATTTGACCCTGCATACCAACTCTGACCTGAAAAAAAAAATCAAATATAAAAAAAAAATAAAAAAAGTGTAAACTAGATCTAGATCTAGACTGAAATAAATACCTTTACTTGAGAGATCAGTTATTAATTTTAAATATTTGTATTTTAACTAGATCTAGATGATCTAGATTAGATTATAGACGTTTAGATTGCTTTGTTTTTATTTTTAAGGATGGTTTAACACTCTATTCAATTCTAATGAGACCTAGATCTAGATCTATGTATCATTACTATCAATAATCAATTTAATTTAAATTTACCATTCACGATCAAGCTTTAATAAAAACAAGTTCTAAGATTATAGGCAGACTCCAGAATCTCGAATTAGATCCAGATCTATAAATCTTTTAAACTTTCAATCAGAACTAGACTTCTAAAGCTGGTTCTCGGCACTAGAATCTAGAATCTGATCTAGATTCTAGATCTAGACTCTAGGTTCCTTACCTTTTTTCTCCAGGCCTATTGCGTTTTTCCCTATCATCTCTTCTCCCTGTTTGGACCGTTGGAGGCATAATTTTTCTAGAGTAGAAATGGAAACACAAAAAAGTGAGACTTTGGATCTAGATCTACACCTAAAACCACGGTCTAGGTGATCTTTTTTGTGCAAATAATCGTTGTAATGTAACTTAGTTAATAGAATCCGTTGATTTCACTTGCTGGAGGCCATCACGAAATTCACAATTGTCAGTTTTTCCACGAATGAAGTCAAAGAGTATAGGCCTACCTAGTCTAAACTAGAATCTAGTTCAAGACCTATAACGCCTAAAATTGATTTAGTCAAGATAATGGCTAGAATCAATATATTTAGACCAGTTTTTTTAAAACTTAGAGTATTAAAAAAAGATTTTAGTTGTTAATTTTCACGATTCAATTTTGTAAGAATATTATTCTAGATATATATCATTTTGGCAAATTTAGGACATTTTAATAAAGGGGAAGATACTCCATACAACAGACAATCGTAACAGTATTTTCTTCCTTTAAGTTTGTGAATGTCTAATGATCCCTCAATATGATTTCAAAACTCCCAAGATAACGTCTCCAGAACTTGTTCAATATTATATCCCACAGCTCATCAAAAATCATCGATGACAAAAGTGTTTTCTCAGAAGTGACCAAATCTTTGTTAGAGTGTTTTTGCAATATTGAGAAATATGATCTTTTAAAATTCTTAGACTGCAGATAATAATCTATATAGGCCTAGCTTTTAGAATCGTTTTAACTTCCTAGATGGCTGGTCCAAATCAAGGCATGCCAACCATGCAGATGGGGCAGATGCCTGGAATGCACATGCAACAAGTCCAACAGAATCCTTTGCAAGTACCTCTGGGGCCTCCGCAAGGAAATCCTCAACAGTCTCAACATCCAGGCCCAACACAAGTCCAGCAGCCACATCCACAACAGCCAGATAATAGACCACTTGATCCTATAACACGATTTAAGACTTTACTCCCAAGATTAAAAGAATCACTTGTTGTAAGTAAAATCATGAACATTTTATGATTCTTCATTTTTTTACTAAAATGTCTAGGATTATCAAAGATATCAACTTATATCAAGTTTATTAAGTATGATCCGATATACTACAACAGTTTTATAAAAATCTTGACTAAATCTAATTATGAGCGCTCTGAACTACTTCTGAAAGCATCATCTCTATGATCTTAAGCATTTTATTGGCAATAGTCCTTCTGCCAAGCTCTCTTCAGACTGTTATTAGTGTTAACTTTTGCTGTTAAACAAATTTTGCATTAATTAGGCCTAATGACCAATACAAGATCTTTCTTTTCAAGGCTTATCTCTTGGAAATGGAGTAGCATTTTATATTTTTACTTTTTTAAGATATACATCATTTCTTGCTGTGAGTAAATAAACTTTGGACAAACATATATCAATTTGAAAAAGACATTGAGGCTTATCCTGTTTCAATATTTTAGACTCATAGTTGAGACAGATTTGGCAGATTTAATGTGTGTTGTTGTATCAAAATAAAATAATAGACTTGCATTTTGATTTTGGGTGTGTATACTGTATGTGTGTGGTTTCATAACTTCCTTCTAAAATTAAGTTGTTTTTTTTTTTAATATATGGGTTGGGAAATACAGATAAGGCTTGTTGAATTAGAACTTGATAAGTGCACATTTTTAATAGCCAGTCACTGTTCTGGGATAGGATAGAAGTCACTGTTTGAAGGAAGGTTAGACTTATTTTTTTTTTTAACTTAATGATTACAATTATTTTCCAATCCTATTTTTTTCACTCAGAATAAGATGTACAATAAATAACTTTACCTTCTCAGAATCTCTTCAAAACCGGAGCTCATCTATTTTATCAGAACGCCAATCAAGATACTGGGTAAGAATAACAATTTGTTGTTTCCAGTCCCAATAATTTGAATGTTTTTTTTCATATTGATCAATATAATTTAATATATATATATACATACACACACACACATTTTAAGCGACAAATTATAAATGAGATAGTTATCCAACATGAAAAATATTCCTCTAGTAATTATTTTTCCATCCAACTCTTCTAGTGCATTGTGCAGTAGTGAAAGATTGAATAAGATAGCAAGTATTCACAAAATGCATTTTCATTTGAAAATAAAGGGAAATGCAATGCACAGAGGAATAGTTAGACAGAGGAAGTTTCACTAGGTATTGTCAAATGTAAAAAATGTTTAATCTAATTTGGATAACAATTTTTCTTGTAGTAAAGACTTCTTCATGAAGTAAGTCTTTGCTTTGTCATATTTGTACACATATTTAATGTCTCATGTTGTTTTTTTTTTTATTAGAAGGCTTTAATAAACTTTGAAATTACATGAATAAAATGGGTGGCAGCAGTGTAAGGATTAATTTGGTGCATTATTTTGCCTGAATCTGAAAGGGATCAGAACAAACAAGGATACTGGAGGAAGAGATTTTATTCTGGATTATATTTGCATATCTCTTTTTTTAGAATTGGTTTTTATACACTGTACATATTTTTTTAATTCCACTGCTGGGCTTTTGGTAGTGATATTTGAAATATGAAGAACATTACTATTCTACTTCTTGGCATGAAAAAGCCAGTTTCTGTTTCATTGTTGGAGATCTATATTCATTCACTGGAAGTAAATAGGCTAGTTGATGGCTGAGACTGTTTTAAGGAGTAAGCACTAAAATAACAATGTGATACCTTTCTAATCTAGATCTAGATGGTGTAAGTCATTTTAAATGTGAACATACATGTGTCTTTTTTTATTTTAATAACTTAAAATTTCTGAAACGTAACACCTTAATGTTACAATATTACTCGACATAGTTTCAATCTTAGTTCCTGGTTGCATTCCTTTCTCAAGGCTGTTTCTGAGGTTACCATTTCATTTTATATTTTTATCAATGCTTTATTTTCATGTGTATTCTTCTCTTCTTGGTTGAAATATTAAATAGTGGAGGATAATATTGTAACAAAAATTATGAAAATATTGGACCACTTGGTACTAAAGAATGTACTCAAATAAAAGAATGACAGTTCAGTAAGATGCATGTTTAAGCAAGTTTTAAACTAGCTGATGGCGAGAGGGGAAAAAGAGAAGAAAATTGGATTTTAAGCTAGCTTATGACATATTAATTTAAATTTATATAGTTTCACTTTTGGTGCTATTATCAATTATGAGCTAATGTTTTTAGCATTTTTCCCTCTTGCATTTATAAATATAGGCTTCATCTTCATGTGGGTATTGCAACTTAAAATTTAGGCACCACAATGCATCATTATGCAACTTAAACCTAACCTCAGCTAAAGAAGGGATTCCATTATAATAATTAATGTGATTATGAGAGGGTAGATAAAAACCAGCATCGATAAGCCTGAGTGATAATCAACATATTCATTGTAACTACAAAAGGGGAGAATACATGGATTTGAAATTTGAGAATAGAGAGTCAATTTATCTTTATAAGTAGCTCAAATTATATGAGGAAACTTATACTTAGAGTCATAACATCAGAATTGTACACTTTTGTTTAATTATATGTCCATATCAAAACCTATTTGTTAAATTATAATGCAAAGCAAAACAATTACATGTATGAAACTGTTGTTTTTCAGAGCCCAAAAGGATAATGTCAATGGCCGTTTTGAGAAATGCTTGGAGGAATTCTACGCAATATGTGACCAGCTAGAAATAAGTTTGGTGGGTTTGTGTAACAACAGTTTTTTCTGTGGCATAACAAATTAAATATAAATCTATTTACTATAATTTGTTCCATCTTCTTCATTGTTTCAACTAGTAGTGTCAGAAAATAATTGTGCACATTTTTTTTATCCTTCTTTTCGTGTAAAGTATACTAATGGCCCTGAAGAAGAAAAAATCTTGGGAGTAAATCTTTTCTTTGTGATGAAAAAATCCAAATATTAGCTTTGACAAAATGTGAGATAAAAACATAATTTTTTTCTTCTTCACTTTTGCCTTTTTCCCTCATTGAAGAATATGATTGCTTCCAAACGTTTCACCTTGCAATTAAAAAAAATCAATGGGTTAGTCAGCTTCATTCATGGTCTTTATATAAATTTCTCTTTCTATTTTTTCGAAACAGATAAAATACATATAGGAAATGCGATTTCACAAAAAGTTATATCCCTTTGTTGGAAGTCGTGCGTTCTGTTCAACAACCAAAATCATTTTGAAGAACTTAGCAAAACTAAATAATTTTTTTGTAAACGTCGTCCCATGTTAACATTTTATTACTTTTCCTTTTTTTTTTCACTTCAAATATCACACCAATGTGCTTTCTTGCAGACACTATCACTTGATATGCTAACTACAGCTTAAAGTAGAGCTCATGACTTCCAACTTAGTACCATAACACTTGACTTAATGAAATTGCATGCCCTTACTGTTTATTGTGACTAATCTAAAAGAATGGAACCCACCCAATTCCTTAAACTATGTGTCCAGGTTACTAATACTGTGATAGATGATACTATAGCATAAAATTTAGCAGGAAGGGGTGATTAAACTAAAAAGAAAATCATAGTCATGAAAAATAAGTAATAGTTGAAGATCTTTGTGTGTGAAAACTGGAGTTGGTTATGATTTGGGTTTTATTTCATTTGGATTAAGAGCAATGAAAGAGAAACTCAGTATAGGTCAGGTCATGTGTGTGTGCAATGAATTTTCAATACTGTGTAACTTTTGAAAAGAGTTTTCTGATGATCTTTCTCTTGCAGAGATTGGCACATGAGATAATCCAGCAGGACAAAGACAGTCAACGCAACACCCCTAATTCAACTGTACCACCAAAGGCTGATCCAACACAACCTGAGGGGCAGGTGTATTCCCAATACTTATCTACAGTGCGTGTGCAGATCGGTTGTGCAAAGGAAATCAGGGATCTTCTTCTAGAGTGTCTTAAAAATTTTCCTGAGCATCCACATTCCTGATTTTTAAATATTTTTCTTTATTTTTTTTTGGTATATCTAATTTATTGCATATCCCTCTCAAAAGTAATAGCTTTGCATTCTGAATCATACAAATTCTCCACTCAAATTCAAAAGTAACTTCTAAGTTTCATTACACGTTGTTTTTTTTTAATGTATGCAACCAGATACTCAAATTTTAGTGATATAAATTACATCAGCAGGTTGTTTTTTTTTCATTCAATTCTTAAGAAAATTCTCTATCAGCTGAGAAGTGAATATTTTATGGTTGGCAGATATGTTTGATAATCTTAAACATTATTGTGTGATTAAAAGGGGAAGGAGACATAGTGACCAGGACAAAGTCAGCAATAGAGAGGGAGAAGTATACAGAAATACCTAATGAAAGTTAGAGGGATAAAAGAATGAGGGAGAGAGAGTCAGAGGGGTAAAAGAATTAGAGAAAGAGCGACAGACAGACAAGTCACACCCGCACACATACTGATAAACAGACAGAGGAGAAAAGGAGTAGGAGTTGTTGAATCTGCACATCAAATTTGAAAACAAAAGATGTTAATAAAACATGGTTTTGGCATGACAGCGACTATGAATTTGTTTTGTTTTCTTTATGTCTTTATCGCTGTGGCCCCAGTTTGTTGAAACAGTTATTCAATTTTTGCATTTCCCTTCAAGTGTATTTTCTTTCTTTTTCTTTTTAAATAGCATTTAAAGTGCCTTTAATTTAATGGGAAGTGAACATAGATTTTATCTGTTGTTTAAAACAACAACAAAAAGCAGATCCTTGTAAGGGTGTCTTGACCTTGTCCTTATTGTATCTGAAGGCTTCCTTTTTTCAAAAAATGCCTCGCATTTATTCCAACATTGAACATTTCAATGATTTCTTGTACAGAAGCGTGAAATATTTCATATGAAAATCACTTAAACTTGGATGAGATGGTGTTATGAAACCATTTGAACTTGTCAAAACTCTCTCCAAAGAAATAAATTATTACAAAAAATGTCAACTACACCTGTATGAAATGTCACTTGCTGATGAGGGAGAGTCTGAAACATGATGGAATCTTCCACAAGTTAGACTAATATAATTCTGTGTCTGGCAGACATACATGTAGTATCATAATCAACTTGTAATACCTCAATAGTATGCTGGATAATACCAAAAATTCACTTCATTCATGTACTTTTGTTAACTTATACCTTCCATATGTTAAACCTTTTGTCTGCGCTGTAGATGTAACACTACAGGTAAAGTAAAGTGAGTCCTGAACTCGATCTGAGTGTAGGGGAACCAGGAGTAGAGTCCTGATTTTTCTTGGTATATGACATTGTGAGTTAGTTTGCCATTGCTTTTCTCATCACCTTTACTTTTGGTGATTTTAAGAGACCTAGCTACCCATTTAGTGTTGGGTGGACACAGGGGAGATGAAAAACTTTTGGACCCGGACTGTGATTCGAACTTGGGACATCTGGATTGGTAATCAAGCACAACACTACATGTACATCTTCCAGATAGAGAGCCCTGTGCATACCAAGTACGTCTATATCATAACCTGTTTGCTTCAACAAACAACTTTTTGTCTAGTTGTAGTTTGTGGGAAAGGTTCAAATCTTTGTCATGAGTAAAAACAGAACTTAGCTTTGCTCTTCTTTGTTTTTAATAATATGGGCAAAAGCAGTCTGGGAAAACATGTTCACAAAACTTATATTGATATCCCAGCTCTGGATTGACATTTTGCTTTTAGATTGGATCTAAACAACAAAAGAAAACCAAGTCAAGATAAAAAGCAAAACTAGCACATACATAAACTCTCCTAAATGAATCACATTCAATTGAAGTTGAATGAGGCAACAAACCTACTCATCATGGCAAGCCCCCTCTATATTTAATGAATTTCTTCAATGCATTTCACATACTAACTTAAGCTTTAAGTCTCTCTCAAGCATCTTGAATTTAAATCATCACTTCTGTAACAGCTTAGAAGAAAAGAAAAGGCTACCCCAATAATGGATTCACTTAACTTATCTCAACCAGTGTTGGGATCAAGGCCTTATCTAGAATGGTACTTATCATGCTTATAAATATTGCACATTTTCAAAGATGCACAGCAAATTTAGAAAAAAAAAATTCTAGATATCTTTGGAACTTGATTTATGATAATATATGTAAACATATAATTTAAACCACTGCATATCTTCAACATGTGCAAATGTGAAAATGAAATTTACAACTGAAAATGTAAAGGTAAATGTTATTTAACAAGAGTAGCATGTACATCAAGCTATTATTCAGCTGCGAGCTTAAATTATAACTATTTATAACCTATTCTATTCCAATAAAAGCACAGTATTTTACTGATTGGGGATATAAAACATATACAAGAAGATTAACATTTTCCATTATAAAACATTTGCACTTTAAATTTCTGACCGCTTTTCTTAATATAGAATAGTGCCCTCCACTTAATTCGACATCTCATTAACTCTTAACTCGAAGTAACTACATGTATAAAGTCCCAAATAAATTCCTTTAATTAGTGCTAATAAATTTTCCTGCAAATCGACATTTTGGTCCAATAATTTCTCCTAATTCAACGGACTTTCCACTATAAATCTGTATCTAAATCGTCCAAAATGTCATTTAATTCTTAGCCTCTTCTCATGAGTTAGATCTAAAGATCTGTAGTATGTGGATCAGCTCAACTTAAGTCTGGGATTTGTGTGAGAAGAAATGGAAGCGGTTTTGGATGCGCAGGAAAGACCATAGAGAGTCAAGTACCTTTGAGTGTGTGTGCATGAGAGAGGGAGTGAGAAAGAGGCAGGGATGGGCTGGCACCTCAGGCCTCGAGCCCAATGCTAGCACTGTGTTTGGGATTAGAGGTGGGGAGGGTGTTCAGTGGTTCTAGATCTAGTTATGGGATGGGTTTTTATTAGTATTAAAACTGAGGCTAAACTGAGTCCTCTTTACGTCCCTACATTGTAGAGCTATAAGCAGACATAAAGAGTCATAACCAAGATTTTAAAATTGATAAATTCTAAGATAATGTCTTAATTCAACGCAATTTTGTTGGTCCCTTTAATGTCCATTTATCAGGTGTGCACTGTAACAAAAATCTTTTGAAGTGAGTTAACTCGTTGGAGAAACTGGTTGGGAGTTCCAAGTACATGTACTTTCATTTCAAATATCGAATGCTTATCTTCTACTTGTGACAAAAACAAATCTGTGGCTCATTTGGTAAACATTGATATTGTTACAATAACCAAAAAATGACAAAAAATTTGCATGATCAAGATTCATGAAATATGTAGTTAAGTAGACCCTATCTACATTTTATGGATGATGAGACAGGAAATAAGTGATCAGATGCTGGTCTTTAACTAATCACACTCCTCTTGATTTACAAAGCATTATGCTACCCTATTGGAGATAGGAAAGGAAATATTAGAAGGACCCACAAAATATGCCCAGTTCTATTTTTTAGATGAATAATTTTTACCCATTTGCTCATTTGAAATAATCTTTTCCCAACTTTACTTGCCTGTCTCTGTGTATTATCAATTGCTTAATCTCTTTTGAATACAACAGTGTAGGTTAAAATCAGCAGATGTTATAGCTTCACATGGTAGCAAAAACTAAAAGCAATGCTCGGTTAAGTTCCAATCTTTATTAAAATGATAATGAATATAATTTATGTTAAAGTTGACCTTAATTTAAGCGCATTTATTTCCTAAAAATAAAAAAAAAAAGTAGTCTTCTTGCCAAAAAAACTGCATGCCCCATTTTGCTAATAGGTTCTAAAAAAGAAGCTGCAAATCCAATAGGATGGCAAAGCATTTGATGGAGTGATATAGAAAAATATGGTATATCCAAAAGCATATATGAAAAACATAGATGTAGTTTTTCATAAAATTTTAAGTTACATAGTCTTGATCAAAAATTAATTTTGTTTGCTGTTTGTTACAGAATTTCAACAAACTGTTATCTCAGGCTTTTTTGCATATCAAACTTGAGCTCCTTTTGTAAGTGCTACTCATCTGTGTGAACTTTTTCATTTTTGGGGGAAATTATGTCGCTCCATATTTTTAATGAACTTTTTTCGAACACCTTAATTTATTGTCTCAAGATAGTTTGAGAAATTGAACATAAATTTTGTAATTGATAAACCCATTCAGCTCATTCTTTTTTAACTTTCATGATAATCAAGTTTTAATGAACCGGAGCTAATAGTAATTAGATTGTTACTATTTTAAATGAGGCATCTGTGAATTTATAATCGCGGTGTCATATTTTAGTGTTCATTCCAATAGGGTGACCTTGGTGCCTAGTAACTCCTTTCAGGCCAAGTGATATATATTCTAGAAAACAGCCTATATGTGGCTTGAGTAGAGACATGGGTTTTCAATAGTGAAAGAATATTTTCCTTTCCTTTCTTTTTTTTTTTGGGTGTGAAAAGGGGGGAGGTGGGGGCTTTAATTGCCATAATGAGTATACCTTTTGTCAAGAGAAAAAGCACAGGAAAAAAGCTTTAATTATAACTAGCAAGTGATTCTAGTGAAGGCTGTTAAACGTTCTTTATGATCTTGAACAATTTCACAACATGTTTTGTTTATACCATACTCATTAGTTTCACTTTCAGTTTTAATAAACTCAAGGGAGATTACTCTAACTCTCTCATGAATCCTACAAGATGTCTACATGTGTTTTTCTTTAGTACTCAAGATTACATAATCTAAATTTTGTCTCTTTATATCACCTGTATCATATTATTTTATATTCCCCCACTAAGACATTTTAGCAATTATGGCTAACCACACCTCAACAGGTTATGGGTCCAGTGCAACAAGATTTAATAGATTATTATTCAGTGGGGATGAAACAAACTTTGAACAATGGGAAGTTAAATTCCTAGGTTACATGAGACTGCAGAAGCTCAAAGACAATATCGATGCAGGTGAGGATGTAGACATAGATGAAGAGAAGAATGCTGAGGCATATGCAGAACTTATTCAGTTCTTAGACGACAAGAGTCTTTCCCTTGTCATGAGAGACTCTGCTGATGATGGGAGAAAAGCACTACAAATTCTCAGAGAACACTATGCGGGGTCCAGTACTCCAAGAATTATATCACTGTATACAGAACTCACATCTCTAATAAAGAGAAGAGAAGAAAGCGTGACAGAGTATGTCATACGAGCTGAGACTGCAGCTGCTACTCTGAGAAACGCCGGTGAAACTGTCTGACAGGAACTGTCAACAGCAGAAAAGAATGTGGTGTAGTTTTTGTAAGAAAAACAACCACACAGACAAAGCATGCAGATTTAAGAACTCTTTGAAGACCAAAGACAAAGTCAGTCAGTTAGCTGAAAGCACTCACAGAAATAGCCCTGAAGAACATTCATTCGCCTTTAAGGCAAATTCCAGACCAAGTACAAGTGACTGTGGAGCAGATTTGTTAGTTGATTGTGGTGCTACTACACATATTCTTAATGACATGAGTAAATTCTCAAAATTTGATCATACATTTACTCCAGAGAAACATACAATAGAATTGGCCAATGGAGACAGGATCAGTGTTGCTGAGGCAAGAGGGGGCGCAAATGTAAAAATTAAAAATTCCAACGGAGATTCCGTTGATGTCATTTTGAAAGATGCTCTTTTTGTGCCCTCCTTTCCACAGAACATTTTTTCTGTCCAAGCTGCCACTCAAAATGGAGGTAGTATCAGTTTTGAGAAAGATAAAGCAGAGTTAGTCACAGAAGACAAGACAATGCGTTTTCCAATGCAAATTGTATTATTTACATTCCAATGTTTCAAATGTTGATGTTGATGAAGTGCATTTAGCACAAGATTTGATGAGCTGGCATGAGACATTAGGTCACTGCAATTTTGATGATGTAATAAAGCTTGAGAATGTGGTTGATGGCATGAAAGTGGTGGGA
This sequence comes from Elysia crispata, assembly GCA_033675545.1. Classification (NCBI taxonomy): domain Eukaryota; kingdom Metazoa; phylum Mollusca; class Gastropoda; family Plakobranchidae; genus Elysia; species Elysia crispata. The sequence continues at coordinate 434,035 of JAWDGP010007701.1, read as the reverse complement.
AAGAAGACAAAAAGAGAGTGTGAGACATGTGTGAAAGGAAAGATGACAAATGAAATTAACAGGTCTCCTCGTGAACGAGTTTCAACTCCTTTAGAGTTAGTGCATACAGACCTAGCAGATCCTATTACACCAAACTCACATGAAGGGTATAAATATGCCATTTCCTTTGCTGATGATTTTCCTGGAGCAATGTTTGTCTATTTCCTTAAGCAGAAAAATAAAACTGTGAGAGCTACAGAACAATTTCTTGCTGATTGTGCCCCATATGGGAAGGTAAAAACCATCAGGTCTGACAATGGGACTGAATTTACTTCAGAAGATTTCTCAAGTCTTCTACACAAGAACAACATAAAGCATGAAAGATCTGCGCCCTACTCACCATTTCAAAATGGGACTGCTGAGAGGCAGTGGCGAACCATTTTTGAGATGGGCAGGTGTATGCTTCTTTACAAGAAGCTGCCAAAGGAATTGTGGCTGTATGCTGTCCATACAGCAGTATACACGAGAAATAGGTGTCTTAATTCAAGGGTGAATAGGACCCCGTTTGAAGCATTGACCGGTCGCAGACCGAACATATCAAACATGAGGATTTTTGGGTGGGAATGTTATGCTTACACACAACAACACAAGGGGAAGCTTGATGAGAGAGGCAAAAAGGGTGTATTTGTGGGTTATGATAGATCTAGCCCAGCAAACTTGGTGTATTTTCCTGACTTTAGGAAGGTGATAAAATGCAAATTGATACATTTTGTGTCAAAAGATTCTGATGTCAATGATAGGGAAACTCAAACTGGTGGTTTTCCTGTGGATGAAGATGATGTAACTGTTAAACGCCCTGTTGTTCGAAAGGCTCCTTATATGGAAGAGCGGTCAGAATGTGTGTCAGAAAACAAAAAGAGAGAGGAAATTCCCCCAACAGATCAGAGTACAATTAACATCAGATATCCTCATCGAGAGAAGAAACCTCCTCCTCATCTCTCTGACTATGAAGTGTATCAGTTTGAGGACAAAATAATCAATATTGTAGATTTTTGTTACACTTTCTCAGGCTTTCCTCAGTCTTACAAAGAGGCCATTGAATCAAATGAATCTAAACATTGGCAAAAAGCAATGGAAGAAGAAATGGCTTCCCTGAAAGAAAATGACACTTACACTCTGACCCCGCTTCCTAGTGGTAAGCAAGCAGTGGGGGAAGATGGGTGTATACAACTAAGGAATGTGCGAACGGTTTCAAATCCTGTAAGGCTCATTTTGTAGCAAAAGGGTATAGTCAGAAAGAAGGGCTAGACTACCATGAGACTTTTGCCCGCACCGCACAATTAACCTCTGTGCATGTTGTGATGCAACTTGCAGCACAAAACGGTCTTATGCTGCACCAAATGGATGTTAAAACGGCACACTTAACGCACCCATTGATTGTGAAATATATCTAGAGCAACCAGAGGGTTTTGAGGCCAAGACTGAAAATGGGGAGCAATTATTTTGCAGATTGAATAAATTGTTGTACCGATTAAAACAGTCTGGCAGGAATTGGAATAAAATGTTACACTCATTCCTAACCCTCAATGAATTTGAACAGTCACCCAGTGATAACTGTCTATATACCAAATATGTTGACAATGAAATGATTGTTATTCTCTTTTGGGTTGATGATGTCATTGTTGGTGCATCGAACGAGAACCTATTGGGTGAAACAAAACAACTGTTTAAGGAAAATTTTAAAATGAAGGACATGGAACAATTGTCATATTTCCTGGGCATTGATTTTGAACAAGTACAAGACTTTGTTAGGATGCACCAGCAAAGGTACATTCAAAACCTGCTAGAAAAATTTGAGATGTTAGATTGTAAGCCTAAAGATACACCATGTGAACAGAAGCTTGAATGGTCTGAATGTGAGCCTTTTGACTCAAAGAGATACCATGAGATTGTGGGCAGTCTGATTTATCTGATGATGTGCACTAGACCTGATATATCATGGGTTGTAACTAGACTATCACAATTTTTGTCACAACCTCTTCAATGTCATTGGATAACACTCAAACATGTCTTGCAATACCTGAAAGGCACTGCACATTATGATCTATGCTATAGAAAATGTGAAAAAGGGCTGAGAATTACTGGTTACACTGATTCTGATTGGGCATCTAGCATGGAAGATAGTCGCAGCACATCAGGGTATTGTTTCAGTTTGGTGGAAGATGGTCCTTTGATTTCTTGGAAATCAAGGAAGCAGCAAATAGTGGCACTGTCAACATGTGAGGCAGAATATATTGCCCTAACTGTTGCAGTTCAGGAGGTTATGTACCTCAGTCATCTTGTGAAAAGTGTTGGGGTCACGTATGATCAGTTGCCAATAATCTATGAAGACAACCAAGGCACAATTGCTCTTGCAAACAACCCAACCAAACATCAAAGATCAAAACACATTGATGTGCGGTATCATTTCATTCGATTTGAAGTGAACAAAGGGTTCGAACTCAAATAGTGTCCAACTGAGGAGATGTTGGCAGATATCATGACAAAGCCTGCAACCAAACAACAACTGAACAAGTTCAAAACACTCCTTTTTGGCAGGTAGATTTCCTTATTGTCATCATTCAGTTTATTTCCTATGAAGACTGAAACAATAGGCTACTTATAGTTTTGTCAGAAGTATTAAGGCCTGCATGTTATACTATACAAGCATATAGCCTTACACTGTTACAGTTAAGGTATCATAAATTTGTTTAATTTTCATTATATAATTTGTTTTCTATTCTGTGTTATAAAGATAAATCGTAATGAGTGACATGAGCTTATACTTACATGGGCCTGAAATATTCTGAATAAGTTTACTACCATCAGGGAACTTACGTATATTTCATTATTTGTTGAAATGACTGATGTAAAGTCTCTATTCTTTGTAATTGATCAGAGCAATTAAATTAGAGCTATACAATTGAGACAAATACATATGTACCTATATCTTATGTAGCTTTACTTTGCATCTTATTTCTTTTGATTATGACATCATACATATATCTTATAATTATGTAATCACTGTGTTTTATTTGATGTGTTATACATCCAAACCATAAATTTGTATTGCAATCGAAAGAAAGAAGATAAAATTTTCCTTTACTTTATGACCAAAATTGAAAACCTTTTCGGATATCTGAATATATTTTTGAAAACTTTTGTATTCGATAAGTTTTAAGTAAAAGGGTGAAATTGTTATTCGATCAAGTGGGGGTGTTAAACGTTCTTTATGATCTTGAACAATTTCACATGTTTTATTTATACCATACTCATTAGTTTCACTTTCAGTTTTAATAAACTCAAGGGAGATTACTCTCTCTCATGAATCCTATAAGATGTCTACATGTGTTTTTCTTTAGTACTCAAGATTACATAATCTAAATTTTGTCTCTTTATATCTCCTGTATCATATTATTTTATATTCCCCCCACTAAGACATTTTAGCAATTATGGCTAACCACAACTCAACAAAGGCTATACATTCGCTGGCTGCAAGTTGCAGGAAAAATGTATGTTCTGCACAGCTGTTAATCTTGGAACACTAAGTGAGATTTCATTTTAATTTTTATAAGTCTTTTTGGTACAAAATTCATCAAAATAGCTGTGATTTTGTAGAATGTATAGGACGCATGGGTTAAACAGTGATATTATGAAAAGCTTTTATCATTCATAGAGAATAAATAATTAGTTATTAATTTAATACAAGTTTGATAATAGACTTAGTTTATACTTATACATCTTTTACATCAGCCATGTTAGTCAATACAAGCTGTATGGTTTGTATCACATTTAATAAAACAAAGATAAAATAATTTCAACACTTTAACAGCTTGTCAGCATATCTTCATTACTTTAATAAATCGACATTTTTGTATTATAATAGATTTATACTAAAGTCTATACAGATTGACAGCTCTGCACCAGAATAAGACTGAATGATTTCTTCCAATTGCATACATATTGCAATCCTTAAAAAAATGACGTACCAGTTTGTCAAAATCAATTAAAACTTAAATACAGATTTAGAACACACCTCAAAAATAGGAATCACAACTCAATCTGCTCTTGTATATGGGAATTTTTTTTCTAAACTTTGTTAGACAAAATTTTCTGATAATAAATGGCAAACTGTACAAACTATTTAAAATGTATTTTTTAAAGGTTTTCCGAGGATTTTATTTCAATACTTTGATTAATTTATATGCCAGACACATTTAAGTTTTGAAAGTATTGATTTGAAATTTCTAGGTCCTATTTAAATTTACAAATTGATAACTCTCACAAAATAGCATTGTCTTTTACATCTAACAAATTAATTCCTCTTTTTTGTTGAATGTGTTTTTGGTTAGGACCAAAATCATTTCCTTGGCATAATTCTACAAGGTCTTGTAGTTGTACATACATTCTGATATCCCTTACACTGACATGAAGTGAACAGTTCGAGAAGCACGGATTAGAAGATTTAATGGCTAAAATAAGCCTATCTGTAATTATGTTCAATCAGTAGCAGTCATCAGTCAGTCACAGCAAGAATGGACTTTGTTGATTTTGACAAATCAAGCAAGAAGGAACTTAAAGGTGAAAATATGTTGAAAGCATTTTATGCTTCAGGAAAGGCTGACAGTCAATGGGCTGTGGCAAATCACTTTTATACCATTGCTTTGAGCCAAGGTGCTGCATTTAACACATTGAGTGTATTACATTTTGATAACATTAATTTTTTTCCTGGAAGAAAGGCTGATTATCTTCAAGACTTGCTTGAATCTAGAACTAATGGGTCATTAGCAGCTGCAATCACAGGTTTTGTTTTTTCTTTCTTTGATTTGCCCTTCTTCTTTGGAGAGACAGAAATCACATAAGGAGCCATTTCCTCTTGAATAAAAGAAGAAACTAGAGACACCACATCTGCTATAGAGTCTCCTTGTGATATTGATAACTTGACTTTTTGCTCCAAACCTGGGACAAATGTATCACTACTGAACCCAAATCTTGTTTTTGAAGGCCGTAAGAAACTGTGGAGGAAAATTAAATTGCCATTAGTTCATGGAATGCTAGATGAAAAAGTAGTACAGGTATAAATAAGCACAAGTCAACATATATCCTATAAAGATATTCTCATATTGATGCATATGAGTTGAAACAATCAACTACAACAAGTATAACTAAAGGATAGCGCTGTGTTTAATTTAAAAATATAATAGATATTACTTGCACCTAATTTATTAAAAACAGACCATTTGGTTTTCTTGCTCAGTTCCTGCATAAACATGACAAATAACAAAGCATAAATGCCATTTGAGTCTAATTAGTTTGTACTAAATTTCATAACGCTCCTACTCTTTCTTAAAACAAAAAAGCAGGGTATACTTGAAATTACATGAATTAAAGGATGCTGCTGGGTCAGAGAAAGCCATGCTCAAAAACATGGTTTTAAATAATTCTATTTACCCAAATCGCCCAGAAATCCTGTAGCATTTCAAAGAACAGTAGGAATCACCTGGATCCATGCTGCTTCAGTATTTCACTGAATAAGAGGTGATATGGACTTAGGAAGCCCACATATCTTGCGCTTAAACGAAGTTGCTATTAAACAGAAGTCACTATGAGACCAGTTCAAAGTCTTTGAAACATAAGAAAAGAGAATAGCTCCAGGCAGGCTAACGAGATGGCCAGTCTATATTCAGCAAGAGGTAATATGGACTTAGGTTTAGGAAGTCCACATATCTTGCTCTTAAAGGAAGCTGCTATTAAAGAGAATTCACTATGAGACTAGTTCAAAGTCTACGAAACATAAGAAAAGAGAATACCTCCAGACAGGCTAAGGAGAAAAAGATGGCAAGTCTATATTCAGCAAGCTTACTTATTTGAGAGTATGATAAAAGATAAGTTTGGAATTTTTGCCTTTGATTTAAGTCATAATACTTTGTCAAGAAAAACTTGATTCCTGCTTTATAAGAGAAATCTCTGTCTAACAATGGACACCTAAGGCCAAAAAATTAATCTAGCAGATTCAAAAAAAAGAAACAGCTTAGGTTGACTCAAGCTTTGATGCATTTTTTGTCTACATTACAAAAGACAACTTTTTGTCCTGCATTACTCACAAAACTTAAAATGGTTTATTCTAAATGTCTATATTTGTAAAAAAAAATCTATTACATTTGGTATAGATGTACATTCTGGGCTTTCCAAGGTTACACAGGAACATGAGGAAATTTCAGTCTAATACAGTTTGATACAAAATCTTAAAAGAACAAAAATCACAGATGTATGAAAATAATCTTCCTTTATCAATATGGCTAAACTAATCTCTTAAAAGTGCATGAGGGGATTGGTGACATAGGGTCTTTCATGGACAGACTTGCTCTTTAATTTAACAATAGACAACAATAGAGCACAATTGATTTTCAAGTAAAAAAAAGTTGATTAAATCCCTTAGTCTCTTAAAGTATTATACAGGGGAAGGCAAATATGCCTACATAAAAAAAGGTAAAACATGAGCACAGTTGAGAAAAAAAATTAGGGTTGAGTATTTAAGAATATTCAAATAATACATACTAGTGTTGCAAAAAATATTGGAAGAAGAAAAAAAAATTAATTTAACTTGGTCGATAAGCTGGCCACTCACAGAAGAGTTTTACAAGGGGTCTCAGTGTGAATCTTTAAGCCAACATGAACTCCGTGACTTAGAACAGTAAAGATGAGAAATTCCTTGAGGCAATCATCACAAAGTTGCACCTTATAGTTCAAATTGGTTATCATAGAGCCATCATCAGAGCCTTTGGGAGAGATGTTTTAAGATGCGAAATAAAAATTTAAGGCTTAGGTATTGTATGTCTAAAAAAAAATTTTTTTAAAGAATTTGTTGGGTGCAATCCACTAAAATCAACATCTTGCAAAACCTGGATAAGGATCCGTTTTCTCCACAAAACATGCCATAATTTTCTTTTTATCCACACATGTTTACATAACTTTTAGCACAAAAAATACATAGTCTCTATATATCTATCTTTTTTCTCTTTCTTTTCTTCCATTTTTACATGTTTGTGGGTAAAAATGTTTTCCAAGACAAAATATAATAAACAAATGGAAGGTACTTAACTCAACAACAAAACCAAATTTCTATGCCAATTGACTAACTTAGATAGCCACAAGTTTGTGACAAAATAAAAAAACTTTTTATGCATTTAAGGGACAACTTCTGTCATATTGCCCCTAAATTCCAACCATTACTTTACATACCTGTGTTTTGTGAAAGCTCATTTGACCACTTTTTCAAGACACAATTTTCTTCATTTAACGTTGCTGAAAAACAAATAGGAGTATGTCAAAACATGAAAGCAAAGTTAACAGTCATCCAAATTTTTTTCAAATGTGTTTGAAATTGTATGAGCTATCACAAAATGTTACTTTAGATTATGTGAATTTTCTTTAGAATATATCTTTTATAATTTCATAATGTTTACCTTTTTATCATATCAAATTAAAATTTCAATTTAACTGTCATGACTATTTTTCAGTTGAAACAATGTTTTCACACCAGCTAAGTTATAGAGCATTTTGTTTGGGTTGAGGGAAATAGATTTGGTATGTAGAAAAGTCTTCAAAAGCATTAGCAAGTTCCACAGATAATTCATTATTGGATAAAGGTACTTCAAGAAAGAAATGAGAAAAGAAAAAAAACCAATCAGATTTGTGCAGTTATTTGAACTTTTGGGACGGTCAAGAAATATTTGAAATTGAATTGTGCAGAGCAAAGCTTTAATGTAATCTGGGAGCAGCCAAGAGATACTGTCAAGTTGGAATTAGCTAATGCTCACGCCCTTGGTCTGGATTTTGCTCAAGCTCTGTAGGCAAACTATAACAAAATTTTAATGAAAGAAACTTATCCAGTCAATAAGAATTACATCCTACTTCTTGCCATCTGGGATGGTAAGAGGTCTTTGATCTGATGCAGAATCAGCACTGATGTTGAAGCTGATCATAAAAAAAGAAAGTCCTATGGAGACCATTGAGTGTTCAGAAATTGTTCATTGATCTGCAAATAACATCTCTAATGCTGGAGGAGACCAGAGATCTTTTTTTGTTTCTTCGGCGAATGAAAATTTTTCAGGAATCAGAAACTGGCCATCAGTTCAAGTCCTTTTAAACTATGGAGGAATTTTATTTCCTCAAAAATTTAACAGTAAAGGTCAGAGGAGATGACATGATTGTTTTGGAGAAGTCTCTACAAAATCCAAATAGCATGAATTTTAGTTGAAAAACAATACTTAAGACAATGTGGTGAGTTAGGAAGATATTCAGTTCTCAGTCACAGTATTATTAAAATTCAGGGATCCCATTGAGCAAAATAATAAAGAGACCTTTCTTGTCTTCAGGCAGATTATATCAACAGAAAATTATCAAATTTGAAACCTATTTCTCATATCAATTTCTCTAACCTTTAAGAAGACGATAGATTACATTTTTTAGGTCTTCATTTCTACTTCTAGTACATCTACAAAATTAAGTGTCACCTTTGGTCTTTTTTTCACTCTTTCAAGACGCCACCTGTTTGCATTTTCTTGAAGCATGTAGTTAACATAGGCAGCTAATGTTTGAGTTTATTAATTAAGAGGCTGATAAAAAATTATTAGCATGTGCACAACATGCGACATTTTTTACAACCTACCTGGCGCCATAAATACTTTTACTTACCTCCCAATAGCTCATGTCCAAGTCTTTCGGCCTCACATTTCCATTTCTTTTCATCATAATGTTTTTTCTCCTGTTTTACTTTTAGTTCCAGGAGATATACCTCTTTCACCAGAGGCAGGATATATCTATAACTGTAATATTTAATATACAAATTTTAAGATTTTTATTCACACACTTCCATTTTGAAACGCTTTACTTTTTTACTTTACCTGAGAAAAACTAAATCAGACCAAAAGTATAACTGGTGGGGGAAGACAAACCATTTCTCTGATCATTGATATATTTTGTACCAAACAAATAATCATTCTGTCAGTGAAAATTGGTTATTTAAAAAAGGAAAATTTCTTTTTAATTTGGAACAGACAACTCAATAATGGTGCAATTCATCTCACATTTAAACCACTTATCATTCATTAGGGCTTTCAAAAAGAAAAGATAGTGGCCTTACTGTTTTAGTGTGGATGCTGAGAGTTTCTCGTCCAATTTTAGAGAGGTTTTCTGCTGTACAGCTGCCTTTTCCTTCAATAAATTGGCTAAGGCTTTATCCACAGTTGACAACTCATCTTCAAGCTATTCGGAAAGAGAAGAATCAAAACAATACAGAAGAGAGTGTAGATTTATTTGTCCTCAAAGAGAAATTTTGAAACATTGCTTGGAATTACAGAAAAAGTATAAAGGAAGGATTTCTATAAAGTTATATAAATTTCAAGATTTTTATAAATATTCTGAGGTAAAATTATAAAAAGAAGCATTGTTATGTATCAAAGTATAATATATGAATATAAATAATATTCATATTATAGATATATTTATAAAATAAAAGTTTACACAAATATCGATAAATTGAACATAGAAAGAAAACAATTTTTATTACAGTTAGCAAAAAAACATCAAAGTTTAGAGTCTGTATCGATTTAACGGTATTAGAAGCTGTGTATGGATAAAAAAAATCAATTATAGACATCATAATAAAAAACTTCATGTACAAACACTATGAACCATAAGTAGATTGTTTGGGTGCGGGAGGGTGCTAGATGTGTTTGCTTAAAGCACAAATAGATTGAGGCCCATATAAGATTTTATTATGATTTTTTTTTGGTCTTGATTATCTTGTACCTAACACCCTATTCATATACATGTATTCACTAGACAGAGGATGTATGTTGTTGTTAAAATTTTTGTTTAGTTTTTGCAGTGTTGCATTGTTTCAGAAATGGGTCAAAGGCCATCTATCAATTAGCTTTCCTAATCATTATATTCAGCGTGTCCCTGTCTTGTTTACTGATATTTCCATTAGTTTGATACACCAAGTGAGATAATACATGTAACATAAAAGAAGAAAATTATTACATTGAATGTCCTGAATGAATTAAGATTGAATAAGTTGTAATTTTTGGGTCATTTTATCTTCATTTCATCGACCACAATTGATAACTCAACCAGATCTATGGAGTACTTAATCCATTGATCCATATTTGCTTCATTGCTGCATATGTTGGGGATGAGCTTGAATACCCCTATATAGAAAAAGATTTCTAAAAGAGTGAATGTATTATACATAAGCTACCTTTCTCAGCTTGGCTTCCTTTTCAGATATGTTGATGCCACTCATATTTTCTGTAGAAACAAAAATTTATGTGTTTTAAGAATGAAATCCTTGGAATTGGAAGAAACAGAAAATACGTTTGGAAGAGGCAAAAAAGTGTGTGTGTGCGTGGAAAAAAAAGTGGGTGGTTGATGATAGTATATATATGATATAAAAATTAGATGTAAGTGCATAGAGTACTTTGTGGTCTTCAAAACTTTTTAATAATAATCATGACGGTGAGTTCATTATGTAGACATATATACTTGCATGCAACTTCAAATATTCATTTCATTTTTTATTATTACATAAAGGGTAGCGCTGGTCTTTTTCAATCACTTGATATTCTCTATGTTTTTTGTTTTCTTTTTACAAAGAAGTATTTAAAGGGTGCCACGCCAAGACTGGAATAAAAACTAAATTAGACATTTGAAATACACATCAGATATAGAGCATAAACGAATCACACAGAGTGACCAATATAGCGCCCTTAATTTAATGTTTTAAAAGCGATGAAAAAAAAAATAAAAAAATAAAATTCTTGGGATTGACCCAAACCCAGAAGTCTTCTCAAATCAAAAGAACTAAGCCTTATAAAGTCCATACCCATCAAACTGGGCTATTTCTGACAGGGCACCAACAATCATTTTTGAGCCTCCAATTATTTTGAAAAGAAAGGGACTTATTTTTCAAACAAAGGTTCTTTGCTTTAATAATCATCAGCTCAGGACAAATTTATATGGATAAGGAAAGGTAAAGCAATGAAAAATTTGGTCCTCTGCCAGGATAGGAGTATACATTAGAGGGAGAATTTTGGGCTGATTGAATTTTGCAAGGATGCATTGAGGAGGAAAAAGTTTGAACAGATTTGAAGCAGTACTGTAGCACTCTTATCAGTGCTTGTGCTTTTTGCATAGAGTTCAACGGGAAATAAATTAAGTCAAAGAAGGGTATAGGGCTTTGTCTGAAATATACCAAAATAGATCCTTAAACCAACATCCCACCCTTAAAAGAGAAGCAGCTAAATACAGTGGAAACCTCAAAAATCGAAGTCTGATTATTCGAATTCCTCATAAACCAAATTTTGCAAGATGATAGGTTTTTTTTTTCTCTTTGGCTTTGTTAGAACTGGACTCGTATTTCGAAGTATTTCTGATTTGATTCTCTTAATTCGAAGTCGATACCACCTCATAAGGCATCACAAAATTGCTACATGCATCTCTCAAGCAGCAAGCAATGCCAATCACTGCCATAGAAAGGCTGATCAGTGCACTTACAAATCAAGAAGGGAGCAGATGCATTAACAATTAAGTACCAGTAGCAAATCTGTACTGATACCGATAGCAACGTGGCACGGGGGAAGGGGAGGGTTGCTCGTTGCAGGCTCAGTACACACTCACTCAATGAGTCTTAGACTCTGTTATACCCATTTTTGTAATTCGAATACTCTTAATTCGAAGATTTAATCCATTCCCATACAATTCGAATTATGAGGTTTCCACTGTATATTTTTTCAGAGCTTTGGTTGGAGGGGGTTGGGTAAGAGGCTATTTAAATTTTAGCGATTGGGTAAACTCAAAGCTATTTATATAAGAAGAGACATCAAACACTCAAAAGATCGATGAGATCTAACTAAATTAAGTATTTGCCGATTAAAAGAATATTATAAATATGTATCGTGTGTGTATCATTTCCCGATTTGATTTTTTTTTCTAGATTGATATATTGGGCAAGAGATAAACATGCAGACAGACAGAGATAGATAGATGGACTTCGACTTGCAATAGGGGTGAGAGAGAGAGAGAGAGAGAGAGAGAGAGAGAGAGAGAGAGAGAGAGAGAGAGAGAGAGAGAGAGAGAGAGAGAGAGAGAGAGAGAGAGAGAGAGAGAGAGAGAGAGAGAGAGAGAGAGAGAGAGAGAGAGAGAGAGAGAAAACTCACCAGCTCTTCCTATGCTGACAAGCAAGTGGCAAAATTAGCATCTTATGATCTCAACATACCAATCTCTAATCTCTCTTTTATATAAAATTCAATTACATCAATTGGGGATTGAATGCAAAATGTAATTTTATAAATGCAATAAAACTAGTCCCCATACTAGAATTTTAGAAACAGTTCTTAATCGAAAATTGTGATATTCTTAACAAAGGAACCTTGTTCCTTGGTTCTTAAAATACAATATTTTAACGAGAATTTTAGTACATCTTGACCCTAGGCTAGAGTTGCTGAGCACAAGGAAATAGCCTTAATGTCAGCCTTTGAATGTAGGCCCTATTATAATTAGAAGTAATTAGAACATTGTGCTGCATATTAAAGATAACACTAACATAAAAAAAAAACATTAAAAAATAAATAATTAGACAGATATGAGCAATTCTCAGGCCGTCAACCCTAAAGCGTTACATAAGACCTGGGATTTATTTTGTCTCTCTTTGTCTCAAAATTGTTCAAAATCACAGAGAAAGGTATAAATTTATTTTAAAAAATGATTTGGAGATACTTTTTTTCAATACTTTTGGGTAATGCTTGGTTTTCATCACCATAGAAAGATCTTCCTGACGTTACTGATGACACAAAAAGATTCAAATTTAGCCACCTTTGAAGCAAAAAATTCATACCCTTCATACCTAGAGTGAAAAAATAGATGTTATTATAGTACATTAAAATATAACAGTGTAAATGAAAGACTTATAATTTATGGTAGTAAATGGATTCAATTTGTGTCATTGTAACATCCAGAATATCTTTGTTCGCAGTTTTTCATTTTAATTATATTTAATTTTAAGCTGACTGCATTTGATTCCTAGCCAAGAGTTACAGTCTAGAATGTCTATAGGTTGATTAGGGTTCTAAAAGTTAACCAATGAGCATTTTGTCTTTCCAGATGTTACGGTGACACAATTTTCTGTCATTGTAACATCTGGAAGATTGTGAAGAGCTTGTTAGTTCACAAATAGTTGCAAATAGTTATCAAACTTAAAGGAATGCACTGATCAATTTACCTAACTTAGGATTGAAGAACAGTTGAAGATGGACACAGAAATAGTATTATATACTGGATTCCATTTATACAGATTGATCTTCCCAACATTACTGATGACATAAAAAGATTTAAGCAAAACAAAACACACCATTATTACTTTGAGCGAGAAAGTAAGTGTTATCAGTAATTTAAAATATGATAAGTGAATAGCAAATGATGACAGACATGGAAAAGAATGACCCTTTGACTAGTGAGACTAGTGTAGAATGAAGGTTTTACAGGAAGAAAGAGGTCATTTCCGGTGATATTGGCAAGAATGGTTAAGTCCAGAAAGTGAAAGTAAACAAGGAATGAAGTATATTCTGGACATTATAGTATGAATTGAAATGACCTAGTTTGTTTTCAGAGGCCCAACCAGATTTAAGAGTTTGCATTTACCCTGTATATTGTAGGGAAGTGAATTTTGTTTTTAGCACTCTTCTCCGTATGATCATGTAGCAAGCTTTTACAACAGCTGATCTGCTCTGCTTAAAATAGGCCTCTAAATGACATAGAGTGTAAAATTCAGAAGCACATATTGTAGATTAGATTTAAAAGGAATTGTCTTCTCTGTTAGTTCTGTTTTTTAAGTGAAAAGCTACTGTACGACAAGAAATATTTGAAAAAAAAAAATTTATAGGTTTTACAAACATAGTTGGCCACTTCGTAAAAATAACAATTCAAAAACATCAGTATTTTATGTGACGTTTTTTTATTGACAAAATGGTAACTGATTCAGTACAAAACTGAACAGAATTAAATTATATGATTTTAAAGGTACATCAAACTATACCTGCTATCTCTTCAACAAGTGCTTAGAAGAGTACATTATCATTTTTATTAAAAAAAATTTTTTGAAATCTGAAAAAAACATGCATGAAATCATCCTACTAGGCTACTAATGACCTTTTGAGAATTGCTCATATACACAATAAACACAATTTTAAAAAATCGATTTACTACTACTACTAGTGTTAGATCTAGAGTAGGCAAACCACTAGGTTATTTGTAAGTAAGAATTATAAGAGCTAGAATTTTAGGTAGTGCTCTGCAGTGATTTGGATAAGGCTTTAAGTGAGGAGGAGGAGGGGGGGGGGAGGAGAAAGAGGAGTTGGAGTAGTAGCAGTAGCGGTAGCAGTACCAGTAGCAGTAGTGGTAGTAGTAGTAGTAGTAGTAGTAGTAGTAGTAGTAGTAGTAGTAGTAGTAGTAGTAGTAGCAGTAGCAGCAGCAGCAGTAGTAGTAGTAGTAGTAGTAGTAGTAGTAGTAGTAGTAGTAGTAGTAGTAGTAGTAGTAGTAGTAGTAGTAGTAGTAGTAGTAGTAGTGCAACTATATACTACTAGATCTAGTATTGAATACAGAATTATATACCTGATCGATTTCTTGATCTAGTCTAGATCCAGACTTGAAACCATGCTCTCTAAATTCCTGAAAGAGTCAAAATTCTTTTTAAAAAGAGAATTAGATCCAAAAAAATCTATCGACATATATATTACAGTTCATACATGAAGGACTTGCGTTTTCTACTCGAGTGATTCGGCTTCGGCTTTCGTTTCAAACACTCGTTTCACTTTTTTCATTTTATGCCAAGATATCTTGAGGACTTGGTTATATTTAGGTTACAATATCAATTTTCACAAGTTTGTCTATCCTGCACACTGTGGTTTTAGCACCAATACACCTTTATATTTATTAAGCGATATAAATAAGATTTCATCTTAAAATTTATAGCAGCACCCATTTCATCTCTGGCCAATTTAGTAGAAGGGCAGAGATGTTTGCCGTCATCATTGCAATCCGTTTGTTATTCAACAGATAATCTAGTTAAGAATACACTAAGTTAGTAACGAGTGACGACACTTGCATATACAAATAAATACAGGCAATGGGAAGAGGGTCTGAACGCCTTTCTTTGGAGAAGTTAGAGGGCGGAAAACTTCTTGAAGATGAATTATAATCGTCAAATTGCTATGACGTTAATACGCAGTCAATGCTTTGTTTTTAAATTTACGTAGCTTTTATTTTATCTCAATCGATATGCAGGCAGATCGGATAGCAATATTAATTTTAAATAAGGCTCAATTTATTATGAAATGAAAAATAATGCTTATAAGTATAATGGGACTTTCAAATACTCGTTTCACTTTTTTCATTTTATGCCAAGATATCTTGAGGACTTGGTTATATTTAGGTTACAATATCAATTTTCACAAGTTTGTCTATCCTGCACACTGAGATTTTAGCACCAATACACCTTTATATTTATTAAGCGATATAAATAAGATTTCATCTTAAAATTTATAGCAGCACCCATTTCATCTCTGGCCAATTTAGTAGAAGGGCAGAGATGTTTGCAGTCACCATTGCAATCCGTTTGTTATTCAACAGATAATCTAGTTAAGAATACACTAAGTTAGTAACGAGTGACGACACTTGCATATACAAATAAATACAGGCAATGGGAAGAGGGTCTGAACGCCTTTCTTTGGAGAAGTTAGAGGGCGGAAAACTTCTTGAAGATGAATTATAATCGTCAAATTGCTATGACGTTAATACGCAGTCAATGCTTTGTTTTTAAATTTACGTAGCTTTTATTTTATCTCAATCGATATGCAGGCAGATCGGATAGCAATATTAATTTTTAATAAGGCTCAATTTATTATGAAATGAAAAATAATGCTTATAAGTATAATGGGATTTTTTTGTAATTTTTCAATTCTTCGACTGACATAAATTACGATTGAAACGTATACTAAGTAATCTGTTACGGCACTATAACAGCCATTCTAAATTTCTGTACCAAAATCTCCAGTCGCGGAAACAACAAGGAACTAAAAATTGTGAATGATATTCATTCTTGTTGGCATCGGTCAGAGCCAAACAAATCAAGACGTCATTGTTCTTCTTTCCCGGATTCTTGATGTTGAAACAGAAAAAACAAGAGATTCGGAACTGATATACATGTCTGATTGATAGAAACTCGATTTATACTGTTCTCTATATAGACTTCGTCAATAACAATGCACATCGAGATGCGTAAATTTGTACATTCATAGGGCCTATCCGATTCTAGATCTAGCCCATCTTGATATCCTGTAAATAATTCTACTACTCATGCCCAAGAACTTCTTACTCTTAGAGATATTTTATTAAGAAATTGCAAGTTTGCTTTAAATTGATATCCAGTTTTTATAATTGAAAGCTAGATCTTGGCTTTCATCTAAGGTCTACCTTAGACCCAACCACACCCTTTCCCGAGTGATCTAGAAGTCTGTCATTTACACTTGTGTGCCTATTCAAGAGCTTTTAAACATGCCTAAAACCCCATCTAGGATATCTAAGAAAAAGAAGTATAACTCTCGTTTCCCACCGGTAAGCACTGAGTAGTATTAAAAATTTAAGGAAGAACTTCTGAATGGATATATGGCACATACTTTAGTTGAACACACTTGATTCAAATTTTCAACTGGCCAATATTTGCCATATAAAACTTAAACTAATGCTTCAAGTAAATGTAAATCATTTTCTCACAATGAATTGCCAATGAAAAAAACTATAGCATCATATTTCTTGTAAACCAACATACCCAATCGGAAGTTCTACCGTAATAACTACTTTTGTTACACACTTAACTTCCTTTTTCCCTGATGAGAAAGAATGATGGCTTATAGTCTTATGAAAGTTAGGATAGATTTGTCTTTGCCTTGAGAGAGGCACTTTTGAGAAAGTGTCAGGTGATAAAGGATTTCACAAGTGTTGAGGGAGATGCAGTTGTAGTCCCTTTATGAGCCTCTTGGAATGTTGACCAAGTCTATAGTATTTCAGTAACCATTATAAAACTGGTCAGGGGAGTTAAATGTATTTAAAGAATATTTTGATGCACAGAGATGGCAATTCTCAAATTTCAGGGAGATAACATATTTTTTATGTTTCAAGAGAAAATAAAATAACATTGCCTATTATAAGCCCATATTATTAGAAGTAATGTTTTCCAACTGTTTAAAAAATATGTGCTGGTCATGTGAAATTCTTATACGAAATTAAAAAAGTAAAGTTTCAGATACTGTTGAAAATTTTGTCTAATTATATGTGGCTATAAATGCATCATTAAATTCTGATGTTTAAGTTGATGTTTTGAATGACTAGACTCTAGATACTGAATTTGTTTGTCTTTTTTTCTTTCCTTTTTCATTTTCCAAAAGGGGGAAGAAGTAAATATTGTTATATATATTATTTATAAGTTTATCATATTTTCATGCAGGCAAGAATCAAGAAGATTATGCAAACTGATGAGGATGTTGGAAAAGTAGCTGCAACTGTCCCAATCATCATATGTATCCTTTACAAACATGAGCATCTCTTTTCCCTTTTATTGTGACACAATCAGAAAAAAAAAATTATTGATAAATTTATATCTTTAGTACTGATATTTATTACAGTTCACAAAGTTTTATGAATCAAGTTTATCTATAGCTAAGTACTGTTCTGGCATTTAAAGCTTGCCTATATGTAGTTTTGGCCTACATTTAAAAAGAAAATTTCTTTTTATCCATATTTTTACCAGAAACTATCGTAATTTGTATATGATGTAGACATTTATTTGCATGAAGAATGCTCTTTACTAATTTTAGAAGGTTCTATGAAGATAAAAAAAAAGTTGTTTGAACAAATTATCAGTAAAAATGTGTATAGAATTGGTCATAAATTACATTTATTGTTTGATACCCCTAACTGGTTCAGCCCGCGCCTTGGAACTCTTCATCGAGTCACTTATTACAGAAACTTCAAAAGCAACCATTGCAAAAAATGCTAAAACTCTTTCTACATCACACATGTTAGTACCTTTTTATGGAGTTTGGTGTATTTAGGGCATGTTAAATCAATCTCCCTGTATAAATTTTAATTATAAAAATTTTAGTTATCACATTAGTTCAGGGACAGCAATATTTTTGTTTTCTGTGTACTTTGAAGCAAATTCTTAAATCTTGTCTAGATATCTAGAGTAAGAGGGTTGATATCTGAAGAAAAGTTGTGCACAATGTGGTGTATGAAAAACCTGAAAGTTTTTAATCTTGCTCCATGTAAGATACCAGAATAATTGTTAACAAAGGAAGTAAGTGCAGGTGATTGATTATGTTGTTTGTTTCAGTCCATCAAAAATTATGAATATCAAAGTGGAAAGTTGTTCATAAATACTTTTTACAATTCTAGTCAATCATAAAATCAGACTTTTGCTAGAAATGCTGAAGATCAATTTGTTACTTAAAGCTCTTTATTGAAATATAAAGGTCTTTAAATGTGTTGTTTAACTGCTAGAGATTTTTTCATGTATGAATGATTATTAAATTATAAATTCATTTTGAATATTCTGAGTCACTTTTAAGTTTTGCCACACAATACAGTACTCTTCCTCAAAACAATAGGCACCATGCATCACAACTGTTAAAAAAAAAAAATTCATGCAACACAATAATGTTTCCACTGTAATTTCAGCAAGCAAACCATTCATTCAAACAAACAGTTTGATTTTTTGAGAGAGCTTGTGGCAAATATACCTGATCATAACACAACAGAGGATAACATGGGCAATGGCAATGGAAATGGCACAGGTGATGCAGTTCAAGATAATGGAGACGTCCCCCAAAAGAAGAAAAGAGGAAGGTATAGCATAACAATACAAAAGCTATTGGCTATTTTGAAAAATTCCTTTAGTATCCCCATAAAATCTTTTTCATGAAAAAAATCCATTACATGAAAAACCACCACATTGCCACAAAGTTGACAAATCTTAAATGGTGTGGTATAGTGGTAAGGCATCATACTTGTGATCGCAAGTTTGATCTCAGCCACTACTCATTTTAGTAAATGCCTTGAGAAATCAATCTTTTATGTTTTCTTCAGTTCATCCATCTGTTATTTGGGTAGACGATTTTAGATAGTGTATGAAATTTGTGAAAAGAATTTAACTGCTCAGTGCCCAACAGGCAACAGTAATATTATGTTCAGGAATATTTATAAGTTGACTTTTCTCTTTTTATTACCTTGTAGGGAATGATGTAAAATCTTGATCAACTGTTTTAGAAGGAAGATAAACTATTTGTAGAAGACATGTGAGGATATAATGAAATGCTTTGTTCAAAATCACTATCTGTAAAGTCATTTTAAGTATTTAATCACCTTGAGTTTGATGTCGCTATGGAGAAAAAAATTTATAAGTTTCAAGTGTATAATCCTCAATAGGCTGTGGTTCATTGTTGATTTGAATGAATAATCTTGTTAAGTACAGAATGTGTTGATATCACCCAAATGAGTTAAATGGGGGAAAGTATAGTCTGTTTTGATTTTTTTTTTTCATTCCCCTTTCAATTATTCCTAAAAGCAAAAGAGAGTCCCTTTTTTAGACAATGTATGCATCATAATACAAAACACGAAGTGGGTGCAATAAGATGGTTTTGTCTCATTATTTATATCAGAGAAATTAAGAAAAGGTCTTTCTTTTGTATTAGACAGACATTGAATTGTATCTCATAGATTTCTTAAAAGCAAGTCTTTAAAAATTGAAGTCCTGAAAATTTAGGAAAAATTGTATTTTGTTTTCAAACTTTTAGTGCTTATTTCTCAATACTACTGTTTGTATTTTATATGAAAATCATTGGGCACATTTTCAATATAAAGTAATTCACTAATTATATTTATGTTTTTGTCATGTGCAAGTGCAGATACCTACCCTCCCGTGATTATCAAAGTAGATAAAAGATGAGTCTTTATGGAGATATTTGCATCCCTAGGAAACCCTTAAGAATCACAGGAAGAAAAGTTTTTAATTTGTGTGAAGGATTTTTCAAAAAAAGTTTAACTCTGTCATATCCTTTAATTTCAAGGTTTTCATGCATCTGTTTAGAGAAGATCAGAATTTCTTTTTCATGCACGTTTTTTTTAAATCCACCTGGACATTTGTTTGTTTTTCTCTGTCTCTTGTTTAACTGATATTTCCAAAAAAATATTATGAGGTTAATTGAAAACAATTTTCAATTTTTTTTTGTTGCTTAAGTTCTTTTTTTAAACATTTTTTTTTATTTCTTTACCTTTAGACCTCGAAAGATTAAAGAAGCTCCTGTACCTGATAGGAAGAAACAAGGAGAGTCATCCAAAGCCTCATCAGAGACTTCAGTTAGTTTAAATTTTGTGGCTTTTTCTTATTTTTCATTAACTCCTAAACATGGATCGATTGATTCTTGAAAAGGTGTTTTGGATAATTACATATTTGATTTTGTATTCATGAACTATATGACTGTCAGTTTATTTGATGACTGAAACTTTATTATCAAGAAATTATTATAATTATTATAATTACTACTTGTCAGGACAGTCTGTTGAAGAGAGCAGCAAAATTTAGGGGATTTTTTTGTTTGTACAAGTTTCCTTACATGTTATTTATATACTTGACCTAAAATTTCAAAGTGCAAATTATTCAGTGTCATTGCCTTTCACATTTTAGGAAGAAGAAGAGGAAGAAGAGGAGGAGGAGGATGAGGAAACGGAGAGTGATGATGATGGTAAAAATCAAAAGCCATCGGTGACCTCAACAAATCATTCTGCTACAAGTTTACCCAGCTGTAGTTCTTCTTCTCTTTCTTTTGTTGCTACTCACCACAACTCAGGTTTGTTGTTAACAATGCAAATCAAAATATTTTTTTTTTCCCAGTTGCCATATACAGTAGAAAATGGTTGGATCAAACACAGATCCCTGGAATTCACAAATTCCTTGAACTCATCCATTTTCTCCTTTTGATTCTCTCTTTATTCCCTTCTTATTTCTACTTTTTTTTCGAACTTGTTTGAACTTATATCACATATTCTTCAAACAATCATTCCCCAGTCAGAGAAAGAAAATTTTCGTCTCTTTAGAAATTTGACAGACTTTCTTTCATCCCATTAGAAGATCCTAATTTCAATCAAGTACTATACATACCTGTTGTTTTTCTTCAAACAAGCAAGCCTTCCTTCTCCCTTTCACTGTGTAAAAACAATTTGTAGACAGGCAGTCTAACCTTTTATCCCTTGTCGCCAGCAAGAGAGACACCCCCTCTCCTGCCCCACCTCATTGTAGCCTGGTTCTATTCACCCGGCTCCACCTATGCTAGGTCTACCTGTCGCTCAGACTTTAAAGGGGCTGATGGTAACTGAGATTTGCTTACTATACATGTTTATTGTACATGTAAAAGACATGGGTAATGGGCCCACCCCTTGCTTAATCAATCAGTGCATGGGTTTGAAAAAAAAACTGGTGGGACCTATTTCTTTATTGACAGTTAGAACAACAAACGGCTCAAAAGGTAGAATGTTGGACTGGCAATCCTTTGTCGGGTCCTCTGGTAAGATTAGGCCTAGCTCTGCCTTGACAGACAGCCCTTTAGTTTAGGTTAAGATTATTCAGGAACAAGCAACATTCATTGTATTTGAAATCTGACTTTAGACTGAATGTACCCCTGGCTAGAAAGAAATATGTGACCATGATCTTTATGTAGACCTAGAGTTTAAATCTAGATCTATAATCAAGAGTTCAAGATCCGATAAGTGCAGAAGTTTTTACATAAAAAAAAAGGTGGGAATTACAGATTAGCTTGTTCAGAGATGTCTGTCTTATGTTGGCTATTTGAAATACTAAAAGTAGGGAAAATACACCAAACCGGGTACCTTGTAATGCTCGGATGAAGCCAAGGAAACAGGGAGTCTTTATACATCGTTAATGTACTTCAAAATATTCATGAAAACTGTCCCAAACGTAAACCCAGGGCCCAAGTGCTAACAAGGCATCCTGGAACATAAAAAAATTTCCCCAATGAATTTGAAGAATCCGCGCTCCACTGTATAATATTAAAGATGAAATTAATTCCAAATTTTTTTACTTACTTATTTCTTCCATCATCAAGTACCATTTAGCATTGTTCTTTTTGTACTTCAATGTTCTCCTCGTATTTTAAAATTCATTCTCAAAAATATTAGGAGGGGAAAATAAACTTAGAAGGAAAGTTTTGTTTTCATTTTGATTTATATTTCTTGCAGCTGCCCCCTATTTGTGTGTTTTAGATGGCTGGATTTAATTTATCTATGTACAAGTATGTCAGACAAAAAATGATGAAAGCATGGTGTCACTTAAGCGATACTTTAGTTGGGGCGCACTGGCCCCTGTCAAACAATAAATAGGTCACTGAGTTGGGGTCATTCACCCAATGAGAGGTCGAGGTCAGCCTCACCTCTGGCATGCACCAGTCTTTCGTTATAGTAATTCATTTTAATACAATCTGCAAGCTTCATTCAATTATCTTTTAAATTGGTCATTAACTCATTAAAGCACCAGTGAAAAAAGTCTTCATTACAAAAAATATATATATGTATATAAATGGCTTTGATAAAAGCTTTTGTATCAGTCATTTAAAAAGTTTGAAAAAGTATGTGATTACTTAGTTAATAAAGTTTATTAACATGATTAAGTAGCCGCTAACAGACAATCAGCCATACAGAACTTGAACTATTTTTTATGTGAATAAGACAAAATGTTTTTCTAAATATTTTGCAAAAATCTTATCCTCAACACAAAAATCGTGAGCTTGGTCCAAACATAAATCCTTTTAATTATTGCTACAGCGTATGTTACTTCATAGAGTTAAAATATCCTTACAAGGAACTATGGTGAATTATAAAACACACTTTATCTTTGGTGATGTTGAACCATCTGTTGTGGCTGACCAGAGGGTTTGATAGGTGTTGATGAAGTTATGGGTACTTGGAAAGAGAGTGCTTGTTGCTGGTTAGAAGTCATTTCTATGACTATTGCGCTGCTAAATCATGTTTCTGTGGTAAGTTTCTAGATCGAAATGTTCTATGTCTGTACCTCTGTTGATTATTGCTTCCGCTGCTAATGTGTCTGCTAGTGGTGCATCTAATGTGTCTTCGTATTCTAAATTTTTTCTAGTGTGAGAAAGGTCTATTTGGTCTATATTTTCATGCTGATAAAACTGGTGGGAATCTTCTCTATTAGTCTCTATGCTATCATCAGTGATCATAATCTTCTCTTTCCTTTTTTCCTTCTTTTCCGCGATTGCCTCGCTCGCAGAATTTTTCCTCCATCTATCGACAATATGATGCAGCCGTTGACCCAACCTGTATTTGATATTCGAATTTCACGACGCTTCCGTCATTGTCATTGCTGAAACAGATGGAAACTGCAATGTTAGCGTGGGTCTTTATATAGCGCTTGCATGTCGTGTAAGCCTTTGTTAAACCTTCAGTCTTCGCCTCGTTGGATTATCGCCGTTTTCAATTGCCTCTGACCTGAGCTATCGATATATTTATCTAGTCTAAAATCTAGAGATTTCTAGTCTATATATCTAGAGCATTCATAATTTCATCATGAAGGAGCTGATAAAAGCGGACGTTGTGAGAATAAAAGACTTAGATTCAAAAATCAAAAACAAATTTAGATTCATGTGGTTAGAGGATAGTTTAACAATCAAATCTAAGAAAGGTGACAGTGTAACAATTTGTGTTGGTGATTCAATCGTTAAAGTGGATATTCCAGGTAAATTTTTGTGCAAATACTGTAATGATGTAATTAACTGGTGGCAGTAAAGGTCGTGTTACTATAATAGATCACCTTAAATTGTGTGTGTGCTAGGATCTCGCGAGATTTCTATCGCGGGTTTGGCACTTCTTACAGTATATTTTCCTCCTTTTTGACTTTTCCTCATTATGAACACTGTATCATTGGGCCTGCTGGTATTTACCGGTTCTACACTGATTTAGTTACCTGTATGGCTATCTGCATCATTTCAATTATGTTTGCAAGTATAAGTGAAGTATCTAGCATCATGTTTTCAATATGTAAGTACTAAATACAGTATAATCTGCTTATATCGACATGCCATCGGAAGAAAATATAATGTCGATATATCAAAATGTTGATAAATAAAATTATAGGAGTAAAGAGAGAGAAAAAAAAAGGGAAGTCACTCCGGAAAAGGGGCTGTAGTGGGTGCACTGTCTACAGTGTGTATGTGTCTCACTATGCGTGAGAGGGGTAGATCTAGATCACTCTACAACGTGGCTTAGCAAAGCGTGTACCAAGCGCGGTTTTTTTTCCCTTTTTGATGCCTGGCAGAGACGAGTTTTTCAGTCTCTAAAGCCTGGTTTTGGCTAGTTTTTCATGCACGGCATGTCGATAAAGCGGCTAAATCATAAAATCATGTCGATATAATAGAAATTTATTTAGTAACGATAAAGGACAAAATTTGGAAATAGCAATCGCGTCGATATCTGAAAATGTCGATAAAGAGGCTGTTGATATAAGTGGATTCCACTGTAGTGGCTAGTGGTATGAGTGTCTGAGAGGGCTTTATTTTCAGCGAGTTCTCTCTCAGTAGTGTCTCTCTGAGTTTGGGTGCTCATATCTGCTTTGCAAACACCTATGCGTTTAGCTAGGTTAAAAAGACCATGATATCACAGAGGGCAGGTAATAAGAGATTCGTTTTCGTTGAAGTCACACTATATAGCTCTAGTTGTCTGTATCAGAGTCCTAGCCGCTTTTATAGTTGTCACACTTCCTAATGTTTCCACGCTGACATGTTTGCCTTACATTGATGACAAACATGTCTTGAAAAATAGTCTTTGTCCTTCAATGGATCCCAAACACCAAAAGAATGTCATCACTAGGTTAACGCTAGAGTATGGGTTTATATATATATATATATATAATTATATGTATATATATTTTCCTGTCTTAGTAAAGTCAGTTGGCCACATGTTCAGCACATTTCTGTAGCATATTGATAGTGACGATCTTTAGGATGTCCCATATTGGTGTAAAAAAAATGTAATATACAAATTGTTTATGATTGATGAGGATATAAATCCTGTTAAATCAGAAAAAGAAATAATATTTAAAAAACAATGAAGAAAAAAAAATGATTTGTATCTGTATTTTTATCTGTAATTGTCTAATTAAAAGGACACAATAAACTTAAAACTTAATTAACAAACTAAGTGGGCAAAACGAAGCTCTAAAACAAAAATTGTTAAAGATAAAAACACAGAAATTTCACAAAAATCACAAGACAGAATTGATAGATCGAAAGTCAAGAGGAAGAATTTTGACCGTAGCCTGTTAAATAAAGACAAACTTTTTTACGCATCAAAGTGCAGTGCCCAAAGTATTGGGCACATTGGTTTACCCTGCATAGAATTGTCAGCAGTGTGCATCTGACAGCTCGGCTGTAAGTAGATATGCGGGCTACAAGGCGCAAACTAAAGTATCGCTGAGAGACCATTTTGAGATGCTGTGAGAGAGGATCTACAACAGAAAACCCAAATAAAACATGAGAAGTCTTATTTTTCTTTTCAGGTTCAGTGGTTGAGATAGCTGAGCCTCAGAACTACCCCACTCCGTATGTTCTTTTTGTTTTATCCGTTTCTAGATAGAATTATGATCTTAGAGTCCACTTTGTAATAACAAAGCTTTGCTATTTTATTGGCAGGTCATTAAGACAAATTCAAGTTACACTAAAATTTGTATCTTCAAGTGTATCATATTTAACTAAGAGGGTCATAAAAACAAAATGCATCTAAGTAACCAAGACTGTTTAAAAGTGAAAAAAAAAAAAACAATAGTCAGTTTAACATTAGTGTGAAGGAGAGACAACTAGTTGCAGAACTCAAAGACAATTATAATTATGACCAGATATGAAAAATTAGTATAAGCTTCTCTAAAAAGGATTCAAGTTGCTATATAGATCTTAAGAGACTCACATGAAGATAAAGGCTGAATAAGTCATCATGAAGAAAAAAAAAATAGCAAGTATTTGACTTTGGCAAATCATTTTGGGCTATTGATTGGAAATTTTGTCCTTTCTGCTGTCAGTGCTCTTGGTCTACTAAGTGTATGACTTAATTTTTTAGAATACTGGTCTTGAATAATGGAGCCTATTTAATATGAGAACACTTGGTTTAAAGAGTTGGTTACTCAAGGGAATTTTGCAATATTGGTTTGTTAGTTTTGTTACAACCTCATTGTTGGCCTATTAGGTAAAGTAAAGTGAACTACATTGTGTAGTTTTTTTTGGTGTTTTTTTTGCATGTGTACATGGTATGATCACTCCCAAGTTCATGACACAGTGTATTAAGGTATAAAGGAAAAGGGGAAAATTCATTATATTGTCACAAAAGTTACGGCTTCTGCAATTGGAAATAAATTTCACCTAATTGTTTCATTTTATCTTAATATATTGTAGACATATTTATAATCACAAATTTGCAAATATACATGAATTGCTTTGTAAATTAATTTGTTCTGTATCCGTTACACCAGATTTCCACAAGGATACACTGTGCCTGCCCTAACAAGCCTTACCAATCAGCAGCAACAACTTCAGTTACCCCAGCAGATGATGGCTCATCAGCAGTCACTTCAACAGCAGCACACCATAGGTAGCACATCTTCCTCTGGCTCTTCTCCTTTGTCCCATCCTTACCTCCCTTCCACACCTTTGTCCAGCCACAAGCCTTCCCTTTTTACTAACAACACCCTGCCCTCAGGAAGCTTGGAGGGTTATCCAATCCCACCCCAGTTCCTCCATAGCCCATATCATCCAATGCCGGTACAGATGATGCCTCCAGCTCACCAGCAGCTTCACCAAGGAGGACAGGTGTATCCAAGTGTGGCACACATGTCTGCTCCACTCCATGTGGCATCCAGCTCACAGGCTCAGCAGGTCCAGCCCATCAATCTGTCCATGTCATCTCAGCGTAGGACCCACCCGAGAGATGAAGCAGATGATTATGACTCATGACAGAAGTGGCCATGCAGAAATTTTTTGTATAATAGGAATGAAAATATGTCCCGAGGAGGAGGATAATGTGTCGTTTTTTGTGTCATTAAAATTTATTGAACTTCAATGTTTTGCAGCTTCCTTTATTAACTTTATAATTATAGTCATTTACACTAGGAAGAATCATTTTAGTCTCTTTTTGCAAATTCTCTTTCTCTTTATCTATCTATCTATCTATCTATCTATATATATATACACATGTATATAAATTAAGGAAGAGTCTAGATTACTATTAATGCCACACTAGTGTTGGGAATTTCCTCTGGTCAGGCAAAAAATATCAGAAGTAATTTAAATAAACATATTATAAATTCTTTTAGTCCCATCATTTGGTGTGGCAGCACAAAAACTGAAATTTTACTTCCTGTTCTATACTTAAGATAGGACATGTAATACATGTCCCTCTGGTTAGTAAACTACAAATTTTTCATTCTATGGGTAACATTCTCTTTAAAACTTAACACATTCATCTTGAAATACCCCCCAGCTTGATTTAGTGAAACTTTTGAGTCAATATAAATAGCTGGATATTCTGAACTATGCAAACTCCTCTCCTCTTTTTTCTCCTATATTAGATGTCTATCAATGTGTGAGGATCCTTTGAATGATTCATTTATCTAGTTACCCTCCAGCTCAACCAAAGCACATGATCTAGTTTGAGACGAAATTACACATATTTGCACCTCGACTAAATGTCTGACAAAGACTTACTTCTATCAATCTTTGAGTTAATTTTAATAAATACATTGTATCCAATTACATAACCAACAGGGGCAGTCCCATTTTTGACTACAAGTACAAGACACTTATAAGGTTAAATAAACTAAAAAAAACGTAACATTTCAAGCAAAGACCACCAACACCCTTTTCCGTCAACCTATTCCCAAAAAGCATGTTAGCCCCAACTCGCAAGGCCTATAGTCAATGCCACATAAAGTCTGAAGAAGCTGCACATCCGTTCACCCATTCTGCTAGTCACATCAAGCATGAATTGAATAGACACAAATAATAACATCAGTTAGTCTCACCTATGAAAATGCAAAACAGGGATGTAGATGCTGTTACGAAACAAGCCAACCCCACACCTCTCCCTGAATAAAGCAGCATAACAAAACAAGTGCAGAGAAGTCTGAACACCAATATTGCAGCTTGATGTGTAAACATAGTAACCTCATATTTTCGTCGTTTTCAACTCCCGATTTTGAAGAGAAAAAAGTTGATTGATCAAATTCACTAGCTGGACAAATCTTTTTTGTTCTAATTTTGAGAGATATTTGGCTTGCTCCAACGCCATGTATGGCTGAGGTCCAGCTATTGAGGTAGTCAACCAATTTTAAATGACGTTTATCTCGTAGAGAGAGCCAATATTCGTTAAATATAATTTTTGTTGAGATCATTGCCTGTGGATTCATCATGAAGTGCCGATTTCTATAATCTCATTTGCGTTTTGTCAAAGCTTCTTCTTTTCTGTGTAAGTTTTGCCTTCACTATAAAAAAAAAAAACTTATAAAAGAGGCAATTAGACTCAGGAGATCCACTCGCGCGATTTAGGGTCGCATTTTACCATTAAGAGAGACAACAAGATTTTAGATGATCATACGTTAACGAGTCGTGATTGTCTCATTATCTCTTTCTTTCCTTGACTTTCCATTAGCATTAGAGTCATGAAACAAAATAATAGTTTTATAGTTACATCACAGGGATTCTGGGTGCAATAGGTTCACCAGTTCTCCCTCATCTCGTTCTTTTGATTTCTGGATACTAAACTACGTTATAGTGAGCCGCCTTTAAACACTGCGAGTGCTGGGAGGGTTAATATGTAACACGAAGTTATTTTGAGAAGAACCTAAACATAATGTTAGACTAAAATCCATTCCAGATTCTAAGCAATAAAACGCGCGCCGATGCAAGTGGCATCTGCTTTTTCAACTCCAAGCATAATGCTTCTGCTTCTTTATTAATTTTGCTTAAATTCATCTCTCTCTTCCCAGAAAGCGTCGCTTCAAAAAGAAAGGTTAAGAAGGCCTACAGGTAAAATTTATTGCCAAATATCCTACTTAATTTTCCTGCGTTCCTGCGTGCCTCTTAAGCTTTTCGGCAATTATTTTAGTGTGTTTCACAAATGAATAAACACGCATCATTCATTAGTTTGCGCAATGTATGATAAGTAAGACTAATTTGTCGGCAATGCTTTTTCTTATTTCGAAATACATGTAGCACAAAATGCAATGCAACTTGCAAGTCATGTTGGGCAAGCAACTGTGACCTATCTTGCAATTCATTCTCCTCTCTCTCTCTCTCTCTCTCTCTCTCTCTCTCTCTCTCTCTCTCTCTCTCTCTCTCTCTCTCTCTCTCTCTCTCTCTCTCTCTCTCTCTCTCTCTCTTTTTCTCTTTCTCTCTCTCTCTCGCATTTGCAATGTCTTCGTTTCTTTCTCTTCTTTCTAGTCTTTTCTGTCTTTGGTTCTCTCTTTCTCTTTCCTCATCTTTCCCTTTCTCTGCCCGCCTCCCCCAGTCTCTTGCTTTCTCTTTAATTGTTATTGTTCATGGTCACCAAAAATGTCCAAAGAAAACATCGGTGAAAACTCTCTCTACAAAAATTAAAAAAAAAAAAAAAGACTGATAACAACATAACAACAATGAATAGAAATCTTTTGACAGAACAAAAGGCAAGGTGAGCAGGATAATATGTTCCTGGAGGAAACACGAGGATCAAAAGAAAATTGTCTCTAGATTTATATCACTGATTGGCCGAATGTTACAATGACAAAGAGTTCCAAGGGAGCAGTCCAAGGCAGGCAAATTTTCTCATTATCGGAGATAGATGAGAGAGAGAGAGAGAGAGAGGGGGGGTGGTACTTTCAACAAAGATACGCTATGAAGAAGGAGACAAAGTTCATAAATCATTTTACTTTCCAGAGATGTAGTTCCCACATCGATTCGTCACAGTTCCGTCACAGTAGCCTCGATCAACAAAACTTGCACAGGAGAGAGCGTCAGTGATACGTTTATTATTCATTTGTCTATCTGACCTCTAAAGAAATGTTGAATCTCCTCGTATTTGTTTTCTTTTCATTCAATAAAGTATTTCAAATGTAAATGTTACGACCGTTTTAGTAAGCCAAATTAACCTGTGATTACATTTAGCCTTGTATTGCAGTATATCTTTAAGTTGATACCAGGTCTATTGCGAGACCAAAAACATTCTGTGGACAATTTGGAGACGCATTATTTTATCGGAACCAAGAATAAGACACAGAACATTGCTAAATTAAATGGAAGCGAATCAGATTAAAGAAACCAGACAATATTAGTACCAGTGACTTATGCGTTTGAAAACAAGTCGGCTTTAAAGCGTTCCGACAAACATGGTGCAAATGTCGTTCGAAGAGTTTTGTGGAAGCGAATTCTGGGTAAGTTTGACATGACGCATCTTCTGGTAAGGTACTGACACAATATCACGTCAAGTATTGATTCTTTCAAGTCTTTAGTAAGATTTATTTTAAAAAGGAAAAATCGGCTTTCAACAGTTATTTTTATTTAATTAAAGACAATGTCAGGGGTGCTTGAAGATAATAAAAATGTTCAAAACTGTATCAAATGCTACTATATCACACTTTTTTTATAATACAACTTAGGTTGTTAGTCATTGTGACACGGTCTTGTCTACAAATATTTGACCCTTTACAAGACTCTACATCTATGTATACATTAGCGCGGTTTATCTAGTATGAACTACTTTAAGAATCCAAACGGAACATTAACGTATGGCCCCAAACATAAAAAGCTGCAGTATGGTGTGCGATTGGGGCTTTGGGTTACGGTTTTGATAAGTTTTTTGGATAAATAGACATAGATGAGACAGAAAAGTGGATATAAAGTATGGAAGGTCAAATGTTATTTTGAAAATTTGCGGAGACAAAATCAACAGATGAGTTTGATGATAACAAATTTAAATCTTGACGGTCAAAATTAAATTCTTTCAATTGGGTGGAAATTCTTGGCAAAGTGCAGAAGCAGAAAATGATCGCGTCGTCACTTCCCTTCTCACAAATAACAGTTACTTTCCCGTTTTTAATAATCTGATGAGATTGAATAGGGTCCAATTTGTTTAGAAAGGCATAACTTGTTGATGCAATTAGGTGTAATGTGCCATTAGTAGACGATATCCCACAATTTCACACGTTGAAATTGCAGGCGTGGTGGACTAGAGATAATAAATCTGGCTCTTTTTGTCAGCAAATCATATCAACTC
This sequence comes from Elysia crispata, assembly GCA_033675545.1. NCBI lineage: Eukaryota > Metazoa > Mollusca > Gastropoda > Plakobranchidae > Elysia > Elysia crispata. The sequence continues at coordinate 402,583 of JAWDGP010007701.1, read as the reverse complement.
GGCAATAGAATTGCAATATGCCTTCCCATTTTCTCTTTTAGCTAGTTTGCATTTCTTTTAAACTTCTATTTATTTAGTTCCTGAGCTTTAATCTTTAAGATTGGCCTATGAAATCTACAGCGCTTTTTTATTCTAAGCTCTTTCATTTATAAACTGAAAATGATATCGAAGAAAAAAAAAATTTAAAAAACCCAAAGTAATCATTATATAAGTTGGTTTTCTGTTGAACCTTAAGTGGTTGTCTGTAAGATTTTTCTCCATAACCATATGATATTTATAGTATAAAAACAAAATTGCACCCATATTAAAAAAACAAAAACTCATGTCAAAAAAGTTTGGTGAAGAGGATGGTTTTAAACTTCGATGGATATTAACGTTTTTATATTCCTTGTGACATACAATTTCAAAATTCGAATGAAAATTACATATTCTTTTTTACATTAGATATCAATAAAAAAAAATGAAGAAAACCACACAAACAGACACATAAAACTTTGTCTCAACACTTTTAAATATATTGTAAGTTTCAACTGCATCCAAATGGCGGTACCAGCTTTTCACGATATATGAATCTCTTTCTCTTCCTATTTGAAATACAAAAAAAACTATTAAAAATCCAAAGAGTGAATCTCCCAACCTTCAAGTGTTCAAAGAACAACTAAGTAAGGCGCACGGGCGAGATGGTGTAGTCTTGTAGTCTAAGCCTTAAAAAATGGAAGACTAGTTTTGCCTAAAATTAGGAATTTTTAGACTTCTTTAAATATTTAGTATAATTTAACACCTGTAAAATAAAACTATGATAAACAATTCAAGTCTAATAAGGTGCAAGTTTGTCATTGTTTCATACATTATCCTGTACAACATGGCTACATTTTTAGTATTTTCTATTCCCATGACTTGCATGACAGAACTCATCCCTACTACTCGACGGACCTTACCCGGAGTTTACCGACTGCTTTCGCAGTACACTTCTGCAATGGCTGCCTTGTGCTTACATGTGGATCCTTTTCCCCTACTTCCTGCGTGATGTAAAAAACGGAAATAATTTAAATAAAAATGGTGTAATCCCACAAGTGAGCAGGACAAACGGGGTGAAATCAAGTTCAAATGGACACGCGCCTAGGGGCACAAGAATCGAAAATGGCACGCAATATGCCGACGAAAAGGAAGAAAAAGGAAAGAAAACGAAATTTGCTGAAGATTATCGAAGCATGCCACAAAGAGGAGATATAACCGCTCTCTGTTGTATCCGAGTGGTAAGTTTTTGGATTATAGGTTCTTATTATCCTTCCGAATACCCCACAGCCTATATAGTATTAGATATGAAATGAATTATGAAAAATAACTTCAGTGGGGAAAAAGTTATTTATTTGCAAAGCTTTCAAATTCAAAACACTGTAAAACTTGCGTCTGTCCTCATATTATATTGACTTCTGGTAAAAATGAAACATGGAAATGAACGTTTGAGATAAATAGGCCAATGAGATGTCCTTTATTGACTCCACAGTTAATATTTCAAGAAAATAGAACAGTCATCAACTCCCACAATTCTTTTATTTATTTATGCATTTATTTTGAGGAGATTTTTTATTTTATAATCGTTAATATATCGCTCAAAACTTGGATTTACAACTCGCTCTATCGTGAATCAATAATATTCTTCACTACACGAACCTACGACCACCTATCTATGACCATGCTTCTGCCCTCCTATCTCTTCAGATCCTGTCTTTGATGTTGGCTGTTATATCTTTGGCCAAGTTCATCGGACATTTAGGCGGCGACCATGACCCTCCTTCATTCAGCTTGGGAGCAGCCCTTTACCTGTGCACATATGTACGTGATTGCTTTAAAAATGAAAAAGTGTTATGTTCATTGAATATTAATTTTATCTTTTTTTTTTTCTTTTTTTAACTCTCCTCTCAAATAGGATTGGGTGTTACATAATTTTAGACGGTTGAGCGGTTGGCCTGAGCTGCACAAGAATATTATGAATCTCTTGCAATACTTTTTGAGCTCTGTGTGCGGCTCGCAGCGACATTTAAAAAGATGCTTTAAAAATTTAGACCGACTACTCATATTGGCTTTTCAGCGAAAAGACTTCCTGTTCTACTTCCTTTCGTCTTCCCCTGAGAAGAAGTAAAGAGATAAGGGGATATTAGTGGATAATCTTTCACAATATTGGCTTTTCAGCGAAAAGACTTCCTTTCGTCTTCCCCTGAGAAGAAGTAAAGAGATAAGGGGATATTAGTGGATAATCTTTCACAATATTTTTCATCCATATCATTTCTTTAGAACTAGTTTAGCATAGAAATGTCCAACCTGATTAGGAGAGAAAAAAGACTTTGTAGCTGTGAGAATTGAAATGTTTAACCAGTACGATTTTAATGGCAATTCGTAATACGTGTGTTCAATGAAATTATTAGAATGTAAAAATTTAATTCCTCTTTCGTGTTTTTTTTTTTCAATTTGATTTTATATATGAAGCTGTAAATATCAATCAATATTAAAGGCTTGTAAGTATTTAAAAAAAGAACTAAAAGCTTGTAATTACTTTAAAAAAGACTTTTTTACGACCTGCTTTTCAAGCAAAATGAAATGTCATACCCTTGCAGATTCTGGTGGCTTTTGAAGTGTGGTATGAGAAGCGCAATAATCACAATCAAATGTTCATGGTCTTTTACTTCACCGGAATGAACTCACTGCTGGATATCATACCAATCTATACTGGAGTCTACCGCGAGGTCGGTGAAACTCTTGTATGACTTTTGTCTACATGATGCATCTCAAAGAAAGAGAAAGAGTTTACGAAAGTCTCAGTTACCGTTTACTTGTTATAAAGTTGTAACACTAGCAGATAAAGACGAGCCTTACCAGAATTTAACTGCAGCTAGTGGTGTTAATACATATACATATGTATATATATATATATATATATATATATATATATATATATATATATATATGTATGTATTATGTATATAAGTGACCATGACAAAAATGCAGCGTAAATCTGGTTCACATTTTGGAATTATGACAGCCGAGATTGAAATTTGTAAGAGATCTTGCTAAAATACTTCTCTGTCATTAATAGATTAGGATGCTAGTGAGTATCTTTTGGTGTCATAGTTATGAAAAGAGAGTAATTCTGCTGATGGAGGACAGTCATGAATGTGTGAGGAAAAAAAGGGGAAGGGGTGGGTTAGAAGGGAAATAAGAGAGAGAGAGAGAGAGAGAGAGAGAGAGAGAGAGAGAGAGAGTCAGACAGACAGACAGACAGACAGGCAGAGACAGAGACAAAGAAAGACAGACAGACAGACAGACAGACAGACAGAGACATACTGAGACAGAGAGACACAGACAGACAGGCAGGCAGAGAGACACACAGAGAGAGAGAGAGAGGGTGAGAGGAAGAGATACTATGTCAAACCAACAGAAATGTTTTATAAACCTTTTTATTATGGGTTTTTTTTTTTTCATTACTGTGCAGCATTTCGAGAAGTTTAAACGATTTTATTTTGGTATGGCAAATGAAGAGAAGTATGTTGTTGGTTCATTTTCGTTGTACATTTGCTCAAACAATCGACTTTTCTTTAGGTCAGATTATCCCTCAGCGGAATTCAATGATTTCAGGAGACAGCATCTTATTTGTCCTAGTTAGGTCTCAACCTGTGGGAGAACTTTTCGTCAAGCGTGAAAGCTAGAGCCAGGCTAATAAAATAAAGCCGCCAACGCTTCTTTACATCTCAGTGTAAAACATATCTATTATTCTAAGCACTGAGAGGCTTTTCTTATGGGACCATTCGGATATTCAATTAATTTGAACTTGTTTTCTTTAAGTGTACCGGGTATTATCAAAATTCGTAAACGTGTTTGTAATGCTTTTTTCACCTAAACCGCCTTCCTTACTTTTAATGACCCCAAAACATTAGCCTTGTTCTTGTATGAGCTCCCCCCCCCCCCTCCCTTTCCCCCTGCCTTCTTGAATCCTTGTATCTGCAGCAACACCTGACAGATCTCACTGGATACACCCTGATGGTATGCGACTTCGTGCTTAACGTCCTTTTGTTTTGTCTCACATTCTGGCCAGAAAATGCCTTGCGCAGACGAGGCTATCAGTCTATGGATAAAGTAAGAGAAACAAATTGTGCAGATAGTTTTACATATACGTATACTATTCTTTTTGGAAATACTCGTGTCATTTATTTTTCACTATTGTCACATGAACCTTAAGGTGTTGCAAGATAATAAAGAGGGAAAACAAATTGCCAACACAACTTATTACCTTTGAATGGTTATATAGTCCGACAATAGAATTACCATAACTTAATTATGTTCAATATTTTACCTAGGTACATAATAATTAATTGATAAGAGATTTTGAAACTGAACTAAAAATCAAATTTGGCGGTGAAACGATTATTGGGTTCAACTTAAAATAACAAAAAGAAAACTATTTGGGGAAACAGGATGCTGTATAATGGATCAAACAGATGAGACTGCCCGCCAAATACACGCCCATGTTAGAATAAGCCAGGACTTGATAATTGGCGTCGGTCGAAGCATTTGGCAGAGATTTTTTTCCTTTTCTTAAATAAAGTTCGTCTTCGAATATCGATTTATTTACAAAAACATGCGTGATTGAGGAAGCAATAGATTTAAAGGCCTTTTTTTGTTTGTTTACATTCCGATGCAACATGCATTTTACACTCTCGTTCTAACAGCAATCTAGCAAAAAAGGCAACCAAGAAAGGATTAGAATCTACCTAACTACTTTTAAACCAAAATTCCCTGAAGACGAACATATTTTTTTTGTAATTAACCCATTGATTAGACAACTTTGCCTTTTCCAAATTCACGAGCTTTGAAAACTGCGCAAGTTTAGATACTTTTCATCCTTATATTTCAGGAACAATGTCCAGAGCCTACTTCTCCATATCCTTTCCGTCTCTTCTTTATATGGATGCAGAGGTAAGTGAAAACTCTCCTTTCTCATTTCAGTGCATGTATTTTTCACAGTCAACTGGAATTGATTTCATTTCATGCAGCGCTGAATAAATAAGAAAACATTCAGCTTTCAAAATATCCAGGTAAACCTAGGTATAGCTCAATGAATAAATCCAACTTTTAAGAAGCCTAAAAATATGCTTCTTGTCACAAAAAAACATCTTACTTATTTTATACCTATACATCAAACCATAAGATTACTTTGCTATTTCTCAATATCTTCGGCTGATATAGTGTAGAATGACTTATTCACAATATCTAACCCATTGGGGTAATGATTAATTAAGTTTTTTTTTATATATCTACCTAATTTTTATTTAGCGTAGCCTTCAAATTTATTCTCAAAATAGCAACAACAATAAAGAAAAACTATAACAAGTAACCAACCATCTAATCAAAGCAATAATTTTTACTTTCTAAATTCCAAAATCGCTGATCAGATGAAATATGAATTCGCAAAAGCTTTAGGTATTATGCTGAATCTGTTTTTAGGCTTATTTTGGACGGCTTTAAAAGAGACCTTAGACCAGACGACATTTGGAATTTGAATCCACGTGATAATGGAAAAACAGTCAACCCAAAATTTGAAACAATCTGGCAAGATGAGAATAACAGGATCAACAACATAAATGCGACCAATTTCCCTGAGTAAGGTCACTTTCTATTTTTTTTTTTTTTCTGAGCACAATATTTCATTATCGAATCATGCTTTTATCACTCGTGTTCTGTTTCTTAAAGTTAATGAATAAAAGATAAATGAACAAGAAATACATCCGTAGCAGAATGCAGCATCCAAGGCAATGTTTATTTTATTTGGGAGTGGCTAAAAATAAGCTTTTAGAGACGAAACTGGATCGACATTTGGAGGAAGGCTTTACGTCATGTGCACTTGTTGTTCACCAGTTTGCCGCTTTTGTTGATAAATCCAGATCCTTTTACATTCATCATTAATTTATCAACATATATAAAATTACCCTACATTTTGACATTCAGACCAATTTAAGATCTAATCTTATTTTCAATTAAATACTTGTATCTTCTCGCTATTCAAAATTCTCCAAATGGCCTTATTCGGTTTTCCAATAGATTAACACTAAATCAACCTTCCATTATCATAGATGTAAATACATTTTCATATCGTATTCGTGACAAAACTGGAAGGAGTTGGCTAGATACATTTGCTAAAAATACTTCAATGATATTGTTTCACATCTTGCAGGCTTTTCACGCCGCGAGACAGGGACGGTAAGGTGCATCCTCTACACGGCTCAAAAAGGAGAAGAATCCGTCATGCGGTCCGCTACGATTCTGCTTTCTCTGAAAGAACGTCTCTAATGGGCAATGAAGACATGACTATCGGTGGGGCTGCTGAGGTAATGGATTACTAGTTTCAGTATAGAATGATCAATTACCATCTTTGATCTCTCTCTCTCTCTCTCTCTCTCTCTCTCTCTCTCTCTCTCTCTCTCTCTCTCTCTCTCTCTCTCTCTCTCTCTCTCTCTCTCTCTCTCTCTCTCTCTCTCTCTCTCGGCCACGCCGATTCCAATGGAGTTCTCAACTCAATAATTTTCTCCTCTCCCTTTTTCTGTCTGTCTGTGTGTGTGAGTCTCTCTCTCTCTCTCTCTCTCTCTCTCTCTCTCTCTCTCTCTCTCTCTCTCTCTCTCTCTCTCTCTCTCTCTCTCTCTCTCTCTCTTTCTCTCTCTCTCTCTACCTTTCTCTGTCTCTCTCGAGTTCTCTACTCCCCCCACCTTTTGTTCTCGCCTTCAATCTATCTATCTCTCTACCTCTCTTTCTTTTAATCTCTACCACTCATCCTCTTCCTTTATCTTAATCTATATCTGTCAATCTTGATGTCATTTTCTCTATTCCTCACTCTTTATAACAACCTATTGAATTATCTATCTCATCACCTTTGTAATTATGTGATTATTTTGTTTGATGAATTAATCATTAGTGTCTATCTCTCTATGCCTTTGCGACATTCAAGCTGTGATAAAAATGATCATAAAATGAGCAGCAATTATTAAGACTTTAAAGAATACAAAAACACAAAAAAATTTATAAAAATATAAAAATTAAATAGTCCGCCAATGCATTTGCAGATTATTTATTGAGGTAATGTGGGTCTTTTGCTTATTTCTTTGTCCCCAATGGCAATGTGTCTCGCAGAATTTAATACAGAGGCAATGACTTTCCGACAAGCAAAAGATGGGGCTGTTAGATGAGCTCGTGCTCCTCCCTCCCCCCTCACACACACACTCGTACACACAACAGATGGCTTAATGAGGGACCAAAACTCACGACCAACTTATTTTCAGCCCAACTAAACCGACCTCATGATATTGTAGTTAAGATCTTTTCTTTCTCTGTTGTTCAAAGATTGTCCTCGTTATCAAGCACTGATTCATAAACATGAAAAATGCTGTCTAAAATCTGGCGCATTTAGGACTGTTTTGGGCAGAACATGGTAGTGTAATCCATTGAGGCCTTTCATGGAGTACGAGACATGCGGTATTTCAGGTTCCAAGACTTGCGCATCACTTTGCCTTCATTTCGACTTCCGTTCTTATTACAAATAGTTTGAGGGATATCATGTGTCCCTGAATCATTTCAACCTCGCTTATCCTGAAAAGTATTATTAAATCTAAGAGCCTCGGGAGGAAAGACTTAAATTTTCAAAAGCTTGTTGAAGAAATATCTGAAAATTAAGTTAAAATATTGAAATACTCCGGGTATCCCAAAAAAAAAAAAATCTGAAAGAAGAGGATTTTATTCGAATCCTTGCGCTGACATCAAAGAAGAAAGTTTTGAAAAAAGTTGTGAGGTGAGGAAAGTGACATCCGATCCCCAATCCCTTCACCTTCCCTCTTACATAAAAACTGCTGTTCCGGTTAAAAATATACTATTATCACATTGAATTAAAGCATGAATTATTAGCATACTGGAAGAAAATGATTTCATCATGCCTTTAAATCTTACTGAGAACTTCATCCTGTTTCGCGAATTGATCTAAACCAAGGTTTATAAAAACTGAACACTTAGTTGTATGTTTTCTTCAGGTATCAACAAAAGACAAGGAACTGCAGAAGCCGAATTTGTTCTGGGCACTGTTCATCCTTTCCTGGAGAAATTTTCTTGCGGCCTCAATTCAGAAGCTTCTAGCAGACATCGCTCTGTATATCAATCCTGTTGTACTAGGGTGAGGAATGTTATCTGTTTCTCAGGTCCTTTGAGTTTAATATGACGGACAGAAGGTTAAACTATGAATACAACTTATATTTACTATTTGAATCTATCTTTTGATATTGAATTTTATAATCATCCTTTCCTGTAGAAACACTTGCATCACGCATTCTTATCATATAGGGACAAGGTATACGGGTTTGAACTGTAGAGACCATCCTGGATGATAAAATTTATTACACTTTCAGTTTCAACAGAAAAAAACAACAGATTTGCAAGTTTCTTCCACTTGCGCAAAGGTAGAAATAGGGAATATATCTCAAATACATAAGATACCTCCATAGAAAATCCATTAAGCCTTCACCATAGCATCCTCCATAAGAATTTGTTTCGTTCATAAGCAGCAGACAGTTTAGGGTTGCAAGGACCTACATAAAATGATAATATCATAACCTGTAATCAAGACCTCTTTGAAAAGCTGCGCAATCCATTTTATGGCATTAGATAATAATGGAGACTGTGTGATGAATCAAGTCATAAATATAACCTATATAATATAACACATTTTGTATAAAAGGCTTTGGCAATGCAAGTCTCCTAGAAATTCAAACTTGAATATTCTCGGTAGTAAAGGATAAACAGTCAGATTTCTACTCTTCCCAGGGCCCTGATCACGCGTCTTCAGTACCCTGACAGGTACCCAGAATGGCAGGCCTACTGCCTGAGCGTGTCTCTTCTTGTCTTCGGTCTGATGAAATCCATCCTCGTCGCACACTCATTTTATAGAGGAGTTCAGATCGGCATACACACCAAGACAGCCCTAACAGCAGCCATTTACAAAAAGGTAAATCTTCATATAAGCTTGTTTCAAGATTTCAGTCTTCGGTTGTACTGACCTAAAGATAATAAAATTTAATAGCTCTGTTAAATACAGTTATATGGATGATAGGTAATTGTTTATTTAAAATATAAGAGAAACTATCGTTTTATAATTAGAGCATGAATATACCGGCACAACTCTTTTGTATAAATGAGAGTTAATACTATGCTAAAGGCTGCATTATGTTAAAATAAAAATAAAGTTTAAATTTTTATGAGTAACTTGAACATTCAATGAAACAACCATCATTTTCACTTCCTGACGCTTCCTGACTATAATTAAAGATATACATATTTTTGCATGATTGCAAGTAAAGTTTAGTGCATTAGTTATGATAACTGCAATTTTAATTGTACATGTACCGTTAATTTTTTTCTCCATGACAAATGGGTTAAGTTACTGAAAGAATTACAATTAGCCATTAGGGAACTACTAACCAATAAATAGCTCTTTATAGTTATCCGGTATAATGATTATTGTATGACTTAGCGAAATTTATTTTTGTATTACCGACAGATAAATCCTTTTGTACGCCTAACCGTTACCCACATTGAATGAATTAATGATTACCGTCGTATGGCTAACCGGTAATTGGCATGGTATGACTAAGAAAAAGAGTAGTTAAAATTTTTCTATCAACTCTCATTTAACAGTAAAAACTATATGAGTGGAAAAAAGTGCATCATTAAAGAATGACCTTATTTCTTTGACTTACCATCCCTATCCCTCTCCTATAGATACCGAATAAAATTCTTGATGCGGGAAACACTTGTCAGAGATACAATAAATGTCATGCACATCGCATGCTCCTATTTTCAGAATAATCAGAGAACATCAATATATATATATATATAATTATATATATATATATATATTTTTTTTTAATTTATTTTTTTTTAATTGGAGGATGTCATGAAAGTTAAACAAATGAGTTACATCATATTCAAAGGAGCAGAATGATCAGGGCAATTAAAAATAAATGTCATGATGTCACATTTTTTGCCTTAGGGAAATTGCAAGTAATTCTGCTTTTCATGAGCGTTCAGCGCTTACTGTAACACTGAAGAGGGAATGAGTAATACAAAGCCTAGCCTTTTTGTTCTTCATATTAAATGAATCAATTAGACAGAGCGTGCGCTATCATAAGATAGTAGTCAAGAAATAGCCACAAACTGCACTGGCTCGTGTTTTTGGGCAATGCAATTTTTTTTTATGAAGGCAAAAACAGTAGTGATACTTTCCATTTGTCTTAGACTACATATTTCTGTGTGTTTGTACATCGGTCTATCTGTCTCTTGCTCTCTCTCTCTCTCTCTCTCTCTCTCTCTCTCTCTCTCTCTCTCTCTCTCTCTCTCTCTCTCTCTCTCTCTCTCTCTCTCTCTCTCTCTCTCTCTCTCTCTCTCTCTCTCTCTCTTTCATTTTTTTTCTCTGGTGTTCTCTTTCTCTTTGCGTTTTGTATTGCTATTCTACAGTTTTCACTTCAATATAATTGTTATTCAGGCATTGACTATCACTAGTTGGGCAAAGAAAAAGAACACTGTTGGAGAAATCGTCAATTTGATGTCCGTGGACTGCCAGAGACTCGAGGTAAACCGGCAGATCGGGTAGTGTTAAAAAAATAATCATTAAAAGCTTCAGCATCTCCCTAAAGCCCTCTTCCAATACAGGGAGCCTACACTATGCACAGTTTTAAACTCAGAGCCATTTTCTGTTTACATTTATGATTTCATGCAAAGCGTATCGGGCATTGTGTTGATAAATATTTCATGTAGGGAATCTGTTGCATTTCTAACTTGCAATAACAGCACATAAACTGTGTTAGCTCCCTTCCTTGAAGAAATAAAAGCATGCGATTATTTGCTGTTTTTATTTCGCATCAAAAGCCAATTTCGTGTCAAACAAGCACATAATGTTTTTGAGTTCACAGCATTATCATAAGAGGAAAAATTATTTTAAAACTAAACAAAGAAGCACTTAAGCAAATGGAAGTCTTGTTACATATCGCAACTCCTGAAGTTAAGAAGACCTATAATTCAGTATTATGTAATGTCTTAAAGAGAACAGAACCCTAACTTATATGTGAATTTTATTTCAATTTTGACGTTCTGTTTTTAAAAAAACGGACTTTATTTCCGCTATTAAATAAACATTTATTGGTTTCCAGCTATCATTTTCTTTCTTTTTTTTTCCACTCAATTTGGCCTTAGTGTTCAGTTCAAGTATGGCTCTTCTTAAAAAAATACAGTGACCGGAGACTAGGATTCACTCTCAAAAGCGGCTTTTTAAAAACCTGGAAGGATTCGAACAGACAGCTGTCTCCTCTCATGAGAGCGGTTGAGGAAAAAGTAGAAAGAAGCGATTTTTAAAAATACGTAATCGGCAATTAACGTCGGTGTATTGAACGAGCCTTAAATTTATAAGGAAGAGGGGGGAGTGAGAGAGAAGAGGGAGAGAGAGAGAGAGAGGTAGAGAGAGGGAGAGAGAGGGGGAGAGAGAGAGAGAGAGAGGGAGAGAGAGAGGGGGGAGAGAGAGGGGGAGAGAGAGAGAGAGAGAGAGAGAGAGAGAGAGAGAGGGGGGAAGAGAGTGGCAGAGAGAGAGAGAGAGAGAGAGAGAGAGAGAGAGAGAGAGAGAGAGAGAGAGAGAGAGAGAGAGAGAGAGAGGGGGAGAGAGAGAGGGAGAGAGAGAGAGAGAGAGGGAGAGAGAGAGGGGGGAGAGAGAGGGGGAGAGAGAGAGAGAGAGAGAGAGAGGGAGAGAGAGAGGGGGGGAGAGAGAGGCAGAGAGAGAGAGGTAGAGTGAGGCAGAGAGAGAGAGAGAGAGGGAGAGAGAGAGATGCGATGTTACTTTTCTTTGCCAAGTTTTTTAATCCCATGGGACCATTAATTGTAATCATTGAAATCGACACAAACGATTTCACTACAAGATAGGGGTAAATTACATTTCAACATTTTTTCTGCTTTTTTTTTTTGTTTTTGTATTTCTTTTTTTTTTTTTTTTTTACCTCATTTAATGATTTAGGTGAAACTTACCGCAACGAATAAAAAGAAATTACTCAATTGTCTCTAGGATTCTCACACTAATGTCTTACAATGCCTTGTCGTAAATTGAATTTGACTGGTGGCAAAATTGCATACAGAGTACCATATGATCGATCAAATAAATTACTTCCTGTTTGTAAGAGCATCTTGTCAATTATTTCAACAATTGCATTTCACGCATCCTTTTTCATGTTGCAGGATGTCCTTGCAGTTTACATCTTTATGGCATCCTCGCCTTTTCAAATCATTATTGGAATTGCTTTGCTATACAACACTGTGGGTGAGAAACACATACACATAGTTACTTCAATTGTTAAAAAATTTTAAACTATTTGTTTTTACTCAGATTGGCTAATTTTTTCAAAATTTTGCAAAGAAATCAAAGAATTCACATTGAAAGGTAAAAGCTTACAATACTCATAGTGTATCACTGCATTACACCTATGATGATGACCCCGTGTACTGCTTTCAAACAATGTCTTTATATTTTGTATGGGTTAATTTTGCTTCCCTTTAAACTGTTTCTTTTACACATTCAATTGTCCTAATATACTCTTGTTCTTTGCGATACAAACCATTGGCAACTTAGTTAAAATTTAAAATCGGATTTGTAAAGTATGGGGTTATTTGTTTTAAGAAGAGTACCTATTCATTTTTTTTTTTAAAAATTATTCTTTTGGGGTCACTTGTTTCATCATACGTCTAATATGTCGTAAAGAGAGAGAAAGGGAGACAGAGACTAAGACAGAGTCAGACAGACAGGCAGACAGTTATATAGACAGAAAGACAGGGGCACAAAAACAAATGAAAGAAAAGAGTGGTCTTGGCTGATTTTTGTTTGTTTTCTTACGCATCATCAAGCAGTCTTCATTAATATTAAGTTTTGATCCGAGTTAAGGCCTCACTCAAGGACGCTTGTAATGATAGTGAATAAAGGCGGCTTGTAAATATTGATGAGTATCATGGCAGACAAAGCCGTGGTGGTGAAAAAAATAATAATTAAAAAAAAATAAAAATAAGCGCTAACAATGGAAAATGAAAACCAAGTTTAAAAAAATAAATCAACTTTGGTAATGATGTCATTCTACTGAAGCAAGTTCCGTGGACGTAGCTTACTAATCATTATTTTGCTGCCAAATGACTCACTCACTTCCGCCGTCCCAAAATTCAGTTTCAACAGACCATGCGTCATTTTTGGATTTTAGGTCATTAAAATACATAACATTGATTCTTGCTCTCTATGGCTTCAATTCCTTGTCCTTCTAGGTGTTTCTGTGCTCCCAGCGATACTCCTATTACTACTGTTGATTCCTCTCAACACTTGGATTGCCAACTACCAAAAGGAGCTGCAAGACAAAGTCCTGCGCATCAAAGATGGACGCATTAAGATGGTCAACGAAATCCTTAGTGGAATGAAGGTGTGTGAGTGTGTGTGTCTGGTAGGGAATAGGCCGCCGTTTAAGTGAAAAAGTTTAGAAATTTGGACAATGCTTTACAGGTATAATGCTGTATAAGAAAAGTAAAGGAGACAGGGAAAAGACCCTGAAGTTGGAAGCATAAAAGCGATATATTTAAAATTACAAAAGCAAGACGGTTGAATGTGGCATGCAAGAATCTTGTTCCTTTATAGCGCTTCTAAGCCTCACATTCAAATTTACAACAATTTTTGTCTCAAAAATTGTTTTAAGATTTTTATTTTATATTTAAAAATGAATGTCTTTGGTATGCCTTATCTCTTTAACTATGTATATTGAGACGATGGAATTTTTAAAGCATTATGAAGAAGTTGGTTTAGATAAATTCAAAAAAAAAATCGTAAAGAAAAAGAAAGTTTTTTCCTCTTTCTCTATTTCATCTGCTGATTTAAAAAAAGCCATTGCAACTGTTTCTTTTGCGTCACACTGCTGAGGCTTATAAATTGCAGAAGGACAAAAACTTAAAATACATTTTTCATGGAATGTACATATTGCTAAGAATCAATTTTCTGACAGGTACTGAAACTCTACGCCTGGGAGGATGAGTTTAAGAGAAAGGTGGCTGCCATCCGGCAAAGTGAAGTTAACATCTTATACAGGATTTCTACCCTTTATACTGTAGCTGGCGTGTGCTGGACCATAGCACCTTTTCTTGTGAGTTGGTCAACCGAACTCATTCTCTTTCTCTGCAGACACGCTCTCTCTCACTCTGTCTTCTCTGTCTGTCTGTCTGTCTGTCTGTCTCTCTCTGTCTCTGTCTCTCTGTCTCTGTCTCTGTCTCTCTCTCTCTCTCTCTCTCTCTCTCTCTCTCTCTCTCTCTCTCTCTCCCTCACTTTATCTCTTTCGCTGATAATGTTTTTCCAGTACCTTTTAATGAAACTCAAATGGTTATGTTTCATATAGGAATAAAGTATAAATGTAACAAGGGTCTATCTATTTAACACTCACAGCATCAATAGATCAAAGAGTAGAAATACTCTGATTTAAGAGCAATGCACATCGCAATTGCTAAAATTATTTGTGACCTTATGACCTTTATGGAGTACCTTAGTCAGAAAATATGAAGGTTTGGGATTTTTTATTTCCGAGCAAGTGAATTGGAAAAAAGAACTATTTAACAAAATAAGTAGAAGTAATTTTAAGCACTTTTAGTACAAGAAGCATCCATGAAGATGACAATACCTTTTTGGTAATTTAGGTCAATTTCATTGCCATTTACAATCTCATGCAGGTTACCATGGTGACATTTACAACGTATGTACTCAGTGACCGGAACAATGTACTGGATCCAGAGACAGCTTTTGTGGCATTAGCCCTGCTCAACCTGCTCCGGACGCCTATGGCCGTCATATCAACGTTTATAACATTTACAGTCCAGGTTAGCATGAAGAGCTGAATTGTCAATGACAAGTTGAATATAGCTTTCGAAACGATTTGGGAAACATGCATATGAAACGTGTACAATCATCATAACATTAATGTTTCAATTGGCATAAAAAAAAGGAAGGAGAGGGAGGGTGGGTTAGAGGAACATATTTGACGTGAGAATTGCCAAAAGTAATGGATTGAGCATAAGAGTTACATTTCACTAGAAGTGTCAGATCATAAGTCTTATGAGCCATTTACTTCATGAGAATCGTTCCAACAAAATATCGTTTTCATAAAATGCACGTTTTTAGCTAGCATTGACATGCTTGGGGATATGTCGGGTCTTTACCATCCAACACCTTTCATGAACTCCAGTAGTGAAGACACAGCAAGTAGAGTTACCGTACTTTATCTTAGTGACAGTCGTCATTGAAGCGCATGAGGATGATGAGAACAGTTAAGACTTTCCGTTAGATTTAATGCCACAACTGCTCGAGTATTCGAAATTAAAACAAAACTGCCTCATTGGAGAGTTGATGGCCGCCCTTGCTCAGTCGATGATTATCCTATAGCTTATAAAATCTAAAGTTAAAATTGAATCTTTGGAGTCTAAGATCTTGTTTTTTTTGTTGTTTTGTTTTGTTTTTTGTTTTTTATGTGGTTTTTTTTTTTTTGTTGGTTTTTTTTGTGGGAATGGGGAGCAAATTTTTATTCCATTAAAGAAAAGTCTCTCAAATGCTCTCTGTTTCAAAATTATCTATAATAAATTAATAGTTCAACTGCCAAGTCATATTTCGACGTATGATTCTTCCAATAGATCATGGTGTCTGTAAAGCGTATTCAGAAGTTTTTGATATTGGAAGATCTAGACCCAGCTAATGTCGACTACGATACACAGGCAGGTAAGAGACCACAAATCATATTTTACTCTCATTGTCAAGTATTTTTCACGATAAATTCATACCGCTGACTGAAATCATAGGCTATAGCTGAAGCTAACTTTTCATATTAAAACAAAATTGATTTACAGTATTCGTTTTCGTGAAACTGTTAAATCCACACCAGGAAAACAAAGCAAAGCAGGTCGAGTCTACTAATCAGGATCTATTAAAGGAGGACATCATATTTTTTAAAAATCATTTTCGTTAATTAACATCCAAAAGTGTACTTGAAGAGATGTATGGAGAACAGTGGAATATTGAAAAAAAAAATTCTGCACTGAATGACGAGATGCCTAACGTTATTCAAACCAACGAAAATGAAGAGGTTACGAGTACGAGAATACGATTGGGGAAAAATTTCTTTGAAAATAAGTTGTGGAAATATTCTATTTCTTCGTTTAATTATCGTTATTTCTTTTTTTGTTTTGTTTTTAGAAGTCATGTGTTGAAATATAATGCAGGGGTGAAATAGAATCTTAAATAATATCAAAGTATTATTCTATTATTCTTATAGACAACGCGATTCGAGTGAAGAAAGCCGACTTTACTTGGGATCGTGACTCGAAGCCAACTTTACAAGGGTAAGTAAATAAGTGAGTATGGGATGACCAAAAAACATCAAAACTGGACGAAAGAAATCAACGAATGTTAATACTTTGGATACATAATATAATGATTATTTAATTACGATTACAGATCCTCCAACGTATGAAATCGGACCTTCATGTGAAGTTGAAGGGTAAGAGAGAAATAAAAATAGTTTTGAAGTAAAAAAATTTTGTTCATCAACACGGCAATATAACCATGGTACCTATGACAGGCTAAATTTTCATAATCATTACTCCTATATTTTTTATCAATCACTTCTGGATAGAATATTATTTTACCTTCTGTATTTCAGGATCAATTTTACTGTACCGGTTGGTAGCTTGACTGCAATAGTTGGACCCGTCGGATCTGGAAAAACGTCTTTGATATCTGCTGTTTTAGGGGAGATGGAGAGGTTAAAAGGAAGCGTGTTAGTGAAGGTAATACCTTGCCTAATACATGTTCATAATGTACTGAAAATTTTCCCATCTTTTTTTTAATTGTGTAGTATTGCAACCAGTGCCTTTTTGACATTCCATATATATGATAGCTAAAAGTGGACAGAACAATCGAAGTCTGATGTCCCAAACACGAAAGCTTCTAAAACCCACTTGCAAAGTAAACAGCGCAGTAAAAGTGGCAGTATCAATTTTTACTTGGTACAGAATTAAGCGCATCGAACTATAAATAGAATTAAGGTAATTCTGCATCATTTGAACAAATCGAAAATAAAATGTGCTTGTCTTCCTGATGTTTGCTGTTTTAGAAGAAGCTGTCTTTATCAGGGTAGTAATCAAAATAAAAACGTTGACACACGCATTGAGGAATGATCTTTTCTTTACAGTACAAGGCGGCCTACGTGTCCCAGCAGGCTTGGATCCAAAATGCTACAGTTCGAGACAATATCTTGTTTGGAAGCCGATATAACAAAAAGCGTTATGAACGGGTCATCGCCGCCTGTGAGCTTAAAAGAGATTTCGAGATTCTGGAAGCGGGTGACCAAACAGAGATTGGCGAGAAGGTGTGTACTTTTGTTGCTGTTCTTTTTTTTTTTTTTTTGGGGGGGGGGAGGGGGTTGTTGTTGTTGTTGTTGTTGTTGTTGTTGTTGTTGTTGTTGTTGTTGTTTTGTTTTGTTTTTGTTTTATTATAACGATAAATGATAAATTTAAATTATTTTTGTACATTCCGGTAGCCCAATGCAATAACAAAAAAAAAAAGATAATGTTAATGGAAATAAAACCTTTCATCGACTTGATAACATGACTGTATATACCCATTAATTTTTCTTTTCATACTCGCCAGCTTTTATAAACTATTTTAATTCTTTGTATAAAGCAAAATTACCCATTACTGAAATGTTTCTGACAAGTAAGAACATATATTATTATACCTGTTTTGTCAATTTTTATCATATCAGAATGTACTGATTTAAAAAATAAAGGCGAATTGATTAGGGAATGAGAAGAGAGGGTAGGTGGTTACAATGTACAACTTCGGATTAACATAATACAGTCAGCAATATGAATAAACGATTTTGTCTAACTTAAAAATCAATGTTAAAGGTATGACTAAGTACTACTTAAATCTGCTATACACATCACAGGGCATCAATCTGTCCGGTGGTCAGAAGCAGCGTGTAAACTTGGCCAGAGCGGTCTACAGTCAAGCTGACCTCTATCTCCTGGACGACCCGCTTTCTGCCGTAGATGCCCACGTAGGAAAGGCCATTTTCAAAAACGTCGTCGGCAACGAGGGGCTTCTGGCCAAGAAGGTAAACTTCAACGGCGCATGGCAATAATTACAAGAAATGAGATGATTCTAAACTTTTAAAACCTATTTTAAAACCCTTTTAATCGCTCATTAGAAGATTATGAACTCCCTCAAAATAGGGCCTAAAGCTGTACTGTCTTGCAGGAATTCATAACTGCGCATTTATTTGGACCCAGAAGACAACTAATGTTTAAGCGGATCTTTAAATAGATTTGGGTTTTTCAGAATTAGCTACTGGACCTTTGACAGATCTTGAATTCAGAGTGGTTTTGTCCAGCTTTATTAGATATAACATGTTTTCTTTGATTCCCTTTCTTATTTCCTTTTTTAATAAAAAAAAATAGTAATCCCTATCTTACATTACTTTGAATTGTGAATCTAAATTCAACATCGTTATAAGTAGATATCTATGACTTTATTTCTAATTTCTAATCGGATCAGACCCGAGTGTTAGTAACTCACGGGGTGCACTGGTTGCCGATGGTGGACAACATCCTGGTACTGTCCAATGGAAAAATCAGCGAGCAAGGATCCTACCAGGCTCTTCTGACACGAGACGGACCTTTTGCGCACTTTCTCCGAGAGTATTTCGTAAATGCCAATGACGCAGATGATACAGAACCCGGGATGGACGAGGAAGACAAAGAAGGTAACATCCATCGAATGGGTGATGGAATAACTGATTTAAAATAAACTCGTAGTTAATAGTCTCTGGTCTGTGTAAAAGAGCAAAAGATCGACTTAGTAAGAAATGAGGCAAAGAGAAGACAATACCGTAAAAGAAAGTGAGGTACAATATTGTAGTCTCGTATGAATATAGCTTTATTCTTGTTAAGTTCATGCAAAACATCTAAAAATTCAAATTAATAATAATAATAATAATGAAGTTATTTCCTAGCGCCTCTTCCTACTTGTAGGCTCGAAGCTCTTTACAATAGTCTACTTACAAACGTTTAACATAGTGACACTAGTCTATAGTCTAAAACATAGTCCATTAACAATTCAAACAAACAGAAGAGGAAAAAAATAAATAAGTTACATGTACAAAGAAAATAAGAAAAGACATTGACAATAAGACAAATTTCTCAGACTAATTAAGGTCTTCATGTGCAACCTTTATGGGAAATGCTAAATTTGAAACGAAAAGCGAGACCATTTTCTAATATTCTGCCACTTGCCTCATTCCATTCCTTTTTCGACTTGTTAGTAGTTAATAGGCCTAATAGCTTTGCCCAACCCCTCCTTTCCCCTCAGATATGCCCTCTGCACTCGTACCGATGTATAATTATCAATGTTAAAAAGGCATTACCGGTGAATAAGTTTAAAAGTTTCGAAAACTTATCAAATTTTGAACTATGTTGAAACTATTGAAACTTATTGAGTGCCCTTCCTTTTCACCATTACTACAATCTAAAGCACCTTCGAACTCTCTGTCTCTAATACCATTTGTCTGTCTTCCTGCTTATTTTTCTTATGCTTCCTGCCCCTCCCCCCTCCCCCCACCCTACCCTCTCTCTCTCTCTCTCTCTCTCTCTCTCTCTCTCTCTCTCTCTCTCTCTCTCTCTCTCTCTCTCTCTCTCTCTCTCTCTCTCTCTCTCTCTCTTTCTGTGCTTGTGTCTGTCTCTGCCTTTCCTCATGCGTCTCGTGTTCGTGTTTTTCGCCCTGCATTTTCTTCCTTTGTATTTTTTTGTTGTTGTTTTTTATCTCCGCAGTCAACTTAATATGTCTTTTTCTCATTATCAATCCCATAAAGTCAAATTGTACATCTATGACAGATAGAGAAACGGAGCAGGCTATGAAAGATGCTGTGGAGCGCCTGACCTCAGAAGCTAATACCTCTGCTGACGAAGCTGCTGTTTTCTGGGGCTATGAGGCAAGGAAAAGAAAGAGAAGACATATCACAAGGTTAGTACAG
The DNA here is from genome assembly GCA_033675545.1 of Elysia crispata. Taxonomy (NCBI): domain Eukaryota; kingdom Metazoa; phylum Mollusca; class Gastropoda; family Plakobranchidae; genus Elysia; species Elysia crispata. The sequence continues at coordinate 382,421 of JAWDGP010007701.1, read as the reverse complement.
TATCTGTATGATAATGATGGCCTCTGTGTATTTTCTTTCTTCTTTTTTTTTCTCTCTGGTTTGTTTCTGACATCCTGTACATTATGATACAATTTTTTTCTTCGTCACATAAATGATCCAAGTATTGCTAGTCACTGTGACTTTTATGTGACTTATCATTATCTGAGGGGGAGGGGGGAGAGAGAGAGAGAGAGAGAGAGAGAGAGAGAGAGAGAGAGAGAGAGAGAGAGAGAGAGAGAGAGAGAGAGAGAGAGAGAGAGAGAGAGAGGAGTCGCTCATTAGCCATAGGAAATAAGAAAAAGAACAAATTCATATATATATATATACAGAAAAAGAAAAAAATATGTATATATATATATATATATATATATATATAATATATATATTATATATTTACAGAACTCACAGTACCTCGGAGTCGAGAGAACTTAGGCCCAGCAGACACACCGAAGAGGACCCTCTTTTAGCTTCTATGCAGTACCTTTCCACGGAACTCAGTGTGAGCACGAGAAGCGCTGCGACAAGTCATTATCCCGAGCAGGGCACTGGCAAGCTGATTACAGAGGAGAAACTTGAGACAGGGAGGGTGAGCGATGACTCTTACTGCTATAACCCGTCTGTCAATATTTGTTAACAGGCGTCTCCGAGGCTTCCTAAAATACAGGCCAAGTCACCGAAGTAACAAACTTTTGCATGTTTGAGTTATAGTGATCTATTTCTTTTTACTTTTGGGCATAGTTTGAACATAATTGAACTCAGAACGCACTTATAATTCATCCTATAGGCCTAAACAACAAAAACATCTAACTGCCTTAACTCTGACAAATAGTTACTCGATATAGCTCACTTTTACACTTATTGCAAAAGTGTGTTCACTTCGCCCACTTCGCCTATGTGTATTTTAGGAAGCCTCGGGCGTATCCCATCGAGTCAAAGATGTTCCGACTCGAACGCGAAATCAAACCTTACGAAAGTTACAACAAATTACATAACGATACCATGAGGAAACGGTTCTCATAGGATCATCAGAGTGGAACAATGACAACATGTGGAAAGGTTTGAGTTCGAGTACATAAGAAGGAATATTTTTTATAGTGCCTTGCGAAGCCAGAGCTTCACGGAAAGGTAGAGGGAGAAAGATGGAGGGGGTGTTTAGGGAGCGTGTGAGAATAACAGAAAAAAGAGGTGCTTAGCACAGAAAAACAGTCTTGCGGAAATATAAATAAGGAGAGTAAAATGCAGAAACAAACAGCTACGTAAACAAGCAAATAAAAATATTTTTAACAGAATAACTCATCATCGCTTTCTTTTTCAATTTGAAACAATAAGTTATACAGTGTAACAGTTTTCAATCTTTTTCTCTTCTTTCACTCAGGTCAAGAGAGGCATATTTCTCACCTATGCTAGGGCGGCTGGAGTAAATACTTTGACTATCGGTCTGCTCTCGTTCTTCCTCAGTCAAGGTCAGTTAAAAAGAAATAAGACCAATAATCTGTGATATATCGGGTATACATATTGTGAAAACACACACAATCTCTTTTACCCACTCCCACCCTCCGCCTCCTCCATTATACACTATGGTCCATCTCTCTCTCTCTCTCTCTCTCTCTCTCTCTCTCTCTCTCTCTCTCTCTCTCTCTCTCTCTCTCTCTCTCTCTCTCTCTCTCTTCCTGCCCCTATCAATTTTCTCCCAAATAGTATCTCTTTCTTTGCGAGACATAATTGGTTATAGTTGTTAAAATGTCTGAAAATTCACATATTGTATCTCTTTGTTGAAACTGTCGATTTTTTACTTCTTTTTTTTTATGCTGAGAAGCTTTAAAACCTTCCGAAAGTATGACTAGATATAAATATATTGTATAAGGAGTTGGTTTTTTTTAATATACTTTTATACAATTCTATACATAGTCTGGGGTTAATTGTTATTAATTTTCTAAGCTAAATAATTTATAAAACATCTATATTGTTTGAATAGTTCAGGATGTATCGCCCCCTTTTTTTTGAATACCTTCTCATGAGACTCTAAGAGACTTTGGGGGCGACCAAAAAATAATTTTACAAATAAAAAAGATATGAAGTTGAAACACACCCCTTTCGTTGTCTATAGCGCTTTCAAATTCAATATGAAATGAATAAATCAGACCTAGGCTCTAGAGTCCAAAACGGCAAGCTTCAAACTTAGACGTGAAGTTGCTTTCTAAGTTTGGCAGGAGGAGTAGAAATATTATCTCGTAAGTACAATGTACAAAATGTATTTCAAACTATTTCCCTTACTTTTGTGACGTGATATAGTCACAAAAACCTATATTTTCTTAGCCCTGGTAAGATGGTATATTATTAATGTTTTTTTGAAGTCCCTTATTTATTACTGTATCATCCCCAGCCTTTTTTGTGTGGTCCAGTTTCTTCTTGACGACTTGGACTGAGGACGAACTGCTTCTAAATGCGACAACACGCTCTACTCCAGAGGGCGCAAGAAGAACAGATTACTACGTGGGAGTCAACGGCGGTTTCTTTGGAATTACTCAACGTAAGTTTTCTATATATTTATTGTCAGAGAGAAGCCTTTGATGTGATGAGGTTTTTGTTTTTAATTTTACATTGTATTCTTCGCTTCGCATAGAGGTTTAGTGTGTGTTTGTTATGTTGCTTTCTTGCTATCTATCTTTATCTTACACCTGCAAAGAAAAACATTCAATAGTTAAAGAAAATGATAGGTAAGATTTTGAAAGATGAAACATTTAAAAATTTACGCCATGAAATCTCTCGGGACTCAATATACCCTGGAATCAAAACAAAATTCCAATAAAGGAATCAAGATTTTTTAAAAAGAAGACTGCGCACGTTTCCAAGTTCTTAATTAATCTTTCCGAGAAAACCATGACAATAATCAATAAACATAAAAGAAAGAAGAAGGAAAGATTACTTCCTCGGAAAGTGATTAGAAAATGCATCAGAGCAAACTGAAAAATAAAAAGTGATTTTATCAAAAGTACACGAAAATCCTCTTATGTAAAAGAGAAGCTTAAAAATGAAAAGAACTAAGATAATTTAGCAGTCTTTATGTTCTTGTTCAAACGTTGGAGAAAAAAATAGTTATAATCTGAAAAATAAAAGTTATTACAAAACCAGTATGTCAGCTGGAGCTATGACTCAATCTTTCTGATCCAGTTATTGTAAACATGCATATACCTTATCACTTTTTTGTCTAACTCGCAATTTTTATCCATTCATATCCTCCCCTTCTTTTTTGCCTATCTTAGTACTCACTTTGATCGGGTTCAACTTCCTGTTCTGGCGATGCCTGGTGAGGGCCGCAGAGAAACTGCACGGTCTCTTGCTAGAAAGATTATTCCATGCCCCGATGAGTTTCTTTGATCAAACTCCAATCGGCCGCATTTTAAACAGGTAAATTCGCTGTGGAGTTCATTGGATGATTGGCATTTTCGTTGGTGTCAGCATTATCTTTTTTTTCATTTCAACTAAAGCTAATGATTTTCCGCCATACGTACAACCAATGGGGATGTAAATAACATTTTGAGAACTTTCATATCCCGTCGCGTTTTTTTTGTTTTTTTTTTTTCGCAGATTCTTTGTGATGCTTTCATAATTATCATGGGGATGGCCGAACTAAACTCAAGCTGCTATGATAGTAATTCATTTTGAAAACTTATTCAAGATTATGGCGACTGTTCGAATGAAACTGAATAGCAAACCTGGTCTAACCTTATTCTTCACAGCACAGAAAACCATAATCTTTGAACCGATGAAAATATCCCCAGGTTCTCCCGTGATGTAGACACTGTGGACAACACGCTTCCCTTGATCCTCCGCGACTTCCTTATCACCGGATGCATCATACTCACCACACTCATCGTCATCCTCATAAAGTCGCCCGTCTTCGGAGCTGTGCTAATACCGATTGTCATTGTCTTCATGGTCATACAGGTAAACCTAGAATCATCCCAAAAAAATTTGACTGGACAATTGAAGAACTGTCTCTGGGATTACTGGTCTGGCGATCGACATGTTATTTGCTTTCTTATTGTCTTGTGTGTCTTGTAAAGCAGTGCAGACCTGAAAAGATGAGACCTCTAATTTATCTGTCAAAGATTATGTGGTTAGAACTCAAAATGGAGAGCTGCTGGTGTTATCAGATCGACTGTTTGATTGTTTGGTGACCGGTGTTTCGGTCCTTTCTATCTTCGGAAACACGTAAAAATAGAAGGGCCAAGGCCAGATTTGAGAACAGGCGATTTGAATTTTACGGAAAAGGAATTTGACATCTCGGTTGTAGCCATTATGATAAAGATGTTAAGTTTCCAGAGCCCTCCCTCTCCCTTCACCCAACTCATATAAAAAGATGTACTGCAGCTTAAAGTAACCTTGTATTATCCTTTCTACTTTCTTCAACTCTAAAAACTTTCCTGACACGATCACATTGCAACATTGATCTCAATTTCAGGGCATGGCGTGCATTTTGTAGAATTCACCCAAATGCCGTAAAAAAAATAAAAATGTTAACTGCTTCCTGAAACGTATGTCGATTTCTTCATATAAAGAGCAGAGAGAAAATGAGCTTTTTGTCTTTACCTTATTTTTTTCATAAGAACTACTATGTGCGCACCTCTCGGCAGCTGAAACGGATCGAGTCGATAGCGCGCTCGCCTATTTACGTGCACTTCAGCGAGTCTGTGACTGGGGCAGCGGTGATCCGGGCTTACGGGGCCGCTGATCGGTTTGTTCAAGAGTCTGAGAGACGCGTTGACCGAAATCAGGTCTATTACTTCGCCAGTCAGGCAGCCATCAGGTGGGGAAAATAGATATGGGACTTACATGTGTAATTCATCCTACTTTGCCAGCAACGTGGCGAGTTCATTGTTTTCTATTGCAGTGTCCCATCTCTACTTTCAGCGATAACTTTACATTACCAAGTTTATCATGTCCCTCTTAAAAAGAATGATTCAAAGAATCGTTGTTAATAGGATACAACCCGATGGGTCAAAAATCTAAATAGTATATCAAAACTTTCTATACAAAGTGTGAAATATTATAAAAAAAAGAAAACATCCGAAAACCACAAAGAATAAATACGCATAACTATGCTCCTTCATAAACATATTTGATTTTCATTTCGTTAAATTCGTTTTGTGTCACTTCACAACGTGGCCCATGTTAACAAGTGCAAGCGCAGTGATAATTTCTGTTAAAGGAATAAAACTCTGGTAAAGATATTGAGAAAAATCTTGCCTATTGATACTACATTATGCATTGGGCCGAGATAGCGCTGTTTAGTACTTACGAAAAAAGTTACCTTTAATTTGATTATTCTATTATGATTGCGACGAGACCGAGAGGAGATTGATTTACACTCCCAATCTTATATTCAACCTTTTTTTTAATTCTAGTGTTCGTTTTTTTTAAACAAATATTTTGTACATTCACGCGACAAAAAGAGAGATTTTTGTTTTTTGTTACTCTTATACAATTTTCTGTTTCGTTTTTTGCTTTTGTTGTTGTTGTTGTTGTTGTTTTCATCTATTATGTGAAGTTATGTTGCAGGTCTTTTTATTATTTATAATTCAGGAAATATTCAATATCATGTTAGCTGCAATTTTTAATTCCAAGCACAACTTAACCACACTTGAGACTGAGTTTTTTTTTTAAACCATGTATGTTCTCTACGATCTTAACATTTCCTGTAAATTATTTCAGATCAGCTGTGCAAAATAGGTATAACTCTGTCTTATGTATTACAATTACACGTTTGCTTCCCTTGTGATTGGGTGTTCCTTATCTATCTAATAACCATATAGAATTAATACGCCTTCAAAAAATCTTCACTAATCTAGTCTTCTTCTTCGTTGATATGCCAGTTTGTTTTTTTTATTCCATCGCATGGCCTTATCAAATTAAATACTTAATCCGCACTCGAGTGATTTAACTAACAAAATTTCTTTTCACCAAATTCCAGGTGGCTGCAATTGAACATGGATGTGTTAGCCAACCTTGTAGTGCTTTTCTCCGCCATCTTCCAGATCACTAGCGGGGGAAGAGGCAGTGATGCAGGCATTTCAGTGTCTTTTGCCTTACAGGTCGTTATCATTTCTTTGGAAGTCTCGATTGGAGATAAATTTATACAAACCCATGGGGAGTCAAGTCATTTTTTTACACTGTACTTTTATACATCTTTGGATTGCAACACGCTTGAAAATGAAATTGAATGCACGGAAAGGAAGAAGTAGGGTTTCCTAGCTGTCTTGGAAAATTGCCCAAATGTTTTTTAGATGTTCGGATGTGAATTGGAATGGTTATCACTAATTTTATACCCACAATCAATGAACACGGGAAGTGAATTAAAATATACATTCATGATCGTCTATCATCCTGTCAAACCATACTATCACTAGAGTAAGCCCAGAGTTAATATTCTAACAAAAAAAGTATGATTTTGATGTAAAAGTTTTGAGTGAGGTTTTCATCTTCCACTACCATTCACTGAACCAGATTTCCGGTGCGCTCACTTACATGGTCCGCCAAGTTTGCGAGTTTGAAACTAACATCGTATCTGTGGAGAGAATGGAAGAGTATTCGCAAGTGGAACAAGAGGTAAGGATAGATGGAATATGTTTTATTAGGCCTACGTTTATGAAATTTTCTAAAAGTACTTATGACTTATAGAGAAAATTCCTAGAGTTAATGTTGTAAGATGCATAGGACTTTTATAAGACTGAATTTACCTCAATGAACTATTTGATATTGTTAATCCTTTAAACAAAAATGTTCGCCATGTTCGCCGCCCTACAAGCATTATCTGCGTCATGACCCTATGAACTAATTTCATTAATTTTTGCTTGTGATCATGCATTCTTCTTTTGTATTAACGATAGTTGGATACTCACAATACCTTTGCCTATCTCTCGCTGACAAAAAGCAGAGATAAGCCTAAAGAAAAATGATTTATATAGAAAAGAACTTCCTGTCTCTACCTTTTTCATGAAACAGGCAGCTCTGATCCACCCAAATAGCAGGCCTCGGGGGAGGTGGCCCCACAAAGGTGACGTCATTTTCAACAACTTCCAGGCCCGCTATAGAGAGGGTTTGGATCTTGTTCTGAAAGGAGTCAACTGCAAGATCAATGGAGGAGAAAAGGCGGGCCATTTTTGTTTTGTTTTTTTTTGCTAGTACAAGTAAAAGCAAGAAAGAATATATAAATACTGCTTGACTAGATGTCCAAGGTCCCGATATTTCCGTTTAACACAATCCGGTTTTGATTAGCATAATTATCTTTTAATTTTTTACTAATTTCATCTTGGTATTCTCAGATTAAAAAATAATGGTATATACGATTAAGCTTTTCAGATCCTAAAAAATATTTGTTTTTACGATTAGTGGTTTCTTGAGTATCTCCCTTTACAACAAAGTTGAGGGAGGTTCATGTGTTTTAATGTTGATGAAAATTGCCTCGTAGAAAGTATGAGCAGGCAGGTTTGAAAAAATTATCTATTATGAAATTCGAGCTTCCTGAAAAAAAAAAATATCTATTAGTTCTCGATATGTGTAGAGGTAAGATCTGAGCTCTTTCGCACCAGATTGGAGAATTGTACAAAAATGAAATGGACGTATATATATATATATATATATGCAGCTAACATATCAAGAGCACATGAAATAATATTAGCGTCGCAAAACATAATATCCTCAGAAAGCGAAAACAATAAAAAAAAAAACAATGTGCATATTGTAATGGTACATTGCTATTTGGAACACGCTCAAAACTTGCTTTATTATTCTTTTTCTAAAGTGAATATGACACCTAAAATGTTTTACCATAACTGGTTTTATAACGCACGGTTAGCCGCTACGATCTAACTAATAATCTCTAAGAAAATCCAAATAATCGGATTCCTCAGTTTCGACGAACTAAAATCTGTTAAAACAGACCCGATTTCTCGATTAATCTTAACTTGAGCTACAGCCGAACTAATCGTAATTCGATTTGTTTACTCAGTACGGTAATTGTTATTTGCAGACCAATTGTTGTTCGGTTTTATAATGAACATAGAATGATTTTGAAATAAAGACGGCTTATTTCTTTTTCCAAGATCAAGGAATCCGGTGTTCCTCAACGTCTTTCAATCAAATCTTTAACATTTGCCAAAATATGCTATCCCTTGTAAATAACCGGCCAATTCATTCCTCTTTTCTTCCTTTCATTTCCCTTGAATATATGTGTTTATCGTGCAAGCAATACTCTTATATCTTATCTTGTTTAAAAGATATTCACACACATTTTATTAGGATATTTTGCAGCAAACGCAGTTGACTCTGGAAAGAAAAACAAAATCGAAATGGTTTTGTGGGAAAGATTGGAAAATGTTCACATGTTCAAAGTCTTAACGAATTTCGTCACCCAATCATTCTTGATTAAAAATATAAAATCTATATCGCCCACTCGCGAGCCTCTTTTGATAACACGTGTCATTGATTATTATTACTTTCTCTCACGTCATTCAACAGCTTCACCACATTAACATCCAATATTTTGTTTCAACCATTTCATGTTTTGAAGGTTGGAATCGTGGGAAGAACTGGCGCTGGGAAGTCTTCCCTTACGCTCTGCTTGTTCCGTATCATTGAAGCCGCCAACGGATCTATTGTCATCGACGGCATTAACATCGCGGACATTGGTTTGCATGATCTGAGGAGTAAACTGACCATTTTACCGCAGGTAAAGCTTGATATAGGAAAATATGAACAGGGAACTTGTTGTGTAACTAGCACTCAACATTCTGATGAATGAAAATGTTAGCAAAATCGTCAATTCGATTTAAAATAAATTTCCTTTCTTCTCAAAACGGACTAGATCAAGTGGTTTCTTCGAAGCGTCTTTCACATGAGGCTCTATACACTTTTTGTGTTCAGGCGACAGCTGCTGCACATCATTAATCAGCAAGCAATGACAATGCCGAAAAAGGGTCGATCTATTTTCTTATGGCAAAGGCTGAACTACAACAATTAAGAAGCAGGCTATAAATGGTTGTCAGGAGAGTTGTGATACATTTTTAAGTGGGCACAACTTTAAATCGAATCCCAGCCTCTGTGTTGCATGTGCCCTGAGGATCTATTATAATCTATGACTGGGAGATCCTGACTGACCAAGAGGTCAGGGTCACTTTGCGTGTGTATTAAGTTGATTTTCGGATGCTATTATCACCTGAAAGGTCTTAAAATCTTACATATGTTCAAAGTTTATTATTTTCTAAGGTCTTTGTTCACTAGCAAGGTCATAAGACTTTGAAGCTTTGGTTCGTTTTTTCTTTATCTGTGCAATGAAGGCAGTCCATTCTCTGCGACTCCACGTAATCTATCCAAATCTGCTTACTATCTTAAGTTACTGTGGATTATTTCTTTCGTAGATGTTTTGGCAGAAAGGGTTGTCGATAATTTACCTCTAGCTCATTTGGCGTTTTCAGTGGAGTAGTCCTACACGGTTTCGTTATTAAGGATGAAGGAGTTTCATCTCCATAATAATTCAGCATTTAGAGAAAGATAAAGAGAGAGAGAGAGAGAGAGAGAGAGAGAGAGAGAGAGAGAGAGAGAGAGAGAGAGAGAGAGAGATTTTTTTTTATTATAGTGAAGAAGTTAAAATTTTAGTTCGATATTGGATCTAATAAACTCTTGTCTTTCTGCAAAAAAAAAGTCCAACATGTTTTCATCTGTGTCTCTTAATGTCCGTGTCCCACATTTGACAACAAGATATTCAAAGATGTCAAAGCTGATACTTCTTTTTTGTTCTGATTTGTCATCTTTGTTCCGAATATTGTTACATTTATTGGGTATTTGCTATGTGCCTTCGGTATTTAATATCTTCTGTCTTCTTTGCTATCGTTAGTGCGCCGAATTCTGTACATTTTTTTAATCCTGAGTATACTTTTTTTTAAACTTTTCTGGGTTATGTTTTGTTGGCAAGACTGGCGCGCCGCGATGGAGTAAGAATCCCCACCCTAGAAAAACCTTCAAATAAACCATTGGGATCATAAAGAGGTTCTTGGAACTTTAACAAACGAGCAAAGAACAGTTGAAAGAAAAACAAATCTGCTCTGAATCCCCAGAAAAAAAACAAAACATGAAATTGCTGAAGTAAGAGAGGTACAGCAAGGTAAAGACTTTCGATGCTATGATGAGATTTAACTGTGCAAAACCAAATCAAGGATCTTAAACTGCTAACCAACAGAAAAAGAGAAAAAAGCACAAATAAGTTTTTACGGTAATTCATAAAGACAAAATGCCAATGCTGCATACACGTGAAAGACACTAGATCTAGCCAGTGGGATGGAAAACAGTCGCAGTCAATTGTACAATTGTAGGACTTTTATCGCGATCAGCGTTAGAAGACCAAAACAATTCATACATAATTGCATTGCCAGAACTATGGTTTTTTTAAAGATGGAGTTGGCTCTGAGGCAACGTGTTTTTACTCTGTTTATACATCTTTCAACCCACCTGTCGATCTCAATTCAGCTCTAAGTATGCTAGTGCTTCTTCTATTCTGTGTATGGTTTATCAATAACTTGTATCTCGAGATCGTATGGTCTAGCTTCGTCTGACCCAGCCACTATTGCTGTTTCACTGCCTGTTCTTACCGTACTTAAAACTACAAAATATACCCTTATTGAATGAAGCGGGTAATTTAACAGAAGCATGAATCAGTCTGCAACAGCCACAACAAACAGCTGTTGCAACTGAGAATATAACGAAACTTCATCTTGTCTTAGGATCCCGTACTATTCTCAGGAAGCTTGCGTATGAATATTGATCCTTTTGACGAGTATTCTGACAGCGAGCTCTGGACAGCGTTGGAGAGGGCGCACTTGAAGACTTTCGTGTCTGCACAGCCAGAGAAATTGATGTACGAATGTGGAGAAGAAGGGGCCAATCTCAGGTAAGTGACAGCTGAAGGGATCTTTGGCCCATGGAAAGTAAAAGTGGATAGACATTGATATTCCAGGTTAATGTGACTTTTCTTTGGTTTTGCTTTTAATTCATTCCTTCCTCTTATGATGCCTACCTACAGAATTTGCGACATCTTTTCAGCCTCAAATCATAGTGTCACGATACTTCTTCACAGAGTTAAGGTTGTGGAATATTCTAAACAATTATGAGCTGGCAACTTTTAACCTAGCTCAACATAAACTATTACATCATTAAAAAAAATTCTTTCTTTTCGTCAATGAGTCATTTTCCTCTTTTTTTTATTGACACGGTTCAGCATTGGCCAAAGACAGCTAGTGTGTCTAGCCAGATCGTTGCTGCGTCAGACTCAGATCCTCATTCTCGACGAGGCGACGGCAGCCATTGACCTGGAGACGGACGCTCTTATTCAGGCCACCATCAGGAGCGCCTTCCACGGATCTACAGTCCTGGCTATCGCTCACAGGCTCAACACCATCATGGATTACGACAAGTATGTGGCTGCATGAACTGACTGCATTACAACGTAGGATTATGATTGAAAGAAAAATGTTCTTGGTCAAGAGACGATTCCCAGGTCGTGAAAGCGATGGGCTTAAAATATGCAATTAGAAACCCAGTTTTGTCATTCTCACCAACAAGTATTTTCAAATTATGTGGTTCGCTAAATATCGCCAATGTCGAAAAGTAGATTTCCACAACAGGATAAGACAGGTGACCAATCAATAGCATTGCAGATTTTGCCGAGACTGGCTGAACTTTTACGGGAAATTGTATTAAAGTCTGTGCTTTCGTAATTATTTCCGAGAGCTTAATGAATGGGAGAAACGTTACAACCAACAGGCATTTTGAATTTAAAAAAAACAACAACTGAAAAACGAGTTATGAACAAAACAAAAATACACTTTCATTAGTTTTGATCATTTCCGTCAGGTCCTATAAAAGTTTATGATATTGTGAAGCTTTATAATAGAATAGATCTTCAGAAGGTTTGATTTTTTTTTCTCTTATAAAGATAAACTTCATATCGCAGGCGAAAATTAGTTCATATTACTTCAAAATCACATTTCTATTATCTCCCAATTAAAGCACTATACATCACTATAGCGGGGGCTTCTTTTTATAGCTTGATACCTTTCCAGGCGTTAAAATTTAGAACAATTTACATTTCACTGACGGAAAGATGTTTTGACCTTGTCAAATTGCTTACTATAAATTTGCATTCTCGTTCCTTGGCTAACAAGTTTCTTATCTTTTACCCTACTCCAAAATAAAAAAATAACAATAATAATCGAGAAATATGCCTCTATCATCAGCTTAAATAATTTATGTAATATAATATGCACTCAGCTTAAATAATTTATGTAATATAATATGCTCTTTCCATTTTCCTCCTTTTAAGCTTACTGTTATTTATGTCGGTATTGTCGGTATATGCTTTTTTTAAAGTGAAAGTTATTTAAATATCTTCATCTTAGACCCATTGTCATTGATTTTGATGTCATTGGCCTAGGTGTGTTAAAAGACTTGGATGTTCTTTCCATATTTTCCGCTCTTTTCAAAGTCATTGTAGAGCATATAAAGTTTATCAGCCTAAACGTCCTTCACATTTTCCTCTTTTCAGAATCATTGTCATGGATGCTGGTATTATCAGTGAGTTTGACTCCCCCGAAAAACTCATCGCCGCCAAGGGGATTTTTTATAGCATGTGTCAGGATGCAGGCCTCGCCTCTTGACTTAAATCCACACAATAATTCCGCAAAGGTTAATCGTGAGAGCAATCTTCAAATTTCGCAGAAGGTTGTATATTTCCTGTATAAAAGAAGTTTGATTTTGTTTAATGTTGTTATATCTGTTATTGTTGTAAATGAATTCGAAACGTGTCTTTTTAAATATAAAGCGTTGGTAAATAAATTGGAAAGAAAAAAAAAGAAACAGGTTCCTCTGAGGAGTGTACATGTTCCTAATTACATACATGTTGTTAGAATAAATCAAGTTTTGTCGTTGCATGAGATATCATATGCATGTTTAGTACATTAAACAAATTTGCAATGCATTTTATTGGCAAGAAAACTGAAAATTCGTTCCTATCCTTATTATCTCCAAATGGGTTCTAAAAGCATAACATGAGTAAATAAATACGCCCTTCTTTAGATTGTTGAATTCTCTTTAAAGCAGAGTAAACATTTTTTATTTGGACAAGATGTATTAATCTAAACCCTTACTGGAAGGCGAAGTCAATAAATTCTCTGATTTGGCAATAATGAAAAAGCGTATAGAGACAGTAAGAGATAGACAGATATATATATATATATATATATATATATATATATATATAGAGAGAGAGAGAGAGAGAGAGAGAGAGGGAGAGAGAGAGACATAGAGAGAGAGTGAAAACGGGGGAAATTGAGTTAGAGACAGAGAGATTTAGGAAAGACAGAGGGCTAAAAAGATAAAAAGAAGGATAGAGAGAATAGAAAGATAGAAAATGAAAGAGGAATTATGAGAAACACAGAGAGAGATAATGAACGGACCACAGATGGACAGACAAACAGACAAAGCCGGCACGCTGCACAATCATAGGGTAGGCCTAACATTATTATTTTCACCAACATTTCAACATTTTCCATTTACTTTCAGCGTCCCAAATGGCAAGGATAAACGTAAAACAAGCGACATTTTATTTTCATAAATAGTCTTATTTCCCTGTTTTCAAGATAATAATTATGAACAGTATGGTTTGACCCCCTGTGCCAAATAACCGCAATGTTATGTTATTAGTTTTCTTCTCTAATAAAGATTGATGGGGTAAAATTTGTGTGAGACTTTGGTTCTAAAGTAAATTGAGCTCTGAGTTGTAGCCAATAAAAGAAGGACAAAAGAATACAATCCTTGCTACAATAGACCTAGATCAAGGAGGGGGTAGAATTATTTAAATCTGGACAACTGGCGATACTTATACTGTTATAGAAACATCGCAAAGGTCATAAATTAATCATGATAATTTCTTTATGCCGGACAAGTGGATATCGTTTGGCTTAAAATCCAACCCACGAAGCTTATTTTACAGGATGATTTCAGAGAAACTGGCTGGGTATCTTGCCAATAGAAGTCATCATGATTCGAAGATTAAGTCACATTTAAGTAACTGTGTCATATCGAGGAAATGAAAGACTAAACCATATTTCACATTCAAATTGAATAACTTTGATGTAGAATTTGTCAGGTCTTAAATTTGGGATGCTAGATATAGACCAACATTAAGTTTTATTTAGATTTTATCCAAATATCTCAAAATATACAGCATTTCCTTATGGGAACTGGCATTCCCTGGAGGAACACCTAAACTGCATAGACCAAGAATACAGCGTATGCAGAGATTTCCTGATTTTAAAGCTGGGTTCACATTATTGGTCCATTTTACTGAAAACGAGCATCTGCACAATAAATTTCATTAATTATGTTTTGTGTATCCGTGATAAATAGAGAGACTCTTGCAAATAGGGCAATAAACGAATTCTTTCTCATGCAAGGGTACAAACTCATAAAATGGCTCTTACAACGCTAGCTAACATCCTAAACAGAGACCTATCACATTGAACAGTCACCAAATTGAAACTCAAATTCAAAGATAGCATTGATGATCAATCGACTAAGATAGACATTATCGCATTGGTCTATCACTATATTAGCAAAAATAGGAGAGGTGGCCGGCGATTCCTGATCGCAGAATTAACATGTATAAGGCACTAAGCCAAATGAGGCACATAAATTTAGTGAGCGAAGAAAAAGATACATTTTATTGAAAAGAGTACAGTACGAAAAAAGATTGTATTCATCTTGGATTTTAAAATTATTATTCTTAATTTAATAAAAGTCAATTCTTACACAACCGTTCATATTTTGTAATATTTTGTAATAGCCGTCCAAAGGCCATTTCATATAAATTGGAGTACAATTATGAGAAAAGCAAGAAATATAAAAACATAGTAAGTAGAGCATACTTCAAGATTGAAGTGAATAATTTTTTTTGGTGAAATCATCGTTTATACTCATTAGAAGCTAAAAAATCTATTTGAAGAAGTTTTGAAACTTCTTAAAAAATTTAACTTTCAATCACTAAACAAAATGTTGAGTCTGTTAAAAGTCTTAAATATCCATCCAGCTGTAAATGGGGGTATATTATCATCACCATACATCCATCTCCCTTCCCAAAGTCACTCGGTGGCAGAGAAGACGTGTGCAACTGAGAGATGACGCTCCATCTGGCTCTATGATGTCATACCTTACATAAGCTGCGAAGTCTAGTGCTAGATTATTCTCCTGTTTTCGTAAGATCTTATCCCTGTTATCAGAAACCAGGACAAGAGGTATCCCACTGTAAGATTTTATTTCAGCTATCAGGATCCAGAACAAGGGGTATTCCACTGTAAGAGCTTAACCCAGCTATCAGGATCCAGAACAAGGGGTATTCCACTGTAAGAGCTTAACCCAGCTATCAGGATTCAGAACAAGGGGTATTCCACTGTAAGAGCTTAACCCAGCTATCAGGATCCAGAACAAGGGGTATTCCACTGTAAGAGCTTAACCCAGCTATCAGGATTCAGAACAAGGGGTATTCCACTGTAAGAGCTTAACCCAGCTATCAGGATTCATAACAAGGGGTATTCCACTGTAAGAGCTTAACCCAGCTATCAGGATCCAGAACAAGGGGTATTCCACTGTAAGAGCTTTACCCAGCTATCATGGTCCACAAACCTCTTCACCAAATGCTCCAAACTGATAAATCTCCTAACAGCATCAGGACAGCCAACATGCTCTAAATAGCGACGAAGGCCGTCTCCAAAGACCTCCCTTAGAGTCATGGCACATAGGGTGGGAAGGTTAGTTGGCTCTGATCTTACTGCAGATGTCATGATTTGCACTGGCTCTGGAACATTGGAACCAAGCTGGGCAAGTAATTCCACGTTAGCAGAAGAAAGGGTGTAGCCGGCATGCAAAAGAAGTAGAACAATCTGAAATATGATTTATAACGATATAGAGCAACTTCAGAGTTTTAGTTCAATCTAACTACATGAATAAAGTAATATGCGAGCTTGTTGAACTTTAGCAAATATAAGCCTCGACTAAGAGGATAAGAATGTTTTGAAAGAGGAGGAATAGGACGTGGCAGACCTGAGAGAAAACTGAACTCAATCCATTCGTGTGTTTATGTGAAATTGTATGTACGTCTTCCAATCAATTTATCCCCTTCATCGATTTCGTATTTTTTATATATATTATATTAAACTAGCTTCATGTCTATCTATGTATATTTATATAAATTATCCGTGTATGCTGATAATCAAATGTTCGTCTAGATTTTTATTATAAACATATCGTCCACTAAACTAATTTGAAAATCATACAGAAAATCATTTCAAAACATTTTTTTTCCTTCAGCCTACCTTAAACTGTCTGTTCACAAGTGTATCCTTAAAAATATTGTCGGGGTCGGAGATGGTAGCGCCTGCTTTGAAAAGACATCCAAAATGCATAAGCCGAGTATTTAGGGAGTTATGCAACGGTGTTAAGCCTCTGAAATCTTTATCATTTACCCTGGCGCCTTTGGATAGGAGCAACTCCACAACTTCGGGCTTGAGGAATGAGAGAATGGCCGTGTTAAGCGCTGAATACCCGGTGACAGGATTCAATGCGTTCACATCAAGACCTTGGGATAAAAGTAATTCTAGGACTTCGTTATGACCGTCTAGTGCAACACCGCTCACCCACCATGGAACTAGAGGGCTCTCTGACTCAAAAACTGACTGCTTCATCCATGATATATTATAAGTCGCTCGTCCACGAGCAACTCTCACACCTTGGTTGATGAGGTACTTGGCTACTCTGAACTTTCTGTGTATAAGCACTGCGGCAATGAGGTTTTTGTACGAAGCGGGACACGGGTTGGCTGTCAACATTCTTACGGCTATCATTTGAGAGTCTGTATATGGCAGAGGTGGAAAACAGGGGGAAGGGGGAAGAGAGCCATGAAATTAATTTGTTAATATGCATTTTTGTTTGATAACACATTTGAGTTTTGTAAATATAAGGTTTAAAGTAATTATGTACTCCAACACCCCCCACCCCTACCCCTTCTTTTTGAGCTTCTGATACTCTTTCAGGAATAGTGTGTCATACTTAGTCATATTCTGAGCATTACTTTAAACTTCCATACTTTTTAACATTTTTATCTCTATTATGGCCACTGTTTCGATTACAAACAATCATCTTAATTAATTGACACTTTTGTGTTCAAACCCCATCTAAGCTGTGAACACAACAAAATCTATACCTCAATAAGAGCAGTTTCAAAGACATAAAAAGATTGGCTTTAGACGAGAAACAAAGAATAAATTCAGTACTAAGAATATCTCTGCTATGATCTAAATTCTCTTGATTAATTCAGTTATGAGATTCATCCGTGGACTATTTCAGATCCTCTGTTGAGTTTAAAGGTTTGGGTTCAATCTGACTTCATTTTTTAAAAAAAGCCATGCCAAATGCTGTGGCCACTTAAATGCAACAACATGATCAAGTCAAAGCAAATAAAAAAATGAGTTTGACGGCTTACCTCAATGGTCGCCTGAGTATGAGATTCACATACATATATGGTTACCACACGAATTTATCAATGGTACTTTTGTTTTGTCTTTGATTTTTATGATATCAAAACGCTGAGCAATCACCTCTTACCTTCGCAGTTAGATTCAAGCGCCATTTGTATAGCCGTGACGCCGTCCGCATTTTCCTCTATTGGGTTTACACCTCGAGCCAGCAGCAAATTGACCAGCAGTGTCCGACCATACGACGCGGCAATCATTAGAGGCACACCTGTGCGATGTGCTCTACATACACTGGTTGGATGTCCAGACAGAAGTGTCCAGCGAAAAAATAAATCATCCCGGCTCATCAACAAGCACATGTGCAAACACGCCACCGTCTCATCTAGGGATAAAGACCAATGACCCTGCAAAGAGGGCCGGGATGAAAAAGGGGCCAATGTGTAAAGAATATAAATCCTAATGATAATAAAGGGCTGAAAACTCAACTTATCACCTTGTCATTACCCCATATTTTTTTAAACTTGTTTTGCGCTATCCTTTCGCACATTAACTATAACATTTTTATACATTTTTTTTATCTAGTTATCGATTAAGCTATTAAGGAATGATTCAAATTACTCCACGTAAAGCACAGCTGCGGCATTACCCTAAGCATAGTGCCTGAAAAGGGGAAGCTTGGAAGCTTTCGTTCACAGTGTTTAGTATATTAATTATGCAACCAAATTAGGAATTACACAACTTCAGTACTCTATCATTATTTTGTTGTAAGACGGACTTGTAGGAGTGAAATGAAGAAAAATTGAGAAACCTTTTTGTCCGCATCTTTTCGAGCCATTAGCAGTTTTAGGTGTAAAATATAGCGTCTGCTCTATCCTATTATGTTAAAGATGTCCTTTCCTTCTCAGTATGAAATATGGATACAGTATATTGTTAGCGTGTTTCAGGTGATTGAAGATTAAAGACATGTTGAAATTCTACAGGGTGGTGATGTGACTTCAGCAAACATTTCGAAACTTACTTAAATGTGCTCTCCTTTTCATAGGCTGCGTGTACATCATTTACCAAATGCGTCCTATTAATTTTTTTCAAGCAATACCATTTCCGATAACATCCTGTAAATTCATTGAAATGTTACCGTTTTATTACACTTCAACTTATTCTTCTTCATTCACCAGTTTTCAGCTATAGCAGCACTGTCTCACTAAATAACTCAAATCAATTATATCTTGTTTTTCTGCCTTTTTACATGAATTTTTCGAAATTCAATGACAACTTTCATTTGAACACTAAAAGAAACATCTAAATTTTACAAACCATGTTGCTTAAGATATGATCAACAATAGCATCGTAACCTCCAAACAAGCTGTGCCAGAGAAGTGGGCCAATCGTTGATTCGCTCAAACGTTCCACTTTGGCAAGGAAATCCACTGACACATCAGGACTGTGGCTCGACTCGGTTCTCTGGAAACAAAAATAATTCTTAAAATGATGTCAGTTTCAAGCAGTGTTATGGGAATGTATACAACATGATTGGCGAAATTTATGTAGGAAAAGAGTGTGGCCTGTGGCAATGTCAGGCTTGTTTCATACAAAGTTTGCTATGTTTGAAAAGCTCCGTTAACAGAAGAAGAACAAGAACAAGAACAAGGAGAGGAGGAGGAGAAGAAAAAGAAGAAGAAGAAGAAGAAGAAGAAGAAGAAGAAGAAGAAGAAGAAGAAGAAGAAGAAGAAGAAGAAGAAGAAGAAGAAGAAGAAGAAGAAGAAGAAGAAGAAGAAGAAGAAAGAGAGAAAAAAGAAAAGGAATGAAACTCTAGCACAAAGAAATGGATCAAACCAAAGAAAGTGTGTGACACAGGAAGTGAAAGAAAAGAAAAAGAATGAAGCTCTAGCACAAAGAAATGGATCAAACCAAAGAAAGAGTGTGTGACACAGGAAGAGAGAGGGGAGTGGAAAGATATGGAATATAAATCATAAAGAATGAAAATAATGGCACTGATTATTTATATTCAATAAACTGATAGTCGTGCGCCTCTGTTAAGCTTGTTCTACACAGATCTACCTTTATCATGATAGTCTTGCGAGGGAATGGGTTTCTGAGGATGGGTGTTTCAGTACGTTGCTTGTCAGCTGACTGAGCTGTAAGCCATGATTTCGTCAAAACTCTGGAAACATTCAGATCGGAATCACGGTTAAAACATAAAGGCAGGTTCTTTAATCCTTTTTCTTTGTTTCTCTCTCTCTCTCTCTCTCTCTCTCTCTCTCTCTCTCTCTCTCTCTCTCTCTCTCTCTCTCTCTCTCTCTCTCTCTCTCTCTCTCTCTCTCTCTGTCTCTCTCTCTTTCTCTCTCTCTCTGTCTTTCTGTCTGTCTGTCTGTCTGTCTGTCTGTCTGTCTGTCTGTCTCTCTCTCTCTCTCTCTCTCTCTCTCTCTCTCTCTCTCTCTCTCTCTCTCTCTCTCTCTCTCTCTCTCTCCGGCTCTTTTTTCCTTCTGACTGCTCTTTGGTGATTTTTGTCTGTGAATAACTCTGGAGAGATCATTCTCAAAAAAAAAGATACGGTAGTAAAAAAATCTTAACATTAAGGAATGAAATTTCAAGATGTTACATAACTTCCGATACAAACAGATAATAACCTTAACATCTGGATATTTCCACTTGCAGCCGCAGCCATCTCTGGCATCACCGTTAAAGTCCGCTTAGGTTTCGTGTTCGAGCATGGACAAATGCCATTTTCAATGATTTTATACAGCTCCGAGTTTTCTTGGAAACTACGTCTAAACTTAACCCAATAAGTTGTCCCGTAGGTGTTTAGATCTGCAAACTGAGCAATCTCACAGCTGTGGCATATCTCTTTAAAAAAAATGTTGACATGTGATGAATTAGGGCAGAAGGGATACATGTTTTTAGTTGGAATAAATTTTTGTGCATAATGGTATCTAGTAATAATAGTTCAGGTAGGAACCTCATCACATGTTCTGATTACATGTATATGATTATATGATAAGGAATGATTACAATTGTTAAATTAGCCCAGAATAAAGAAATGCTTCGATTATGAATAGATTTTTCGGCATCAAAATACCTAGTAATAATATATGAGAAAGGAGTGTCATCATATAACTTAAAGCATTTATGTGATTGTAAAAAGGTCTTGAGATATTCTAACTTTTGAGACATTGAAAAAAGTCGATAATCTGAGAAGGTAAAAAAAAAGTTTTACAATTCATGAAAAGGTAGCTGAAGATGATAATGGACCATACATAAAGCCTCTGATTTCTATATTTCTTCAGTTGCCTTACAATTAGGAGTTATGGCAAGGCGGAAACTAATCAAACTTAAGTTGATGAAGAGATAAAAGAATCGCCCAGAGCTGAATTTTTTTTAACTTCTCCTCTCTGGCTTAGTCAGTTTAATAAGATTCCTCCTCAAATTTCTTTGCAGTTTTTTTAACGATTTTTACACTTGAAGAAATGAATTAAACTCTCAATTTATCAGACACCATATTTTTATATCGTAGCGGCCATATCAATGATGCCTTATTTTAAATTGCCTAATGTCCCACACATCTCCATCAAGGTAATCAAGTATTTAAAATTTCATTGAAAATTAACGAATGTCAGGGACAGCGACAAATCAACTGATAAGTTAATGGAAATGATCAACCGACTGATAAAAAAAAAATGATGAGTCCAAGGAATAAAATCTCAACTGACCAACATGAAGAGTTGTGTGCCGGGCTCGTAAGAACAAGTCCGTGACAGAGGTGTCACTCCACGCCAGCTGGCACAGTCGAGAGACCTCTATAGGCAATGCTGGAAATGAGAGTTGGGAGAAGATTAAAAGATAAAACAAAGGAAAAATGATAACTCTAATTGAAGTAATGAGCTATAATGTACTCTCTTTTTTTCATCATTAGATATTGTGTTCCGCAATAAATTTGATTGGTAGATAAGTTATTGTAGTTTGGTGTGGTTTGCTCACTTCACTTTAATTCTAGATCACTCCCTGCCCCCAAAAAGCTCCAGGCATGAAGAAATGGAAAGAAGAAGAACAAGATATTCCACAAAAATGGCGTAAGTTCGAATTAGATGTAGGCACTTAATAGATAGCAGATTTTAAATAAATGCTCTGTATTATGAAAAGCTAAAACAATTTTCGAGAAAGAAAGAATGGTGAGAAGAAGCTGAAAAAAGAGGGATTTTGTTGGTGCATGTTCTTAAAACCTTACTTCTTTAAATTTTGTCTTTAATTTTAAATTTAAGTTCTACAAATGGCAATGCACATTTTTCATAGTTGTACAAAACACAATTTCATAACATGTGTTTCAAAAACTAACCACAAAATCTAAAAGTGTCACTTACTTGAACTCCATTGTGTTTTTTTCATTAATTTTAGTTTTGTTCATTGACTCATTTATTCACTTAATTTGTATTCTTATATTTGGCACTCAACCTATATTGAGAATATTTATACTAGGACATCGACCCTAAGTTATTTTGAGTAAGATCTTGCCTGTGATTTCCTTTCTTCAATAGGAGATACCTTGTTAACCGACTTCTTTCGTGAAGGGTGAATAGATCCTCAAGAGCTACTTCAGAAAATATTTCCATATCTTCAAGTGACATGAAATAAAGATACAGTAGCGCATTCTGTGAGAGAAGATTTAATGTGAACAACGTTATCAGAATGAATTTCGCACAAATTTTTAATCAACACCAATAGAGAGATTCTTACATTTACAATCTGATTAAAGTACAATATTCTTAAAATCTATTTTCTGATCATCCTTGCCCCGCACAAACTACAGATCTATATCAAGGCCTTCAGCGTTACTGTGGCTTGATTCCTAGATTGAGAACTAGGTAAAATATGAAAAACACGGGATGATAGGATTTTCTTGAAAAAAATATTCAAAGCGACACAAACATCCAAGCAACATACGGGATGAAAACGGCCGACAGTTTTAAAAAATGACATGAATGAAACGGAATCCATTACTCTCGTTAATTGAAAATGATGAGCACATGGAATCACGATGAGCGTTTAGAGTGTCAAAAGTAAGGACCCGGCTCATCATATGAGTTCATGAGGTTAAGGAGAGGTAATGTATATATATATATATATATATATATATATATATATATATATATACATATATATATTATTTTATGTGAGACAAAGGAGGGAAGTTGTTTATCCTAAATCAATGTTTTGTGATAGTTTTTTTTTTTTATTCTCTCACAAGGAGAATCTTCTGGAAGCAGATTTTGAATCATCGTCTTGGATCATTCGCTCTAAATTTGCCTTACAATTGAAAAAAAAGAAAACATTCACACACACACAAAACGGGCTAGAAGAATGGTTTTTTTTTTTTCAAAGATATAGATAAATTACATGTTTAGGTTGCAAGGGGAAGTCAATCTAAGTGAAACGACAGCGCGATATATCCAGGTGACAGTTCACTCCTTGAAAGCTCCTTGAACTATGATAATATAACTTAGTGTTGAGTCCAACGTTGAATCTTTGCGAACTGACGAAAGAGTAAACAGATTTAGTCGTATCGCTATTTTAAAAAAATGATAGGCGATGAAAAACAATGCGGTCATTTCTTTTGCTACAAACAGAAAAAAAAGGATTATAATTTCCTGCAGGCACATTATTTTATTTCACCAGATGCCAGCAATTGCAAGAATATCAACATGAAAAATTAAACCTTCGATATTAATGTAAAAAATTCTTATGGCATTTCGTGCGGATTATTTTGCATTTGTTGGGCAAATTGCTGTTCTAAAACTCGAATGAGCATTAAAATCATTTTTCAGTCGTATGATTGTACCGAGAAGCAAAACCATAATTATCTCACCGTAATCGGCAAACTTTTGCTGATGCACACAAGACGAGACATCGTGGTGGCACTGAGAGCACGGGCGCAGACCATCGTACTCCCCTGGTTGTAGTGGAGAGCATGGACTGACATGGACAGCAGGGAAGCCTGATTGACATGCCGTCTGAGGCAGTCTACGTATTCACTTGAGAAGCAGCAGGTGAGAGGACATCGCTCCTGTCCAAGAATAGGAACTTGACAGGAACTTGTAGATACTTGCGGCGAGATTGATTTTGATTTTGAACTCAAAAGGCAAGAGGAAGAAGGTTGGAGATGTAAGAAGCAGCTATTCTCCGTTATAGTATTTGGTGATGTTTCAGAGTCTCTGCGTTTTTCATAGGACTTAGAATAGTATTCGGGTGCCAAATACAATTGATTTTGAAAATACCAAATGCATGCTTGTAGAGCTTCCATTGTCCCAGATGCAGCCATGCCATCAAGAAGGCACATACTAAAAAGAGTTTTAGTGGTCTCTTGATATTGACATGTGCCGTCGTGTAGAAACAACATCAGTTCACCTATGGCCACTTTGTCCTTGCTCATGACGTGGACGTGCTCTCCAAGTCTCAAAGCGGCCACGTTTGAGAAACACGCGTCACACAACTCTGCAGGTATAGTGAGCAGTTAAAATTAGTGAACGTTTCACCATTTTTAGTGTGCTTGAAAGAACTTCTAACTACTTTAAAGTTATATTTCTTATAGATATGTAGATATTGTAAGCAGGACTTGAGATGTTCGTCTCATTTATAATAAAGGCAAAGTAAAAGAACTGAACGGATAAAAGTTCTTCAAAATTAATGTCTGAAATTTTTCACAAAACTGTTGTGTAATAATAATTCCTTAGAGTGCTTTAGAACTGTTATAATATAAATAACACTAGAAAATATCCGTTACAAAAACATTATTAATCAGAAGATGAAATGGTTTGTACTTAATGCCTAAGAATACCATATTCAGAGCAATCCTTATTACAAATTTACGAACAGTTTTTTGTTTTTGTTTTTTTATGGTTGTTGTTTCTTTGCTTGTTTGTTTTAATCATTTCTTTAGATATTTTTGGCATATTAAATGTTTAAACATTTTTATCGACATTTGAAGTCAAGCGTATAGAGTAAATGTAGAAATCTACAACAAAACTACCTGCTGTGAAAACTTTGCGAGGGTCATATTGCTTGAAAGCTTTTTGCCACTCTGTCGATGGAAGTAAAAATTTACATTAAAAACTATAATATAACGCTAGATATTATTGCTGATAAGGGACAGGTAGAATAAAACAATGATGTCAGATTAGTACACGAAACGGTTTGACAAAAGATATTCGTTTTACGTCTAATATAGACAAAGTCCTTGGCTTTTTTACTTAGTTTGGAAACTAGTTAGGCTCTTTGAAATATAATATCACATTAGGTTGTAAGACCTTGACAGTTTCAATGAGATAAGGCAGTTACGAGGTGGCAGTTTGTTTAAACAAAATGATGAAAAGTTTCTCTTTGCTTTTGATGAAGATAGATAATATTGATTTGTATTATTAATTTTAAATAAGAAATATAAAGAAAGCGACTGTGAATCCTATTATAATTGTGTAGTTAAAGTTTAAAATGGAATACTACAATGAATAAGGTAAAAAAAAAAAAACAGAAAAAAGAATAGAAAAGAATAAAAAGGAAGAATATGTTTTGAAAAGATTTTTAAAATGGAAATGGATTGAATTATGAACAGTGGGAAAAGGTTTTGTTCGTTTAACCCTTCCATTCTAGTTTTTTAACAGGGAGCAATTGAATAAAAGTTCAAATGGTAAAAAGAGGTGGGAAAAAGACGCTCTGTCATAAAAGGAATTTTTGTATGACGAGAAATAGAGAGAGAATGTGTATCAGGGAAAGGGAGGGGGGAGGGAAGCTAGATAAAGACAGGAGAGACAACTAATAATTTTTTTGACAATAAGATATGGAGAGGAATGATGTTAGTTTTGCGAAAAATATAGAGAGAGAATGGCAGAGAAGACACCGGTGGGAGGCTGGTGCAAACATGCAGATTGACTGATTGATAAAAAGTCTTGGGAAAAGAAAAAGACACACACAAAAGAAAAAAAGTTTGTTAGAATTGCGAGATAGAGACAGAGGCTGGCAGAGATTGACAAACAGGCAGACAGAGTGACAAACAAGCCGATAGAGACAGATAAAGAGACTGTTGAAATAGATAAAAAAGGAAGAGAGATTGGCACGCTCTAAAGAAAGAGGGTTATTAATATAGCGAAATATGAATAATTACATAGGGGCAGAGACAGGTAGAGAAAAACAGTGAGATAAATAGATAGAGATAGATAGATAGATTGAGAGATAGATAAATAGATAGATGAGTACGTAAGTAGATAGACTAAATGAAAAAAAAACATTGGCAAACAGAAAGGCACACTTTTAAAATAGAAGATTAGCATTGCGGGAGATGACAATAGGACAACCAGATAGAGATAGGCAGGCAGAAAAAACAGACAGACAGACAAACACACACACACATATAATATATATATGATATATATAGAGAGAGGCTGAGACAGACAGAGAGAGACACAAAGAGAGAGAGAGAGAGAGAGAGAGAGAGAGAGAGAGAGAGAGAGAGAGAGAGAGAGAGAGAGAGAGAGAGAGAGAGAGAGAGACTTATTGAATCAGACCACCAGTAATAACTTTGTTCATGCACTGACACCTTCGTTCATTCTTGTTCTTACCGTTTTCATCAGACTTTTCTGTAAGCAACACGTGCACGCTATACATCAACCACGGTACGCCTGAGCTCTCCATGGCTAAAATCATAAGATTGAAATAATTTTTCCTTTGTTTTTGCTATCTATAGGAGTCATATAGTTAAAAAAAAAAAAAAGAAAATCCCAGTTGCAATAATGTTAACGTGAAGAGAACAAGATTTTAAAAAAAAAATCAGTTTATATTCTACGAACATATATACGTCTATAGATGTGTCAAGTCATTAAGTTTTTTCTAAAACTTCTATGTGAGAGTTTCTGTTTTAGCAAAAAGTATACAAATATCAAGCTTTTTTGTTTTGTTTTTTAGATATGTATGTGAGAATTTGTATTTTAGAAACAAGTTTATGCCTATGGCATTGTGTCTGGATCATCGATAAGGTATCAGGTTTCTTATCTGTGTTTCATACTGGCATTTGCTCATTTTGAGCAACCTAACTCTTTAAAATAAAACATATACTAGTTACATCTAATTTGTTCATTCTCAATTTAATTTGGCAGTATGGAGTCAAGGTTTAGTCAACAGACTTACCATAAAGTATCGTAAACCGTATCTAAGATTTATCTTTTGACCGCACTTTTTTTTTTTAGAAAAAAAGATGTCAATGGGCTCTAAATGAAGGCAATTAATGTGAATGATATGGTTAGGCTTATGATTTTCAATTGTTGCTTTAGAAAGAAATAGTCAACTCATAAGATTTCACAAATATTCCTTTGCCTTCTTTGTCTTGGCTATCACCGAAATACATAGTTTTCTGTGGTTATCACAAACCCATTTTTCCTAAACCGATAAGAAACTACAGGGCTGATTCTAAATCATTGTACGACAGGTCTTCACGGTAAAATAGAGACCAAGAAGCAGTGCTAGAGTATACATGTACATAAACTGTGGAGTTGAAACCAGTGACAACGGTCAGTGCTATTTTTAGAAACTGACGAAACTGGGTATTGTGCCACTGTTATTTTTTGTATGAGGAGAGCGGCGGCTAATTTCAAGGAAGATAACTTGATGCTTGCGATTTTTTATTTTTGTTTGTTTGTTCGTTCGGGGGTATTATTAAAGATATGATTGTGTTCATTGTTTTTGTTTTATTACTTTTTTGCTTTTGCTTTTGTTTTGTTTTTGTTTTTTTTCCCTTTTTTGAATTCTTTCAAACATTGTATGAGAAATAATTTCTTGTTTTTTAATTGTTTCAAGGAAGATAACTTGATGCTTGCGATTTTTTTTTTTTTTGTTCGAGGATATTATTAAAGATATGATTTTGTTCATTGTTTTTGTTTTATTACTTCTTTTGCTTTTGTTTTGTTTTGTTTGTTTTCCTTTTCTTTTTTTAATTCTTCCACACATTGTATGAGAAATAACTTCTTGTTACTTTCGTTAAATTCATCTAAGCTTTCCTTGCTTTTATCTCCCATTTCAGATCTCCTCTATGTTAAGTTTTACACTAGGCCTATTCGTGTTACCCTAAAATTCCTTATTTACATCCACCAGCTTACATGGGTACTCTACATTCTTTCCTGATTTTTAAGATAACCTTTACTTCTTCATTTCTGCATTTGCTTTTCCTTATTCTCGTATTTCCTTTCTTCGTTTTTAAGTCTTTATAGTTCCTATCGTATACCTTTTTTTTCCTCGACAGCGTTTATTGTACAAGTGTATTTTCTTCAAAACGAAATTCCAAGTCCATAATCATGATTTTAATCTTAATAGGAAGGGAGAAATCGTTGTAAATGACGCTGGAAGCTTTAATTTTGTAGCACATCGGACGAAGGCTTGGTTGAGTATATATATGTATACATACACGAGGTCAATTTATCTACGGGAAGATAAGATAATTGTAACAGTCCCATTCGGAAAATTTCCTTTGGACACGATTTCTATGATAGCAAAATCAAGACACAAATACTTAAGATAATATTTGTTTCTATTCACAGTTATTATAACAATTAAGATACCATATCAAAAGTTACTGAACCCATAAATGGTATATTAGAAAAAAAATTATCTTCCAATAGAAGCATCCATTTTCCTAAAAAGTAGACCAAATTATTAGTTAATACGTGGCTGAAAGCCAAAAAAAAATTTATATCGGTCTTTCCTTACTTTTGGTTGGATAATTCCTCGGTTTAAAGGAAAAAAATAAATTCCTGATCCAATGAATGGCTGTTGTCTTTAATTGTGTATTGGCTTTTCCTAATTATTAGTTTCTTGTACAGATCATTGCTGTGAAGCAAATAAATTGCAATGATTTGTTTACTTTTCGATCAAACTATCAGTAAAGAAATCAAAGGGATTATATGCATTTTAGATTTTTAATATAAAAAAAATAGGCATAAGCAGTAAAATTAGAGATTGTTTCAAGTAAAAAGAATAAAAGGATCGCATTTCTTTTAACTTATTTTCCTTGTCATTCTTTATTTTGATAAAATATTTTCTGGGATATAGGATGGTCAGATGAATCTCAGTTGATCTTTTAGCATGGGATATTTTCTTTTAAAAAAATCTTGATAATTCGTGGGGGGTTTTTTTGTTTATGTTTCTTTAATTTTTAATTCTATCTTTTTATTCATTTTAGCGTTCATTCGTTGAAGCAAGCATCATCAATGTAAAGACATTATGAGTTCTCGGCATACATCACGGTTTGATGAAAACGTACGTAAAATCGTCTCTTGCAAGGCGGCGAAAAATCTTTTCATGTTTTTATGTTTTGTGCAACGACATCTCTTTCTTTAATATAAGTGTTATTTTCACACCAGATCGGTTTTAACAAAGATTAGAATACAGAGTGCCATAAAACACGTTCTCTGTGAGCTGGTGTACAAAGTTTATGAATTCATAATAGGAAAAAAGCTTATTTTGTGGTTACAATGCATATAGTTTGAAAATTAATTAAATCAACTGATAATAGTGCTGAACTATGTTATACATGTGTGTGTGTATATATATATATATTTGTTTTTTTTTTTGTTTTTTTTTAAATATTATATTATATGTATTATACATATATGTAACAAATCCGAGAATGTTTCTGTCTTTATTTCATTTTTGTCCCCTCTTTTTTCTTTTCTTTTTCGCAAAAGGAAGTTCTGCATATATTGATAACAATATGAACGGGAAGAGTCGTGATTCAAGAAAACAAGTAGGTAAAGTCACTAGTGAGAAGAGTTATGGAATGACAATAATGATTAAGTTTTATTATTCAAATTTAAAGTATCGCAAAGACGAGTGGAAATGTATTAGAACCAAAATTAGTAATGACGACGATGATGTTGTTTATTATTTAAATGATCCTATTTTTATCTATGTATACTTCATCAGTTCACCCTTATTATCTAATTGCCTGTGACCACTACTACCCGCTATCCGGTTATCCTTTGGAGCTAATGCAATACGATTACCATACTGCAACTATACATGTAGCAGTAGTAGTAGTAGTAGTAGTAGTAGTAGTAGTAAAAGTAGTAGTAGTAGTAGTAAAAGTAGTAGTAGTAGTAGTAGTAGTAGTAGTAGTAGTAGTAGCAGCAGCAGCAGCAGCAGTAGTAGTAGCAGTAGTAGTAGTAGTAGTAGTAGTAGTAGTAGTAGTAGTAGTAGTAGTAGTAGTAGTAGTAGTAGTAGTAGTAGTAGTAGTAGTAGTAGTAGTAGTAGTAGTAGTAGTAGTAGTAGTAGTAGTAGTAGTAGTAGTGGTAGTGGTAGTGGTAGTGGTAGTGGTAGTAGTAGTAGTAGTAGTAGTAGTAGTAGTAGTAGTAGTAGTAGTTGTTGTTGTTGTTGTAGTAGCAGTAGTAGTAGTAGTAGTAGTAGTAGTAGTAGTAGTAGTAGTAGTAGTAGTAGTAGTAGTAGTAGTAGTAGTAGTAGTAGTTGTATACAATTTACTACTAGTTTTTACTGATTACTGATGCGACACGGCTACTACTTCTACAATCCTGTCTTTTTTGGCGTTATTCATGCTTACTTTGTACTGAAAGGATTCTAAAAATTAGAGTCTATGTTCTTTTCTGTGGAAAATACCAGTTGATTTCACGAGTATCTTTTCTCTAAAAAAGAGATACACAAAATAATGCGGTTTTTCCCACGGAATAGATTAGACCACTTGGGATCTTTGTAGGTCCTGAAACACGTTTTCCTCTTTAAAACATGTAAGATCAAATGCTAAAATCTTCATTTCAATGAAAATTAATTTTTCAAGTATGAATATTATTCCTAATATTTTTAATTAGCAAATAGATTGAATTATACATAAGTGGTATCCCGTTAGAACCTCAATCAATTTTTGTGCCCACACTCCCACTAAATTTATGCTGGAAACACGGTGCCCGGCACGTATGACATCATTCTTCAAGGTTATATTAACAACTGCATTCTTCTATTTTTGCCTCATTTCAACGGCTCACAACAAGATCCAGAATTTTCTTCTTTTTACCTGTCAGCAGTACTGCGCAGTTTTCGTAATGTTAGGAGACAAATGAGTATAAATATAAAACAACATTAAGCATATTTTTTTTTCGATTTAGCTTATTTATGTAGCATTATATGTTAATGTTAAGCAAAAGTATCAGAGTATGAAACAAGACAATTATTAACGTCTCGTGTTGCAGCTACACACCTGGAAATTAGGTCACACTCAATATCATAAAAGATAAAATGATTAAAAACAAAAAATAAGATTAAAGATATTGGCAAAGTTATCGATGACGTAGATTATACGATCCAAATTTGGCAAGTGTCCATGACCACGTGATTTTCTTGATCTGAAAAGAAATGATGTCATGTTGCTAAAAATATTATATGATTCACAGTGACTCAGGCGAGTATTAGAGGCGAGGAAAAGGGTTTTCCAAGTCAAAACGAAGTTGTGAGTCATTGATAGGTAACCCTCCTGTGTCCACCAGAATCGAAGGGACTGGTGTCGCGCGATATATCTATCAGCATCAGGTTCAAAAATCTGGGATTCCAGACATTCTTTTAGATTCTCGGTTTCCAACCACAATGTACACATCTCAGCCTGAAACAGCTACCGTGACGAGTAGCTATGCGGAATCGACAAAGTACGTGGCGGACATTTTATCCTCCATGGCAAATGGCGGAGTGGAAACTCCAACTTCGGTAAGTTCAGATTTCACTATTTTTAAATTCAAAATTTATATGAGAGAGAATTAAATAATATTGAATGCTTTTCATGTGCGTTCTGTAAAGGTTTCATTTGCCCCAGATTAGATATGGATTAGATCTAGAATCTACTTAATTTTCGTTCAGCTAGATCTAATCAACACTAAACGATATTACCGACTAAACTGCTCTTTCTACTGTAGACATTTAGATCAAGTGTGTGATATCAATCTTGATATAGACTATACTGTGTAGATTCTGGAATTAGCTTAGATCTAATTGCGATCTAATCTAAATTTGTATCATAGACTCAGAATCTCGATCGCGATAGTTTAAAAGGCTGATTGAGTTTACAATTTGCTATCTACATTTAACGTCATGGAGTCAAGTTTAGATTGGTCCTGAGTGTGAAGCCATTGTGAGTAACGATCTAATTGAATTAGATCTAGATCTAATTAAAAATCAGCAGATGTGCAATATTATTCTTCGATGAACTTTTTTTTATTATTAATATATTATTAATTTTTTCTTTGGAGTATGAGATGGCATTCATTTACAACACCCAAATTCTTTACAGTAGACCAATTGCTATTAGATATTCAGAGTGCCCCTAGCTTCCTGTTTACCTCTCTTTCTACTATTTCATGGGGCATTCAATGCTGATAACAAATTTGCCTCTTACTTGGTAGATCATTTATTTTCGATTTGTTGAATAGGTAGGCCTAATAATATTGTGTTTTGAACTTCAAACACCGGCTTTTCTGACTGCATTAACATGTATTTAACTTCATAACACATCCCTCATAAAATGCTTATTATTTCGCCATTTTCAACACAGCGTAATTTTCATGGCAATTATAAATCTAGATCTACACCTAACATCACCTCACTCCATATGTTTATTTCATTGTATTGTAAGGATCCATATTGTTGACCAGATTTTATTTTGTTTATCTCAATTTGTTTTATTTATAGGCCTACATGAAGATACCATATGATTTTAGAAACATAGGCCTACATTCCTGGTTCGCAATTATATAGACTTCAGACTTAGATATAGTTCCCGTTTATGATGGGTGGTAAAATTGTTGTACATTATTATCAGTAAATCTAGAAAATCTAGGTGCTTTTAATTCGTATTAAGCGTTCAAAATAGAGTGGACGTGTTCAAACATGAAAAGGGGGACGATAAAGATTTAGTGAATGTCTCTGTATGCAAAGTTTACTGGCGTCCGTTTTGTTAAATCCAGTTAGGTTACAAGATTCGTTGTAATGGTTCGACATCCTTTACTCCGTACTGGTAACCCATTCCGTCATCAGCGAGTGTGTAACTGGTCGAGAGCCAAAAATCTTGACCTGACCTGCGATGAACCGTTGAACCAGCAGAGGGCACAGCACACTTTGGTCGCGCCTAACAGTAACACTGTGGTAGACAAGTTTCAACTTTCAGTTTCAAGTGGCCCGATTACCGTGGTGTAGGGATTTTGGGAATGCGAGTGCTTTTTTGTGAGGCTAGCCCTGAACTACGAAAAGGGTATTGGCAGAGGTACCGGTATGCGCTCTGGTTCGCGTCATGCGAAAGAGAGGAGGGGTAAAGAAAAGCACAGAGAAAAATAAGAGAGAAGGATAGTCTCGTCGCAGAGGTGCAGACACCGCGAGCAGTGCCTTTCACTCTTCGCCTACTCTCGTGGATTTGATTGGATGGCGATGACCTCTACAGGTCACTGTAGCAATGAATGGGGGTGGATTGGCGGTTGTAAATTATGTGGATGTTTATAATGCCCAGTAGATCACAGGTTTACATTGTCAAATTGTGATCTGTGTCGCGAGGAGGACGCGGCAGCTTTAAAAGCAGGACTTTGTTTGAGACGCAATCGAGTTGTATTATTTTTTTTTTGCCTTTGGTGACAAGGAATAAGGATCACAAAACGCTTCCAAGAAGTGATGTTTTATTTTTCGTTTTGATTCTGAAAAAATTGTGCGAAAACATTAAGCTTCAGATGGAAGCCGTGTTCGTTTATGAAGTTTTATTTTTATGAAATATTTTGACTTGCTGAGTGGAAAGTTATTTTAAAATCCTCACGAAATAAGCTCAGGAGATAAAAAAAAAATTCAACAAGAGTCGATGCGAATTACATTAGGGGAAAAAGTTGGCGTCTGATTAAGTCTCCTACGACAATCTTAGCATTGTTGTTGTTCAACCATGACCATGGACTATCACCATCCGTACATGTACCCCGGCTACTACTGCCCGCCGTATCAGGGCGCCGGATTCAATTTTCCAGCACGACATCATTCTGCCAATCTCCTGTCGCAACAGCAACAGCAGCCGGCGCACAGCAATATGTACAATAATAGAAACTATCCAAGTAGCTCCAGTGCGAGCATAAGCCAAAGATTGCCTTACCACCATCTCTCACAACATCCCTACCATCAACAACAGCAGCAGCAGCAGCAGCAGCAACATCCGATGTCTGCTCCCTATCCTCCGTTTCAGAGCTCCCAACATAACCGACAGTCGCAACAACAGCAGCAACAGAGTCACCAACAGTTTCGAAAATTGCAACATCCACGGCCGTCATCTTACTCAACATCGGTGGGGAACCATGTAGGAGAATCTCGTGATGATATTCTGCTACATATAATATATAGATGATGTTATGAATTGTATCTATTCTGACTAGGAAAAAAATCGGCTTTCCCTCGATCTTTTTTTTTCTATGATCAAAAGCAAATTAACATCAGTGGGTTCTTATCATCCAAGCCTCAGATAGGAACGTATTACTTCATTTCTTCCGTAACTCTTTGGCTTTGAACCAAACGAGTCAGGTGTTTGTCGGTACAGTGTATTTCACCGGAATGATAGTCGGCAAGAATAGTACATTCCGAACGTTAGAAGTATGTGTCATTCACAACGGTTATGACATGCGTAATATGACGTGTCCCCATTTTCTAGCTCAATCTCCACTTTTTTTTTGTTTTTCAATGTATAGTTTCAATTGTTTGTGGTATAACTTTGAGAATTTTTTTAGGAACAAAACTACACTGTATTGTTTTCGGCATCTTAATAAATGTGTAGGTCGTCCATCAGAAGAAGAAACATAAAAAGGCGCTTTTTATAACTTTAAAAGAAACTCTCCACGTAACAATATACAATGTTTACTGCCAATCATTATTACTTGCTGAGCGTTTGAAAATTAATAAGGTCCTTTTAGTGTTGAAAATATTTTACTCATAATTATTACATTTTCTCGAAATTACTCTTGAACCTTGTATAACCATTGGTTAGGTTTTGTTGGTTCGCACACTGAAGTTTAAATGTTATAGTCAATATTATCGAGCTTAGTCTGAATTTATTATTTTGTTTTAGTTATGTTTTGCATAGAGCAGCTGAGCAACATTCCTTTCATTAAAACAAGTCCTGCGCGGTTTCAAAGTTACGGCATAGCGAGCGCTCACTCTATGAACATTTCTCATAGACGAAACAGTTACTGGTATGGTCGTCTTCGGTTTAGGAAACTAAGGTTTCAGGTGGCTTTTTTGTTTCCGCTTATGTTCAATACGTGTCAGAAATGTTTAGAGGATTAATGTCACAATTTTTTCTTTCAATACATGCATATCGGTCTAGACTTGCATACCATCTCTGTTCTTGTTTTAAAACCCTTAAAAATTTTCAATTTTTATTTTCAAGTCGATCTTTGTCACATCGCACTGCATTGTAACTTAAAGCAACAGACTTCACGCCCTGTTGGTCGAAGCTCACCAACCACTTATTGCTCTCTCTTTCTATCTTATTCTAGCAATACCTGCCCAACTTTCTCGTATCATCCGGCACGGGTCTGACCCCCACCACCATCGCCAGCATTGAGCAGTCCTTGCTGGAGCTCAACAACCAGCAGCAGCAGCAGCAGCAGCAACAATCCTCCCAGAACGGCGGTGGTGGTCAGTCCCAGCAGGGCGCGGCGTCGGCCCAGGCTGGACGCCGTGACCCGGTGACCCAGAGCGGGTTCGTGCCGCCTGTGGTGGACCATGGTCACAGCGCCGAGGTGAGCCAGGACAGCATGGACTGCTCCTCGGACTACTCGGACGACTGGGAGCCCAAGAAGAAGCGCGGCCGCTTGTCTGTGGCCGGTGCCAGCAGCAGCTCTACCAACCCAGATCTGATTGTGACCTCCACAGGCACCATCAACGCCGCGCCCCAGAGGAAGTACACGCGCCGCAACAAGGATGAGAAGGTCAGTGCTTGCAGTTTGGTGTCAGGATTGGTCAAGATTGGTGCTATAATAACTAAATGGTGTCTTTCTCCCATCTTTCTCATATCCCTTCCTTTGTCTGTTCGTGTGTGTTTGTCTCTCTCTCTCTCTCTCTCTCTCTCTCTCTCTCTCTCTCTCTCTCTCTCTCTCTCTCTCTCTCTCTCTCTCTCTCTCTCTCTCTCTCTCTCTCTCTCTCTCTCTCTCTCTCTCTCTCTCTCTCTCTCTCTCTCTCTCTCTCTCTCTCTCTCTCTCTCTCTCTCTCTCTCTCTCTCTCTCTCTCTCTCTCTCTCTCTCTCTCTCTCTCTCTCTCTCTTTCTTTGTGTCTCTCTATATCTCTCTCGCGCTCTTTCTCTCTTTCTCTCTCATGGCGGATGGTTTCACTAAGAGAAGTTTTTTTTTTTTTTTTATATATAATATGAAAAGGACATAACAATATTGAAATCTCCAGTACAAAAAAAAAAATTTTTTTTCTCAATTTTAGATTCTCCTGATTTTTTTTTTAATTTACTTTTTCCTTCTTATTCTGAATGAAATTTTTATGTCATCAGTAAACCTAAAAAAAAAAAGTCTTCTTAGCCACATTAATCATGTTTATTTCAAGATTTGATTAAAGATGCACTGCTACAACATTTATTTATAAATTAGTTTTGAATTATAAGGCCATCTCTGATATTGGTTATCTTTTTTGATTAAAGTATATTGTGACTTTATTGCTTTAAGGTAATGCACCAGAGTTAGAACTGAAATTGTTTGTTATCGACTAGATCTGTCACATTGACCTGGAATGTTTCATGACTATCTGTGTTACCCGGTAGCTAAATAGTCCATGACTTGTTTACGTCTATCCTGGTACTAGATGAGTGGTAATGCATTATGATATATTAACTACGCATAAAAACCATCCATTAAACGGGAACTTTCGCTCGCTTTCGTAGTTTACTAAGCGTACTTCTCATTCTCGCGCGCGAAAACCTGGTATAGGGTTGCAGAATGACATAAGCAATAAATTTTGATCGCTGCTCTGTGCGGTTTTGTGTGCCTTTGTCACAGTGAAGTTTACGCTAGTAAACACACAATTCCTGTCTCCATTATTGCTGTTCTTCCTAAGCACATAACATAGTTTGTAGTTGCAGGCAGTTTACCAGTCGGTATTATATTTTGGTCTCCCCGATTTCCACCGTTTCTTTCTCCCTCATCCAAGGTCTCAAATTCGTCGATTGACTGTCATCTTTGTAGCAGGGTCACAGGGTGTGCGTGTTTGTCTGGCTGGAGTCCAGCTATATATCTGTAGTCTAGTGCTCTCTTCGTTTGTTTGCTCGTTTGTTGTGATCTAGATCTAGATCTTGATCTATCTAGTCCGCAACGACCGTGTACCGTTGGTTATATGTAATAAAGAGAAAAATGGAGCGACAGCAGCACAAACTTTTGAGCTGCCGAGCACCTGGTACAACCATCTGGCAAACTGCCACCCTGGGTGGCGAGGCACAGGACGGCTGTGTACTGTTATGGATGCGCCTCTTCCGGCACTTCCAGCTGAAACACTTGAAGTGATAGTTCAGGGTGTTATGGTCGAAAACATTTACCACTCATTTAATTGCCTACAAATTGTCTGCTGGTATTGCATTCAAATGGCCTGTTTTATTTGGGCGTGTTGGTGGAGAGCCTCGCAAATATTCTGTTTCTTAAATTGGAGAAAAAAACAAAACAAAAACAAAAAAAAAACGCTCTTCTAGGAAACACACGAACACACCTTGCCCTTAAGTCAAATTATTTGATTCGTGGAAAGATCCATTCCCATTTCTGCTTTTGTTACGTTTGATTAATAACCTTATTGTTTGTTTTTTTTATCCTCCTGTCTTAATTTATGTGGAGATTAAATGAAGATTTATATTAACAACCTATTTCCCTATCGGCTTAAATCCTGATTGTGTGATCTGAAGTATGCACCCGGGACCACTTTGCTCTTTCGCACCTGTTGAATCGTACGTGTTTGCACCGGTTTGCCCTGGTCTTATTAAGTGGCAATATTAATGCTAAAGAGTAAGGATCACCGAATTCATAAATAGTATGACATTCTGCACGAAAAAAAGAGAAACATAATTAGTGTAAAGAAATATTTTGTTTATTTGAAGCCTGCGATATTTTTTTTTTCCCATTTTGGCATTATTTTTCAGTCGCTTTTTTTTTTCAGCATTGATGACGCATTCTCTTCATTCGATTTTGTTTAAAGAAATCCCCTAAACTTCGAGTTAATTAAGCCTAAGAATTTTTAAAATTTCTTTCAAATAATATTTAGGACATACATATTTCGGCTCTGATCTCTTCGGCTTCAACAAGCATTGTAATTGCTGTGATTTATGAGGCGAATAAAAATGTTCGTTTTTGAGTCCTAAGCGAAGCTCATATTGTACTTCAGACCGAATTAATATTAAGCACGCATGGCTGGGGCGACTTGCTGGAGACCTTATCTGAAGAAATGTACACACTCAGTGATGGTATACGTTTCTCTCTGATGGTTCTTTTGTGATCAGTAAAGTTTAGTACATGTCTGATGGGTTTTTCTGGTCTTTTATCTCAGACTTTCACTTCCCTTCAAATGCGGCGTCACAACCACTCTCAGCTCCAATGGTTATCGCCCTTTTGTCAATTACCATGACTCATGGGTTCGGTATTTGTGATCTACTATAGTCTATAATCTTTTCTATTTTACCTTTGTCCACTATATACCTAGTGCCTCTTCTGCTCTCTTTGTGTATAGGAAAAGAAAAAAAAAAGAACCAGCCGGTATGGTAACGATTCTACCTTATATGTTTATTCTTATGCTTAGTGGATATTGTTGCCTGAAGATTAAAATTTTGAGCATAGACTTACCTCTTAAAATGATGAATATAACTACCACTTAATGGCCTAGGATAGGTAGGGTCAGTCTGGACAAACATTAGTAGTTACTGACCACTCACTAAAATCGGGTTAATGTGGGTATGTTTGAAATCCGGATGAACAGAAAAAAAAATCGAAAACTTGTATTTTTTTATAACTGAATGTTCGCTCTTAAAACAGAAACCGGCAAGTCATTAAGTTCACCAAGCGAAGAAAATTGTCAGCGCGCACTGAAGTGACCTCAGCTGGCTGTCAATTTGACTCCAAACCTAATGTAAATGATCTCGCACAGTGATTTGGCTTTTTTTTTTTTTAAACATTGTACGAAACGCTCGATATCTTCCAATCAATCAAATTTATTGTTATAATGTTAATCTAAACCATGTTCATAAATTCATTTTTAATCTTTTTGACATTGTGAAGCTCAGAGAAGCGAGCGAGGCCGTCGGAAAATAAACAGGATTTTATCTAGATGCCTTACTCGATAAATGCACAAAGTTTCCAAAGAAAGCGCCTTGTTAACATTAACCTTTTATTGTTAGATAGCAAATCTAAACATTTGCATCTGCCGGAGCTTAGCACTGCCAAGCAGCAGGTGGGTTCTAAGGTACGCTGACATTAAAACGTCGCTAGCCCATTAATAGTTATGCTCTCGTTTTTTCCTTCCCTTTTTCTTCGTAAGTTTTGCTCTCAAAGCAATCCTTACACAAATCAGCCATCTTAATAAATCAAGGCGCTCCAAGATCATGCGCGTTCGCCCAGGGGCTGGCGTGGAATCTAAGCAGAATGTTTATTTGACATACAACACTGAGCTCCGTAATATTCTCGAGAGGAAAAGTTAGTTCCGGGAATGAGGATCGACGGGTGTTTCTCGAACTGTACTGATGCCAGATGATAGTGCCACGTGGCATATTTGCTCTGACAATTCATGCCAGGGTCTATTTTTTGCATGCACACACTGTCTAATTTTTTTTTTTTTAACTTTCCGGTCTTGTAACAGAATTGACGACATACATTGTCTCGCTGATTGCTACTTTCAAAATGGCACGGTTGTGAAATTGAGCGAAGGTTGAGCACTTTTACACATTTTTTTTTTAATTGGTCCTTGTATTCTTGGATGTATAGTGTTTTTTTGCCTCATTCTGTGTGTTGGTTATAATGATCGCCACCGAGGTCAATCGTCACTTTCTCTATGCAATATAATGTTGAGGAAACTAAAGTGGTCGTTAGTTTGTCACGTATATCGAGCATTTCCAGGTTTGAGAAACATTAACTTCTTCCTCATTGAAGAAGTGCTCCAGAGACAAAGCACTTAGGTAGTTGCGTCAATTGCTAGGTTTGAGAGTTAACCATTGTATTATTTTATTTCCCTGCTCTGGGAAAATTTTGTGTCAGTTTTGTAACTCCATGTTGCACAATGGCTTACTCAGAGAGCCATTGTTTATTCGAGAGAGAGAGAGAGAGAGAGAGAGAGAGAGAGAGAGAGAGAGAGAGAGAGAGAGAGAGAGAGAGAGAGAGAGAGAGAGAGAGAGAGAGAGAGAGAGAGATACGATGCACCTAATGATGCTTTGATAGCCGTGAGGCGTGGCCAAGGCTGCAACACTGACTCACCACCACTGAGCCTCAACCTCGACACAGCGCGCTTTTTTTTTTTTTTCACTTGAATATTAGGTCATCATAATTAGTCCACCGAGGTTTCTTTTGATAGTGTCTCATTGGATTTGAATTTTTTGAAGCACGTCAAAGGAGTTATGTAGGTTTTTTTTTTTTTGTTTTTTTTTTTTTTGTTTTGTTTTGTTTTGTTAACACAGTTTCATCTTGTCACCTTTTTCAAGAGCTCTTAAGAATAGTTGTATGGAGACTTACCATACTTGTTATTATATCTTAAGCTTATCCTTGGGGACGGACCGGGAGGTAGTTTGTGTGATGAGAGGTGGTGTTGAAAACAACTCAGACCGTTTGGGACGAGAGGACGTGGCAGGCGTCTCTCGAAGTGCTGTAGCTTTTACATTATTGTTAAGGTCACTAGTGTTCCATCCCCCTGGGCTCGTACAAAGGTTTCCACCCTTTGAGTTTGTTTCCTTACATTGTTGGTGCAAGGCTTCAAAGTGTATCTTATGATGTATTGTGTGTCTTAGATAAATAATATTGTCCTAAGTCGAACTGGATTTTCTTTCTCTTCACCTTGACATTAAGGACGAAAACTATTATTCCCGACAGTCTAATGTGAGCGAATCTTTACGTCGAACGAAACGCCCAAAGAATATGGCCTTCAGCATTACGTACTTTGTTCGTTTTTTTGTGATGGTGGTGGTGATTGGGTTTTGTGGGATGACAATCAAGAGTAATGACTCTAATGGGCGGCATCTCTCAAAACGATGGCTAGCAATCAGCGCAACGATTTATTCACCATTCCGCATTATTTTTATGTGATTTGTTGGTACCATTGTTCTGTACGAAGATTTCTTTTG
Source organism: Elysia crispata (assembly GCA_033675545.1). NCBI lineage: Eukaryota > Metazoa > Mollusca > Gastropoda > Plakobranchidae > Elysia > Elysia crispata. The sequence continues at coordinate 341,501 of JAWDGP010007701.1, read as the reverse complement.
TAGATTTGCAATGTTCTTGTACAATGTGGGTTTTTTTTCAATTAATATAAACTTTATGACATCTTTGTCTTAATTCATACAAAAAAAAAGGCTTACGACGACTTTATACTCGGTGGGCTATATGTTAAAAAATTAATGTAGTCAGGTATTTCCTTTGTTCTCATTTTGTAACCCCGCCACCGCACCCAAGAAAAATACCCTGCCCATTCTTTCGTCATCACAGTTGGGAGGAAATTTATTATCGCAGGAATTATCAGGTTATTAAACAATTAAATATTTGGAACCCAACTAAAACAGGTCTGATTAAGGTAATTACTCGACACCATAAGACCATTTTCCGTCTAGAATCCAAGATTTCTCTATTGTTTAAACCATTACCGTTGAATCCACAGGTGAAGGGTAGTGATCGTTTTATTAATATAAGGAACATTAAAGATAAACCATTAGGAGGATTTGAAGCGTTGTTAGAATGGAGTCTGTTCCGCCTTTTTAAATCCTACCCGGTTGATATTGTGATGTGTCTTTAAAATGTTCCTAACTTGATTGGTGAAAGGCTTGAATCGAGAGAGAATCAGGAATCGTGTAATCAAACTAGTCTCGAATAAATTTCTTGTAATTGGAGCAACTGAAATTTATTTATTTATTTTGTGGATGAGCAGGACAATGTTCTGCGTTCCAACCATTTGCTGTCATAAATTATTCTGATTCGAACCTTAAAGACACCAATAGACACTGCAGTAGTTATTATCATACCATTCCTTTTATTTATTTCTGATTTCATTCTTTTGTAAGGGCCTTTGGTGTGTTGATCATACGCAAATATTGACGTTTCTTGGTTCTTGTAGCCCGTCTCCTCAGAAGAAATTCCAGACCTTTCGTAATAAGCCACCCTGAAGTAAAGTAGAGCTAGAAGACTTAAAAACAAATGCATGTATAAAACCCACGTCATCACGTACCAAAACCATATATAGAGCAAGGCCTATCACTATCAGTTGGTTGTCTCCCATCATGGGATCACTTTACAAGACGCACATGATTCAAGAGCACTGCAGCACAGATATAATAAAAAGTCTTGTTTGAGACAAATTTGCATCAAAGTGAAGGGTCCCGCGTGACCTGGTAAAGCGACTGCAAGACCAAGGGGTCACGCCGCCGTGAGCAAACGACTGTGACGTCGATGATGTCATAGGCCAGGAATGGCTGGCTTTCCCTCCATCTTGTTCCGCTATTTCGCGGTCTTGCCTGACGCATCTAGTGCAGTGACTCAGGCCTCTGTCACCGCTTGGCGTGGACCGGTCTCAGAATGCCTATTCCGGGCAATTGAATATAGACATAACAACGGCGAAGGCTATGAGTCATGCACAAGCTCGACATGTCACTGGTACAGTTTTCTAGTTTAAGGTCATGATGTCGAGGAAAAAGAAGGGATGCAATGTACTTGTAATTACATGGGGGGAAGGGGATGGCTAGAGAAAAAGAAAATGATGGGATTGTATTCAATGGATTTAATAAGAGAAAAAGAGAGCTACAGATAGTGAGAGAAGAGGGAGAAAGATTAACGAAAAAAAAACCCATTTTTTTTTCCAATGGAAATTCATCGTGAGAGAGAGATAATTATAAAGGCCTATTAGGTAACACGTGTCGCTTTAACCGTTTTGACTCTTGTGGGCTGCCCGACATACACGATATAATAGTTATGTGTACTTTGCGTGACTTTTTTTTTATCCATACTGTCACGTCAATGGTGAACATACGATTTAAAAAAAAAAAATGTTAGATTGTGTCAAGTGGGCGACTGTGTCTTCGAGACAATCATCATGTCCCCAGTTAACCGCAAAACACGAGCTCCTTATCCAAATAGATCTGATAACATTTGATTCTATAGGCTAGGCGTGGAGGTGTGTTTGCTCTATGACGCAACTAAATGATACTTGGACCGCTTGCATAGTTTGTGCTTTTATATATAATTTTTTTCCCACGACAGCGCCGCATCCATGGTGTTTTTGAACCATGTAAGCTATGGTCGAAAATTGGACGTGGAAGAAAAATTCATCTGCGACAGAATCTGTTATTAAACCATGAGATAATCGTATTTAAAAAAAAAAAAAAAAAAAAAGGAAAAGAACAGCTCGAGGCGATTATATGTCAAAATTCCGTGTCCAAACGATATGTCGTTTTTTGGGGGGTTGTTTTTTTTTTGTCAGTGTTAGTTTCGGAATCGCAATGGTAGAACACTTAATTCAGTGTTATGTTTTTTTCGCTTTCGCGTAATCATTTTTCAACTTTTTTTCCCTACAAGGTGTTGATAATCATTGTGCAGGTCTTTTAAAGATATCGATGAATCTTGGAAAACAGTTCATTCTGTACTTTGCCAATCTAGGCAAAGATCCAATTCTGCTTATGATATGGCTGTTTTGATGCAAGCATAAAGGTTATAGAGGTGCGTTCAGAGCTAGATGCCCATTTATTTGAACTTTAATGAGCCTTTAAGATCTGCAAAATAGTTCGGGATTTTAAAAGATAATTTTATTAGCTCACTATTCTTATTCTTTTTTATATTATTATTGTTTTCTCTAATGGAACTTGAAACATGGCGTAGTCCACATACTTGAATTGAAACTGATTAGTTAGACACCGCAAATGTACAGAAGTAAGGAAACCCGGTCTTGGAAAAGGACAAATATCACGCGTCAATAGCTATTTGATAATGGAGTGAGTGGATTTAATAACATGAGCGGAAACATCAAAGCAAGAGAAGACACGGAGTAAGGGATGTTTATGTCCAAGGTCGGGAAATTTTGCTCCCTTCTCTAATCCCTCGCGTCGGATCAGATTACCCGGAGTTTAAATGTCAACCGTTTATGAGCAATCCAGTTCCGGATTCGTTTTCCACATAACTTTGAATACTTTCTGAAATGGTTCACGCACCCCTTAACAACAGACGCCCTGTTATGTTGTAGGCCCATCGTTTGAAAGTTCTCTCGGTCTTATTAAATCGTTGCCCTTCTTCATCCAGGATGTGTATTTCGCATTCTGTCGTAAGCGGCAGATCATGGTGGACGTGGGGGCTTTTCACATGCCGTAGTGATTTGTCATCAGCGGAGTGCCAGACCACAGGTTCACCGGGTAGCGAGTGCGAAATTCCTGAGGTCAGGCTCGACTCTCAGGCCTACTGAACCGGAATCATCGCGCTGAATTGGAAGAAAAAATACTGGGAAACTCCGAACTTTACGTTAAATCGGGGTTATCTGGATTAAAGTTATGTCCCTTTCCTCCTCATATCTATATCTTTGCCAGCCAGTTATTGCAGCCTCGGAGTTAAAATAAGTTCGTAGGAAGGGGCGTGGGAGGAAGAGAACGGGTCAGAGATGGTGTTTGTATGTGTTAAGGGGAGAGGGATCACAGGGTCGGTGGCTCTATGAAGGCAGGCTCCGATATGCCACGGTTCAATGGGTGGGAACGCTAGGCTTCCAGCCGAGGTCGCGCCAGTTTCAACCTGAGTACGAGATTCTGAGAGCCCCAAGGTCAAATCCAGCCTGGAATTACCGTAACACAAACACTGAATGAGTCAGGCTGCCGATGATTCACCTGCTACCCAGCAGGTTTCGGCTCTAACTGTTATGCCTTGTATGCCAGATAATCACTGTTCATGGAGAGAGGTCTAAATAGAGCATTAGGCCAATTATTTGTACTAATGTAACAGTTGGCACTCTCTTCTTCTCGCCATTTGATTTTGTGAGCGTAAATAATTCCATGCCTATTATCCTAAAACAAATTATGCACCAATCATTATAACATGTTGAGCTTGAAGAGGTTTTCTATCGTTTGTGGTGGTTTATTTATTTATTTTCTTTGGGTTTTGTTTTGTCTTTTATATATATATATATATATATATGTATATTATTCATGCAAGAGGTTAACTCAAAGTTCTATAAAATTTTATTTGAGGTGTCATAATAATCTTTTAATTTTTTTTTTGTGTTTTTTTTTTCCAGTTGCCTCCAGAAGAGGAAGAGAGGCGGAGAGTAAGGCGCGAGAGAAATAAACTGGCAGCTGCAAAGTGTCGCCAGCGGCGAGTGGATCATACAAATGAGCTTGTAGAGGTGGGTATAAAGAAACAATTTGATACATGTGGACGTACTTTGTGAAAAATAAAGCAAGTGTTAGCAGTGCTATATAGTATCAATAACCTTGATCTATTTTTATCTGAGACAACATATTGTAACCCACAATGGTACCCTCAACCATCACAATATAATTTAAGTTGGTATAAATAGGTGCATCAATTTTTTTTTTTTAATTTGGAAACTATTGTGCCATTTCAGTGGCAATGATTTGCCAAAACAGTAGATTTTACATGGTCGTTCGTATTTTTCTGATTAAGTAAAAAGGTACCTAGAATCGAGTTTGATTTAAAGCTGTTTTCAATTTTCATTGAGCGTTTACTATGACTGACAAGGCTGAAAGTTTTTGACCATTATTTTAAACTTTGAAGCTGTGCTCAAGCTTATAGTTGTATGCAAATGAAATATAGCTGTGTGGACTAAATATAAAAGAATATTTGTAAGTAGTAGAATTTTAATTGCTGTGCTGTATCTTGATCAGGCAAGTGTTGTATCAATCAACTTGTCCCTTTTTACAGGAAACAGAGGAACTGGAAAGAGTACAGTCTGAATTAGAGCAAGAAATTGCATCTCTGCAACAAGAGAAGGACCAGCTAGAGTTTATTCTCCAAGCCCACCAGCCTGTCTGCAAGGTTGCACAGCGTCAGGTTGCCTTGGCAGCAGCACAAGTGAAGGTCAAAGTTGAGAGACCATCCCTATCTCCTCCACCACACAGAAATGGAGTCCCCCAGAATCTGAGCTTGACTTCCTCATCCTCCAATAGCACCACTGTAACCACCACAGCTGTAAGCACTGCACATCTCATCCCAGAACAACAACACTACCAACCATCCCCACCCTCGTTCTCTGCCCCGTCTCCTCAAGCTGTTGCAGGAGGTCATCTGGAATCTCTGGCTGCCACATCAAGGCCAAACTCTCTCCCTCTCATTAAGCGCAACCGTGCACGAATGCTTCAGGCTTCTGCTGATGCAGCAAATGCCACCACAAACTCTGCGTCCACCCCTGGCACTACAACTATCAATACACCGACCTCGGGTCTGTCCATCACACCATCTTCTCTGTTTTGTCCAGGGCTGGACAGTATGGTGGATGGCTCTACAGGTCTCACTCCAATCACAGGACTGTCCTGCTCAAGCCAGGTCAGTGGTCTTACTGGCCGCACCAATGCTGCAACCACAGAGGCCAGTAATGGAGCTTCTGGGACCGATGCTGTAGGATCACCCACTCTGATCTCACTGTGACCAGCGCGCTTGATGAAATAGGATAAATATTCTTACGTCTATTAGGAAAAATTCAGTGATGGTGAATTAAATGAGGAAAGCTGCAGCTTCTAATCCGTTTCTGACATGCAAAAGCTTTGCTGTTGGGCCAGAGCACTTTTAGAATGGTGTTACCATCTTTCATTGATAGGAGACAAATTTAGATTCATGACTTCATTCTACCTCCAACGAAAGAAAGACTGATTAATGATCATTTCACTTATCATCAGCAGCAAAACTCTCATTCCATTATCAAAACATGACAAAATTGAAGGCCTGTGTAAAAAGACTATTAAATCGAAATTTTATCAAGCTCTCTCCAATTTCATTTGGTTTGTTTCAGCTGTGAGAATGTAAATTCTTTTACTTAGTTTTATAAGGAAACATTATGAGACATTTATAGATGACCTTGTGTAAACATTTGAATGTACCACGAAAATTTAGAAAGATCAAATTTATGATATAGATGTTTTTATCTACTGGACTTTTTTATGGAACCATATAGAATTGAAAATGGTTATTCTTCTTTAGCTGTATTTTTCAATGGAACACATTGTAAATCATGCTGTCTTACTTTTCATTTCACAATTTTATACAAAAAAAAAGATGAAAAATAGGTCCATATTTTATAAAGTTTTTGATGAAGAAAAATCTTGTAAGTACTACAGTTGATGTTTCTTAAATCTATGATCTATGTTGAAGAGAGAAAATATTATTTATCTCAAGATATAATCAGATTGGAACTAGAGTGTAGTTCTATTGTTCCAAAATTTTTAAAACATTGATGTATGATCAACAACTTTTATTTTACTTATATAAATTTGGGTGAGGCACAGATCAGTGGTTTAAATAAACAAGAGAATGGTAGTTTGGACCATGCCACAGTAAAGTTAGTGCATTTTAGAAAGATGAGGTATTCAAAAGTGGGCTTGTTTTCCGTTCAGTTCAAGTAAGTTGGACTTGAACTGATGTAAAATAAATTATGACTTTTAATGTCATCTTTACGTTGGCGATGATTACCTCTATGTACTAGGGAGTTTTACAAAAAATTCTTCCCTATCAGTTAAAAAGTGCCATAAAGAAGCAAAGATATTCTATGACAGGATTGGTATGATTTGATGAGACTCATTAGGAAGGGAGAACCTTGTTCTTTAACATAGTCCCTTTAACTGCGCTTTAGTAAACCCCTAAAATGAAACCATCTCAAGTAGAAACCTCCTTAACTAAAACTGATGCTCTTGTGTGACTTGTATTTCCTACAAGTATTAAGATCTTAATTGAGCTGACCCATTTTTTTCTCGATATTCCAGATTTTGCCCTTTATCTAGCTGATGCAGTTGATGATCCTAATTTTCTAAGGGATATGCATAATATTCATTGTAGAATTTTTTTTTTCTTTTCAAGAAAGCAAGCTACTTTCAACTTTTCTCGGCATCCTTCATCATCTTCTCATTTAAGTTTAATATAACTGTTTATGAGCACATTGTCTCCAAGAGTTTGGATTGCCTACTGCCTTCTCATTTTTGTGTGAATTTTTTTAAAACATGAATCAAGTTGAGCATTTTAAAAGTGTCAACTTGTTGCAATTTTACCACCATATATGCAATTTTTGAGTTTTGTAACATCTATGCATTATTCGTTTCATAAGAGCTACATTATAAACAACCTTAAATAATGCATAGTTGAGGCTGCAAAAACTTTGAGTTTGAGACAATAAAAGGTATATATGTACCTTTGTTCAGGCCAAATAAATATGTGCTCCTTCTCATCCTCTATGGAAAAAATTTATCTCCAGAGGTAAAATGTTATCTGCTGAAGCTTGCAGCTGGGAGAGTGAATCCGTTTTGTTATGTCTATGATTCAAGGCAATAAGCTCTCACCTTTGAAATCAAAGAGCAAACATAGACGAGCTGACCTGACATTATCTTTCTTTATCTTTCTCTCTATTTTCTGCCATGTTGTCATTCTTACTTTCAAAAATCAATATGCTAGTGACCTGGATCGTGCAATACTTGTGGTGCCTGGTGATTTTTTCTATAATTAGGCAAAAATGTGTTGTGTAGATGTTGTAAAAGCTAACAGGACTGCTTGAAGTGATAATCTGCATGACTTTATTATAAAGTTGCTTTATGTTGTAAATTGCAAATTAGAAAAAAGTACTAAATGTTTTTAGACAGGTGTATGCTGTACGGCTGAATTGATTTTTATTTTATGTAATCACTCTAATACAATTATTTAGAAAGTATTTTCTTTTATTTCAGCATATTGAATAAGATTGAATAAACAATGCAATAAAAATAATTTGAAGATTAAAGTGAGGAAAAAAAATGAGTCCATTGTTTTGTTTTGTGAAGTGCAAATAAATCAGGAATTTGCTTCAGGTTCCATTCTCCTTTCTTGATAACTCTTCCCTTGGCTTTAAAACATTTTATTACAATGTGTTGCTTTTTTCCCCTTTTCTTTACAGCCTTTAATTTTTTGTATTGTAACAGTGATCAATTGGTAAACATTTGATTGTGCTTATATGAAATAATCCATGATAAGCCTGCAATGTGCCTATAAGAACTCTATCATCAATTAATTCTAAAAATTGAAAAACCAATTCTATTCTTGGATTAAACATTGATTGAATGACTATAATATCAATCTATACCACCTATGGCAATTTGTGTTGCTCATAAATGATGCCCATCCTGCTGCTTAAGTTTTTTTTTTTTCCCCTTTAAACATTTTGAATGTTTACTTCATAGATTTGGAATTCCTTATCCATCATTTTTTTGTTGTGACACAAATTTGATGTTTATTGTTGTCAACTTCATGTGAAAAAAAACATGTACATCCAGCTCTAAGTGAATTTGAAAATTGTTTTCCAGCCATGTGGCAATTGTGTTGATTGTGACATGATGTCATCATACTTGCTTGTTGATATTATGGAATAAACCTTTAGAGCACTATTGTTAATTTTGTTGCAAGTTCAACACACGCTTTGGATGCCATTTTGATTCATTTTAATTTATGTATAGCTGCTGAAATAGTAATTGATTTACATTTTGTGGGCTTTAACTGCCTGAATAGTTTTGAAGATGTCAAATAAAATGAATTACATATTTTTACCTTCTTTTCATTTGGTGTTTTGTTGGATATATTCACAATTGTTTCACCAGTTTTGAGATAATCAGGGTTCGTGAATGCTAGCCTTTGCTAAACCAACAATTTTACTGAAAGATTATTCTCCTTTACATTTAAGGCTATTCAACTAGAATTTTTAAAAATATTTTACAAATCTGAGGAAAGTAAAGAAGTCCAAGAAAACTGGTTTCATTTTTAAGCAAAAGATTATTTTGAAAAGTATTTCTAGGCCTTTTCGATGAAGCAAGTTAATGTATTAGCCTTTGTCTTCCTTTCATCATATGATACTTTTACCGGCCCCATTCCTAGGCAAGAGCGTTAAGAGACATCTCAATTTTTTTTTTATTTGAATGAACCCAAATTACCCTCACTATCATATTTGAATCAAGGCCTTAATTAAGGAAATCTATCACAAGCATCAACCTCGTGATATTACTGAAAATATTTCCTTATTGCAATACAATTTGTGCCTTGATTTTTGGAGAACTAAACTATAATATACACATAAGCCACTGATACAAAATGTCTCAAAGTAAGCAGGTGTATATAGTCATAGATTCAAAATAGGTATTCTTTGAGCTTTTTTATTTCAGGTTTTAATCAACTTCATGACAGATGGAATTGATCTCTATTTTAAGGCATATTGGATAGATTACTCTTGTTTTGTAAAAACAGAGGAAACATGCATATCAAAAATTTAGAATTGTTAGCAACTGTTTAGAGCAACTTTATTATTCTAATAATAAATTTTGACACTTCTTGAAATGTTATGAGTGTACTACCTGCATTGGTTTTTTGTTAAATTTCCAAATGATTGCCATATCAATAAATAGTGACCAGATGAAACAAATGTATTTAAAATTTTTAATGAAATTATCATGCTCTGTTGACACATGGTATCTGAGCTATTCTTTACCAAAACGATTGTAAATTTTCAAGACAAAAAGGTGTTGATGAGTCATTCATGTAGTGAATGTATCAATGTATTGATAACAATGTTTTGGTATAATTATACCTTAAAAAACAACAACTTATATTTGTTTTTACAGCAGTGTTCGTCTTCTACAGCCTCTCAACATAAAATCACACATTATAGAGGCAATATGAATTATATGTAAACATTTGAGTTTCAGTAGCTGAGTTTTGGAACATATACTTTCTTTTTTCAGTAACAATTGTCATAGAAAGAGTGTAGCCAGAAGAACAATAACAGTTTTATGGTATTAGAATTCGTTCATATCTATTTGAATTCATAAAGCTCCCCTACATGTCCCCTACACCCTTTCTTCTTCTTCTTCTCCTCTCTCTCTCTCTCTCTCTCTCTCTCTCTCTCTCTCTCTCTCTCTCTCTCTCTCTCTCTCTCTCTCTCTCTCTCTCTCTCTCTCTCTCTCTCTCTCTCTCTCTCTCTCTCTCTGTCTGTCTGTCTGTCTGTCTGTCTCTATTTCTCTTCTCTCTCCCACCCTCTCTCTTTCAGGCTTAGAGCATCTTTGAAATCAATATTACCTTTAGCAATAGCACTCCCTTTTTTATTTCCTGGTCTTATTGTTAAGGCTGTTTTCATTACTTAGTCAAGAGCTAACCTACATTTCATTCATGCTTCATAAAATTTCAGATCTTTGCTTGTCTTCCTTTTTAACATATTACTGTCTACCACGTGAGCCTTCTTTTGATATTCTTCCTGTCTTCCCTCGTGATAAAGAACTTTTTGTTTGCTTGTATAAGAGTCTGGCACGAAGACCTAATGGCCCACCATTCTTAAGATTTAAGATAGAATGCACATGTTCTACACACAATAAGCCCTTTCTTTTGTTCTGAACTATGCAGCTTTGATGTCAAAGTCAATCTGACTCAGGATCACATCCTTGCTATTCCTTTTTTTGGCTGTCTAGATTATGGTTGAAATCTCCATCTCAGTGCCTATTCAATAAAATGAGCTCACAAATCTACCAGATATATATACAAATGCTCATGGTTACTGTTGAAGTGTTCTGCATTTTTCTGCATGCTATCATTATGATTTATCAGGGCTTGTATTATTGCGGTTCAAATATTAATTAAAGAGCAAACAGCCATCCAATCCAATAAAAATATTCCACCTTGTCATCCAAGCCTTTATGAAAGATACAGCTGTATATGCACACTTGTAATTTGGCAAAATGTAAACTTGTTGAATTTGATTCTACCAAAAAAAAATTTTCTGGAAAAGAATGTAGATCTCAAATCTATATTTATAAATAAAGGAGTTGGGCCTTGATTTTCAGGAACAAGGCGAATAATCCATGAGCATTACAGTTTATTTGTTTATACCAATTTTGGCAGTAATGAAAAAAAAATGTTCACCTTGAGTTCTAAATTAAGTCTCAAAAGCTTAAAAATCTCCCCCATTGGTAAGTAAAAGGGCTTAGATTTTTTCTATCCCATTAGATCTACTAATGTCCCCTTATTCTCCATCATTGTCCAACTTCACTGCCGGTACCAATTAAAAATCTGAATATCCCAAGTGCCTTTATGGAATATTTCAACACTTCCCTTTACCAGAGGCTGCTGGTTAAATAATACATAATGTGTGGGTGAACTATGAGAAAATGTACAATGTAGTATCAAATTCTCTAGTAGTGAAATATACATTCCATAACAATGAAATCTGTGTTTTATCTGTGAGAGAAAATTTTCAAAAAAAATTTTAGACTGTCCCATAACTTAAAGGGTGTTTCATATCAGCTTGAGTCTGAACATTGAGAATGTCAATTTCAACAAAGAACAATTTCACAGTGCCAAAAGGTCCGGAAGCTAAACGGAAACAGCTACACATCTTGAAAAAATAAAAGAGGAACCAATACTTCCTTTAATTTTGCAAACAAATTTGTTTTGCCTTTAATTGTTTTCATTCGAAGGTCAATTTTCTTTAGATTCAATATGATAAGCTAGACATTGGGCCTTGTTATATGCCTAATAACCCTCTTTGTCTGCCTCCCGCAGTCCATTGATGTGAGGTTTTTTATTGGGTTTTTTCAATGCCTCAGTTTTGATATAAGCACTGATCAAGAATTGCAAAATATTTCATTCAAAGCCGCAGAAAACAAAAAGTTCTCATATTGATTGATTTGTATATTTTGTTCATAAAATTGTAGGTGTAAGTCCACAATAAAGGATTTAATTCAGCTATTGAACGTGCGTTGTGAACTTGTTCAAAATGTTTTAAAGTTTCTGGTATTACCTTTCACTTTGCATAGCTCATGGGAATTGCAATTAAAATCCAATCACATTATGTCAACATTCCACATGTTAAGATATTATAGCTAATTTTATTGACTTACGATTGGAGAAAAGATAAGTTTCCTATTGGATTCAGTCCATAACTACAATTCTTAAAGCTGACAGCTTAATGCTACAAAATATTTCTCAACTGTAAGCTCTGTATCTGGTTACTGCTTATAGTAAATATTCTCGCTTGATATAGAAGGGAAAACTATCAAGTCTTATCATAATTTTGTTTATTGGACACAGCCATTGAGTTTCTATAGTTAGCAATTTAAAATTGCTAAGCTTCTTTTGAATGAACTATGAATGATGAAGGGTTTTTCTGCAGAATAAAAGGATGTTGAATGAACGAGTGGAGAACCTGAGACTGTTATTAATTAATCCATGAGGGCATTTTGTTTTAGTTATTCTTAATTTTGAGTCAGAAAAGTGTGAAAAAAAAAACCCAGCTGATTATGTAAATTTGTATCTTAATAGGATAATGAATAATAGATTAACAATTATACCCGGCAGTTGAGATGGCAAAACAACTTGATTTTGTTCACAACAATATGATTCTTTGGTGCTATGGTGCTTGTATCCTTCCGTTTCATGACTATATTTTTGTAATTGCATCTATTAATATACATGAAAGCCTGCTATTCATGGTTAAATGTCCACCTTATTTCACTGATTATCATGTCCCTGCTTTCATCATGCATCATTGTCTTATTTTATTTAAATTGATGTCAATGTTTTTTGTTATTTTTTTTTGTATTAATAAACGCTACAAACAAAACTATTTTGAAGTGTGATGATGCCTTGAGCACATGTGGATTAACCTGTGTAGTTATCTTCATGTTGTGCAAAATACCTGAATTCAAGATGCAGGAGTCCATGAATCTCACTCATCTGTCAATAAATATCCAACATTAAGAATTTAAATTAATTTTCTTGCGATTAAAATTTACTGTAAAATCTTTAAAGATGAGTCAAACAATGAATTTTATAAAGAAGCAACATGTTTAGTCTCTAACCTTTGGTTAAAACTGCTCGTCTTTTTGGCTCTGTTTCAATTTTAATTCTTTTTCCTCATCATTTATTGGGGCGGCGATAGCTCTGTGGTGAAGTCTCATTATTGTTGCTAGCAGCTAGCTAAATACTTCATAATTTTGCGTTTTTACTTTTATATTCCTCTGCTCAGATGTCGATAAGCATGTATTGAGGATCCTATAAAGACTAGCACGAAATATTTTCCAGGACTGTATAGAAGATGTATGAAATGCACATATTACCCTGTCTAAGGTTTTTTCCTAAGGTGATGAAAATTCGCGTAAAGCGCATTTCTCAAAGTAATTTTGATACGTAATCCTGGGTCGAGGTTCAGGATTCTAACTAGGAGCCTCCCGGCCCATAGTCTTGAGCTCCGATTTAAGTTGCGGCTCCAGCTATATTGTAACAAGGCATATGAATTAATGACCGCTCGGTACGACTTTCAATTAAAAGTTCGATGCCTCAGGTCAAAGGCTTGTAACAAATTGATATTCAAGCGTGAATATCTCAATAACCAGGTTTAATTAGAGGATTAAAGCTGGCGTCGAACGCGCCTCAGTAAATGTTATCAATGCCTGAATCAAAATTAAACTGTTTAAATCAGTGCTAAGCCTAATGCCGTCTGATCCTGTTGATCTCCAAAACAATCGTGACAAAAGATTAAAAATAATAATGCAACACGCCCATCGCACAATATCTGAGAAAAATCAAAATTTACAAAATGGCAAATTCAGTATCAAGCACGTTGATGATCATCAACCACAGCTTCCTCCAACTTGAGCATATAAAACCTAGGTGAGTTGTTAGCAAAGATTCTTTGCAGGCCAAGATAGAGATTTGCTACAATACAAGAATGGATCATAGGCTATACCGCGTCACGAATTGGTCTTGAGCACCTTTGTCGAATAATTTATTGAGGCAATCTTAGTTCCCAGCATGACCGTATTGGTTCCAATAATTGTTATGTTATATTTTTCATAATTTGCTGTTCACAATCTTGTTGGATGAATCACACCAACCTACTTGCAACTTTAAGGCTTCAATTTGCATATAGATTGTGAAGAAACAGACTTAATAGTCTATACAGTAGATTTATCTTTCAACGTTAAATTCAACTTGGTCGAGGTTAATCTCTTTGTCAGCGCATACACTTTCGTGCGATTTATCATTGACATGAGACATATTAATATGGTCTTTTTTCGGGTAAAACGAATTTTGGATAGCACTTTACTGAATAACCTTTGTTACTAAGATACTTCCTTGTCACGTTTGAGCTCAGGTCAAGCTAGCGAGAGCGGAAGCTGGCCTCCGGCCAACGATATTACCGCCTTTCTGGTTTGACTAGAGCAGAAGCTAGAAGGAAATACAAACCGGAAATACTAAGTGGTTTGGATGAGCACTTCACACAACTGTTTCTCGCCTCTGTGTGTGTTAATTTAAAACATTATTCGGTTCGTTCATATGCGTAAAATGACAAAAATAAATGAATAAATAAATAAAACCTTATTGGTAGATGTGTTCAAAATTTTGAACTTCTTTGTTGTTTTTTTTATTTATTTTAATTTGATTCTCAGATGCCACGCAGTCGAGTCGCTTTTTATGCTCTATTAAGCACGTCCAGGTTTAAAGCTCATAAGTGTTTGTAGACTTAGTAAAAAAAAATTCACGCGCAGTTTGGTACATTTTCAGCGCGACTCAAATAGCATTTTTATTTCTATTCTGGTATGAGTTATTTCAGTCTTATGATTAACTCCCATAAGCTGAAAGTGTTGCATACGCAGATGTGCCATTCCGTGATTTCTTTGCTGCCGGTATGCAAAGCCAAAACCGACGTGTTAACAGCATTTTAAACAAGCCATTAATTTTGAAAATAGCATTTTCTTCAGCTTACAATTTCTTTCACTTATCACAAAATCAGACTTAGTACACATGTTTAAATTGTAAACTGCCGAGCTCTTTAATGGAGTGAGCGATGATTATGCCGGATATTTGAGAAGCGACGCTTATCATTGATAGACAATTCCGTTATGTAAAAGTACTTCAACGTTCTCCTTGGCTATTACGATTGTGAGCCCACACAAAGATGAAGATTTCTTTTAGGCAGAATATTTTGCATTGCTTTGGTGCGAAGTGAAATAGACTCTCCAACTCGACCTTTTCTGTTTTATATCACAACCACTGCTGAGAACTACGTTTATGAGAATCACTCTAATAAAAGATAAATATAGGAGTATTCAATATACAAATAAAAAAAGAAGAAAAGTGAGGAAAATCCACCGGGCCATTCCAATGAATATGAATACAATGTGGCAGCCAGGAAAATCCCATTTGGCAGACCTGACTAAGAAATGTACCTAATCTATTTGGTTTTTAGAATATCATTTTTTTTTTAAAGGAGAAAACTAAATGTAAATTAATGATGAGGGTATTGTGCAACTCTTAGACCCACCGCAAAAATTGCCATGTTTTACGTTTCTGCGGTAGTCTAAGTTTTTTTTAGTCTTTTTTTTGTTTGTTTGTTTGTTTGTTTTTGTTTTTGTTTTTTTTTTTTGTTAGAAAATAGTTTTGCGGTAGGATTTTCCTCACCACTGCGGTGGATTCCCTCACGACTCAACATGTCCGCATCTGTTGACAGTGTTGGCCTCATTCTGTTGTCTGGGTAGTTTTTTTTTACCGTTATCTTGCTTGTATCACCGAGTTTGTGTCCAAACTCAAAGACAAATTAGATTAGGAGCATGAATACTAAAGACTGTCCTGATATTTTAATTTCTTTGCATACTAGATCGTCACAATTATTTAATTATGTTTTGTAAAAGCAATTTTTCATTGCCACTGTACTCTGGTCCTATTAAGTGCAAGCTTAGATTAACCATTAGTTTCTTGCGACATTTCTCGCACATGTGGCTCTATCTGCCACTGTCTGAAACTTAATTTCGTGCTTCTGACAGTAATTTTCTTCTTTTCTGAGAATGCAACCACTTTCTTCCAATGATTCGATCTCGGATGAAACCCCACTTTGCTTCTTCTCATGCCACACTCCTCGTTGAAATCAAAGGTGCCGTGTGCCGACATATTAATAGGCTCAGATGAGGACGGTCTCAAGATAATCAGCCGCTAATGCTGAGCATAAAGTTGTAAAGCGACTGCTTTACATTTTATTTTTTACTTTTCTGGAACGTCTTCGGTCACCCTTGCATTTTCACTGACCCTGGAACTGAAGCTGTATGTAGTTTCAAGAGTTGTGATCTAGCCTGTATAGTTTTATTCATTACAGTGCAGGAAGCTTTTGTTGGACAATGAATTCCGAGAACCATCTCAAGTTGTCTTTAAGTTTGAAAGGAATCAAGTTTGTCTTTGTCCTTGCTAGTAGGGTCTACGTTGTACCAATGTCCATTAGCTGGACAGATATATTTGATCAGTGATTGATAGACGACAATATTCTTGTCTGGACCTTCATAGCTTCACAAACTGTTCCAAAATGTTTGTTATACCGCTACTTTATATTTTTCACGAGTTTAGTGTTTAACATAAAACACGTTACTTGCTACCACAACAGTGAGCTGAGTTTAATTCAGATGCTTTTAATTCTTCTGTGCCTTTGTGTCAGTGTTCTGGTTTTTTAAGTCCACTTTGAGACTGATTTTAAGGCTCCCCTAATTTTTCTCACATAAATCTGAATATATCGTACAATTCTAATAAAGTTGTCGCCAACTCACCATGGATTTCTAAAAAAAATTGATTAAGTGCTTCTCAACATGAATGATATAATATATTATTAAATTGACTTAATATGTGGCTATGCTTTATTCTTTAGTTTATTATTATTTCAAAAAGTGCTTTCCATCTAAGATTCAGAGGAATTGATCTCCTTGCATAATCAAATTTGTCTGCTAGTATGCCATAACTACATTGTTATTTGGCGAAAG
The DNA here is from genome assembly GCA_033675545.1 of Elysia crispata. Taxonomy (NCBI): domain Eukaryota; kingdom Metazoa; phylum Mollusca; class Gastropoda; family Plakobranchidae; genus Elysia; species Elysia crispata. The sequence goes on along the minus strand of JAWDGP010007701.1, from coordinate 324,770 downwards.
CAGGTTAACCAATGCTTTTTACTGCAATTTTTTGCTAAAAGTGCCTCGGTTTGCTAGGTTGCATTTTGCAAAGTGTATTCATTCCTGGCCAAAAGCAAAAAAAAACTTACTTACATATTCTTATTCAAGCATTGCAGCAGTAGAAGCAGCACAAGGCAGTAACAACAGAAGATAATAGTAATGGCAGTAGCAACGGCAATGGAAGCAGCAGAAGTAGCTGAGGTAGTTTTTGTAAGACAGCAAAAGCTGTGATGCTAGTTGTGACAGTGGCGTTAGCATTGATAGTAGTGACACCAATGGGTAGTAATCATTTATTCCCATACATTTTGGTGCATTTCCAGATAATTAAAAGATATAGTCCCTATTCTGAGAATTAATGTTATAATTTCTTTCTTTGTGAAATTTTGTTTCATTACCCATGGCATATTTAAACTCTTATCCATATTTAAGAACTTAATTAGGGAAGAAAAGCCAACCACTCAGGTTTTGCCCTTTTTGCAGCAAATTAAAAATGGCACAGGACAAACTTTAATATCCATAATTCGGTTTAAGTGCTTTTAAAGATAAAAAAAAAACAAAACAATACAGTAACTGACCTTTGAAACTATAGTTCCCCCCCTCCCAAAAAAAAGAAAAAGAACACACACAGAAATACACACATGTAAAATGTTTATCATTGTTACATGTCAAATAACCTTCAAATTTTTTGTCTCTTTTATTTTTTCATTGTACTTCTTTGCACCATCAATGGCTGAATATCGCAACAATATAGTCTGTACAAATGAATCATAACAAGAGAAGCATGCTTTTTATGAGTAAAAAGAACCAAAGTGGTATGGAATGAAGATGCAGAAAGACTGTTTACAATAAAGGCAAAAACATTGTTCTATGACCAATATGGCCTGGCTGATATGCAGATAATAGAACTGATTCAGAAAAATTCACAATACAGTCATTTATAGATATCAACTAGTGATTGCTTTCTTTTTCATTTGTGATATATCTATAAATATCCCTGCCTATAAGATAAATAAGTTACCTGAGAACGAAACAGGTTTTTCAAATATTTTCTTCTCTCTTTGCAATCAATGTAACAGCCTAAAATTTCAGGATTCAAAATGTATTAACACAAGCAATGCAATACCATGTTGACAAATGAGAGTACATGTTAACGATGAAGTAAGGAACACGAGGAACATGACAAACATTAAAGCAGCCCAGCCGTTAACACAAATATTCTGAGCAATTGCCAACTTAGGTCTTCAAACAATACATAGCCTTGTTTTCATTATTTTATTACAAAAAATATAGCCTTGCATATTAAGAAGGCCTTGTGTGGCTCGCATATCAAATGCAAGTCCAGCCTAAAAAACCTTCACCTGTGACTAAAAAGATCACATGATTTATTTTCACACCAATAAATAAACTGATAATTTATAGAAACTTTATGTACAAGTAACAGTATTTTAAACATCATTTAAATTATCTTTTGTGTAATAGATAATAGATAAATATTTACATGTTATAAACATATGATATTCATACATTTTTTTCGTTCTACCATTTTATGCTCATGTGAACGGCAGGATCAAATTTCAAAACTATTAGCCTCACCAGCAAACTACCAATATGGTTAGCTAGAGCAATATATATCCATCATACCCAGACTGGTTTGTGAGCCAGATAAAAAGGTTACACATTGTGCATTCACATCAAATATACAATTGCATTATGGATCAACAAAAAAATACCTACCCAATTTTACAGAAGCTCTTAAACAAGTTCTAAACTCCTCTTGTGATGCAATATCATGTAATAACAGGATATAAATCTATATCATAGAGAATTTAGAGTCTATTTATACAACACATTTTACTCCCTCAACAAAAAAAAATGCAATTGCATTATACATCAATTAAATAACAAATTGAGATAATTTGATACAAAAATAGCAAAAACATGAAACAATAAGCAAGCAAAAATAAGTTTGAGGACCAAAGCTTAATTCCGCATAGTGTTAAATGCTGTATCTAGTAAGATGCTTACGAGTATCTTTTGCATTGCATAATGAGTGTATGGCACCAGCGAGAGGGATAGTCCAGGCTTTGAGCTGAGTTACAATTGATAATTATGGCAGCAGAGATATACGTCGGTGCAACAGAAGTCCAAACTTGAGACAATCTATTTAAAAGTCATTTAAAAAAACCTATAATACTGTGCCTTATGGTAATAAAATTTAACAATGGATGCAATGGTCTTAAATGGAAGGCTGGCAAAGGTGTAATTAAAAAAAAATTTTTTTTTTTAGTAAATTTGAATTAGAATCCTTTTCGTTACATAATGTTGAGCCTAATATGACACATATTGATATAGTGATAGAAGAAGAAATATTATGTAAATAATGAAGTCATTCAAAATGAGAGAATACTTTTAAGAAACCAAGTTACAAAACAATGAGTAAACTAAAATTCAAAATGATACACAAGGCTAAGTACTGCATATTTTCAAGTAAGCATAAATTTACCCATATAAACATAAATGTAAAAAAAATATTTACAAACCTGTCTAAATGCTCGCGGAAACAAAAAATTTACAAGATAACAAAATTACTTATACTATATGCATAATATTCTATCTTCTTCAGACATACATTTTATTCTCACAGGGACTTATGCATTTACAGGTTTATTATGATTATGTGAACATGTGCATCCCACAAATTGGGAAAAAGTTTCAGCGGTTTTGCCTGCAATTTTAATTAGATTTGAGAAACACTCAAAATAGATAATACTTTGAGTTTCATATTGAGCTTTGCCTTTAAAAACTATAGGAAGATTTTGAAATTTTGAAATTTTTCACAAAATGTATGGAGATAAACCTAAAGATGCAACAAGACAGACTTCAGACAGATATAAATTAACCATTTTCTATGCTGATTTGTTTGTTACCTTAGAATAAAAAAAATCTAAAAGTGTATGTGTTCTGTTATGCTTAAAATAAAAGTAAATGTTAAAAAAAAAAAAAAAGATGAAAGCATTGTAAGCATTTTGCTTCTACCACCAGACAGCACCACAAAAGATGGTATTGAGAGACTAATAATTATCTATAAATTTCAAGTCTCATTTTAAGCAGAAAGCTAGAGTCTTATGAGAATATACAAATACAGCCATGTTTAGCAAGGTTTGTGAGTAATGTCTGATAAGGAAATTGTATATGAAAAACTAAAAAAAAGATCCAATTCTTATGCATAATTTTGAATTCTTACTGTGAGACATCACTTAGATGAGTGCTCACTTCTTACAAAGCAAAAAAAATATCAAAGTAAAAGACCTGCATTTCACATTTCATATGAAAGCTCTTCATAGAGCATGCAACAACAACAAAAATTAATTTATTTTTATATACTACCCGTCCAGAATTTTTCATGTCTAAAATGAAATAAAGCTTTCTGCTCAAATTTTACTATTAAAAAAAGTAACAAGTTATATACATATAAACTGCTGCAGGTAAATACTATTTGTATACTTTTTAATCATTGACCACTCCAACATGAAACATTATCCTTCGTCACTGTGTTATCAAGCCGGTTCATACTATTATCACCATGGAAAATTGTTAAAATTGATGACTGAAGAAAATCAAATTTTGTATCTTTCTTGAATAACAACCTAGATAAGAGAGTTCTCCTGTAAATAATGGGCTCGGTAATTTTTTTTTCTCAGGCTCTCTTGGAATAATTGCTTTTTTTTTATTATTATTTTCATACATTGAAGGGAAGACAATAGCATATTTTGTTATTTTTCTTCATTAAAGGAAGACAAATAGCCTGTGGGGGAAACGAGAAATTCATAATCCACTAACATCCTCTGCAAAGTGTACATTTGCATGATTGAAAAACCTCATTAGATGTACAAATATTCATTCAGTTAATAAAATAAAAGGACTTGGGTCTTACACTGTGAATATGTTGTCAATTTACCATATGAAGACTGTTCTCCAATATTCCATTACACAGAATGCAAATAAAAATGTATAAGATACAATGCACTCAGTTTTTCCGGATTTTTTTTAACTAGGCAGTAGGCATGTAGATAAGGTAAAACAAAGTACAAATATAAATCTTTATTGAAATTACTTTCAAAAGTGCGAACTTCTTTTGCAGCAAAATATATATTGACATAATGTCACAAAAATTTAAATTTCTCAAAATATATTATGAATCTTTCAATATTTATAGGAATGTTTAAAATAAATAATCAAATCGTTAGAAATGTACAAATATGATCTCCTCTAAACGGAATCCAACGGCTGGTTCAATCTTGTATCTTCTGTTATACTTTCTCCCAACATCTGTCTACTGAAGTGTTAAAGCTTGTTCAATTTTTCCATATTCATTGTTAGTCAGCTTTAAATTCAAATTTTCAGGAGAAAAAGTCAATAATGATCCCCAAAAAATATGTTCCACACAAATTTACATAAAATTGGAAAGACAAAGTTAAATTTTCAGTGTTATGGCGCCCATTCATATTTGCTTTATTTCATTTATGGGTAATTTTAATGCAAAATGCAAATCCTTCGTCTGGTATAACTCAATATCACAAAGCTCAGGCTATAACAATTGCTCCAATTCGTTTCTTGTCTAAATCAACATTAAGTCATTATATATACAATTATTTTTATGACTGGTTGCTAACAACTGGTCCCCTATTCACAGCATTAGTTTATCTGTAAAATTTTTGGAAACGAGAAAAAAAAATTCAAAGATATGAAATAGGAGGGGTCTACTCTCAGGTCTTCTCTTGCTCTGGCCCTTTAAGCACCTTGTGCGATACTAATCCAAAATATGGTTGATCAGCATAAGCCTTCTACGTGATGCTTGTTAAAAGATCACTTGTCAACATGTCTACTGATCACAGGTATAAAGCGATCAGCATGAGCTCGCAATCCTTTTTTGTCCTTGTCCCACAGTGTTATGCTACCATCTGCTCCAGAGGCCAACAAGTACTGTGAATCTGCTGAGAAGGTCACACTAAGAAAATTGGACCGGACGGGGGAAGAAGAAACATGGTAAGGTTAGTAGCTGGTAAAGGCAAGTTTTGCTTTCCCCTTAAGACATCATGGCTAAGAGAGAATTTTGCTGGGAATAAGGAGGAAAGCAATTTTCTCCCTGACTTCCTCTTCAAATGTTTGTTGATCTGCAACTGGTAGCCAAACACTTTTATCTGTCTTCAAATTTGTTAAGGTCTTTATTCATCTTTAATAACACTATTGCCTAGACCTAGAAAAATATGCGCAAATGCGATTCAAAATGAGATGAGCTTGCTTGTTTCAAGTTGCTGATTTTCAGTGTGATGTTAGGAAATAAAAATGCAAATGATGCTAACTGTATTTCATTTTTTAATCTTAAAAAAAAATACGGTAAAGATATCTCTACATTGCTTAGTGCAAAGCTGCATGGACAAGACGAGGGTTATAACGTGGAAATTACAAGTGCCTGGCTGTGTAAACACTCAAGATATTTTAGGCTGTGAAAGATTAAACATATGGCTTCAGTCCAAAAGAGTCACATGTTGCCTGCATCACATTAAAGATGCTAAAATTTAGACTAATACAATTTTTTCAGTGGTGAAATTTGCATAAAATCATCGGGTATTCTCCACGGACAAAAATGTGCCTACTTTCCCAACCCTATCTTACAAAGTCAGATTTCACACACCCATCTCATGACTATTTTGAGACAAATGTTTTGAAACCTCACCTGATCACTGGGCTGGGCATAGGCACATCTCTGGTTAGATCTCGCAATGGAGTTAGGTCCCAGCTGCTCCACAACCTGTCAGGACAAGAAGTAGACAGATAAAATATATGTGAGTAATCAAGTAATAAACTGATCTTGGAGTCAAATAAGATAACATAGGATACATTATTAAAATGCAGTCCAACCTGCCCTCTGTGTGATGATGGTCAGTTTTCTATGACTCCCTTTCATGCTTCCTCTATTTTTATAACTGTCAAATAACAATTTATTTAATATGATTGAAGGCAGCTTATTAACTAAACACACAGCATAAAAACCCCCTTCAAGAAAGGACTTATGAAGAGTCTGCTGACCATTTGCTCAAATGAATTTGGAAACTCAGAAAGTTTGTTTGCATATGCAACGCAGTAGAGTAATGTTAGAAATATATTTGTCAGTGAAATGCTGTTTTACTCATTGAAATGATCAGTAGGTATATAAAGCCCAAGACGACCAACTGTCTAACATGACAATTTATGTCTATGTTTGGTTGGTCACAATGAATTGATCCCCTTAATTGTAGTGCCTTGTGGTTTAAAAAAAGCTGATTTGTTTTTTAAAAAAATGAAAAGAAAATGTGTCCTGGAAATCATAACTCCTTTAATTTTTGAGAAAAACTTGTAGCAGTTCAAAATGATCAAAACCAACCTGAAATAAGTGAAAACAAAAACCACCAGTAAAATTTAAAAAAAAAAAAAACGATAAAAATAGCAAAAGAATAAATAAAGATTAAAAAAAAAAACAGGATGGTTTTTCAAGTGACTAGCTTTTCTGAAGTTGCCCTCTACAACAGAAAATATCTCAGCTTATTACAATATAATAGACAAAAACAGAATGGCCATATACATACCTGATGGCTCCTGACTGCAGCCCTGTAGCAACAACATTTATTGAGCGGCCCTCTGGAGCAGCTGAGTATGCCAGGCAGTGAATCACATCAGAGGTCAATTCTTGCATGACCACAGGCCGCCCATTGATTGAGTGGAGATGAAGCTGACATGACTTGTTGCCTAAGATTAGTTGAAATAAAATAAAAAGTGATAGTTTCCATAATGTTAATGGACAAAAAAAAAGAAAAGGGCAATAATGCATGGTGTAGAACAAATGTATCTAACATCAGGCCCATCCATTGAATTTTAGTGAGTGTTTTTGCTGTAGATTCTCATCTCTGAAAGGCCTAAGTAGTTTAATTTTTAAGAAATAAAAAACTTTCAAATGATCATAATGTGCTTGGTTATAACTTTCTTGACTCCTGCCTCGTAACTCTTTAAAAGTCTCAAACCCACTCCTGCAACTTAAGTGATTTTTGCAATTCCACTTTAACTCCATGAATACTTTCTTATGGCCTTCATCTGTGTCTCTGTGCTTTGACACCAACCATTTTTGTTTAACTTTTTATTTTCCTTGTGGATACCATTGAAGAGCTTGCCAGTTTCTACAGAATGTGGTTCAACTTCCTCTTTCCTTTCTTTACCTTTTCTTGCTCAGCATTTTTTATTTGGAATGAAATTTGGCCCCAGATAGTAATTATATTTGACAGTTATTTTCTCATACCTGTTTGGAGCTGGCAGTATGGGGACCCCATTGGACTAACTGTGAATCTCATTCTTTTTTTCTACCAAAGAGCTGAACAAATATTCAGTCGTTTATTGAAGCCTTCATCCATCCTACTGATAACACTTCGCAGCCTATCGAACAAATTTGTCAACCCATGGCTTACATGAATCAATGACTTTGACTGAGTAAAGTATTACTGGTTTGCCTCAAAAGTGAAAAAGGATGTTCAGTAGTTTGTAGCGAAATGCAGTTGTGGCAAAGAAGTGGTAGTAGTAATATCTGTGATAGTTATAGTAGTTGTAAAACTACAAGTGGTTTTAGTAATAATTGATTTAAAAATGTTAGTATTGGTGGTGGCAGTAGCAGTAGCAGTAGTTAAAGAAGTGGTCACATAAGTAATAGAGGCATCAGACATGGCAGAGGCAGTAAGAGAAAGAAATATTGGTACCATCAAGAGTTAGGAGTCAAGGGAAGTACTAGTGATGGTGAAAATACTTACAGGTCTGTCATACCTCAAGACAATGACAAGGAGAAAATATAACCAAAATAGAGAAAAAAAGGAGAGAAGAGACAGCTATATTACAATTGTTATATCTACAGTACAGCAACTAAAACATAAATAACAATTAGAAAATAGCCTAAGAACAAAAATAAAGATAAAGAATGCAAAGTAGAAGTACAAAAGAAGACATGTGAAAACTTTTTGCTTCACTAACACATAAAGCTCACATTTGAAAAAAAAAAAAAAAAAAAACTCACCTGAATCAAACAACTAGCTTCACACTTTATAGGTAATATTTTTGGCTTATGACTTAAAAACTCACCAGTTTGAACAACACTCGCTATCTCTCCCATTGTCTCACTGATCGCCAGCGTGGTGACCGGATGAGGGCTCTCCTGACCAGCCTTGAACTCTTCGCTAGCCTGCCCTCGACCACCAGGGCTAACTGATCTCGTGTATGTCAGGTGATTCAGGTCCCACACCACAAATGTCCCATCCTCGCTGCCGCTGACAAGCACACTAAAAGCTGGGCAAACGACCAGGCAAGTGATGCCACCACTATGTCCTGATAGGACCTTTTTTAGACCACGCACCTGCAGGCAGCTTGGCTGCAAGACAAAAAAAGAATTTCAAAGAAAATGAATGCTGAAAAATAATAACCTCACTATAAATAAAATTGCATACAATCATTTTACGTGCCTTTAATTAAACTTGATTTCAAGAATTCAGGTCTGAAGTTGATCAAGTATAAAATACCACAGAATCAACTTAGGCATCGCACTGCTACTAGCGGCACTGAGAAAAAGTACTAAAAGATGAAAAAAAATTTTCAAGAACACATCCAACATTTTCATCTGTGCTGAATCTTGATAGAAATATAGAAAACATCTTTTAAGTGCTCCTTCGTTTAAACAGAATGATGCCATAAGCATGAAATTGCACAATTATGAAGTCTAAAACCTCAGGGCAGAAAAAGGCTGCAGACCAAATTCAATTTAAGGTTAGTGCCTGAGTGGATTTTAGGAAAACAATAAAATAATATGACCAGTGAAAGGGTTTTATGCAAAACTTTTCTTTGTGATCAGCCCACTTCATTAATTTGAGATGGTTAAAAGTAATAAATTTTTAGAACTGAAACTAGCATGAAAATTGACTGTACTAGAAAATACTGAAATTTTTATCTTTACCTCAACAAAAAAAATGCTCGATGGCAAACTATAAGTTTTTTTTTCTTTGAAATATAAAGAAAAGATCTGTCTTTAGATCAACAGCTAACCTTTGAAGAGTTGTGAGTCATAGTGTGGACTACAATAATCCCAGCAGATCCAGCAGTGAATAACAAACGGCAGTCAGGTACTGATTCAACACAGGTTACCTGTTAAAAAAGTCAATAATTTGTCAGCATTATATAAATCAACAGAGTAAACAGCATAATCTATGAAGCAATTTTCCCCTCAAAGTAAAGAGGCTTCATGAGGTTACTTGAGGATAAAGCCTTGCAAAGCCAAAAAAATAGATCAATTCTAGGTCTCAAGAAAAAATAAACAGCATCATGAAAACTATAGATTTTCAATTATCTACAAAACAAAAAGTGAAATCAGAAAGTAAGGCAATCAAGAAGAAAGCTCAGGGTTCTGGGTGTTTTAAGTTCACTACAATTTTATACATTGAGCCAGAGAAATATTTAGCAAATCCCAAATCATTGTGAATAGAGTACTCTACCTGCTTAAAGTATTAAAAACCATTACAACTCACACTGCCAAAGAATGGCTGCGGAAGAAAGTTGATCAGAGGCTTGTCATGATAACTACGAATGCGGATCAGGTTGTCATCGTAACCCCAGGTGACCACCCCAGCCCACATAACGTCTGTAGACTTCACAGCCATGTCTGGAAGGGAAAAAAAACATTGTAAATTTCTAAAGATTGGGCAAAGATTACTGCTCATCACAATTTCTTTCTCTTTCACTCAGTGCAAAATGCTTTTTCTTTTTTTTTACAAGCATGCCATTCTAAGTTTCAGTTACAATTCCTTAAACTATTTATTTTCTTATCTGGGGAAAAAAAAGAAAAAAAAGTTTTACTTTCCTATTTATATGATGAATTTTTACTGTTCATAATACTTTTCTTGCTTTCCCATTTAAAAAAAAAAAACAAAAAGGTTTCTTGAAGGTGAAAAGTTAAATATGCAATGAGTAAAATACTGTTGTTATGTCTGAATTCTTTTGCACAGAGAATGGCAATAAAATATTTTTTTAAGTGGGTCATGAAAAACTAAAATGCAAACTTTTAGAAACCAGCTTAAAAAACACATTTTTTTCTTCGTCTAATTTCATTAACTTGGCTCTCAGAGCTCTTGCTGCTACAAAATGAATGTAACCGCAGCTCACCTCTCTGCTTGCCATGCAGCAGCAACATATTGGCGTTACTCTCCACCCCAAACACCTGCCCTGTAGGAAGAGGCACAAGACGTGTGATCACCGCTGGGTTTCTGGACAAACTTGGTGGAGAGGATGCTGACGATGCAGGTGTTGTCATTTTAGCCAGATCAGAGTTTTGCATCAAGTCCACCCACACAGGTGGAGCTAAGTCAGGAGAGCCAACATACAGGCCCCATTGGAGGCCAAACACGTGTGGGACTGGTCGTCTCTGGGGAAAATAGCAGCTGAATACAGAATACTATCACTTCTATACTTAATCTAACTTCCTTTACGGTTTTTTGTTCACCCCTATTGTAAGATTGTTCAAAGACTTTGACATAAATTTACAAGAGAAAAAAAATTGAAAAGAAAACTGTGTCAAAAAATCTATTATTGCATGAAAAATAAACGAAATTCTCATAAATGAGTGAAAAGTGAAAACAAAAAAATTCTTATATGGTAATGGTCCTCACCACATATGCTGAAGATTTAATTCTCTCATCTCGCTGCATGGCAAACTGTGCCTGGTTGTGATTGCCATATGGATGTGGGTTCCGGAACAGCTGTTTAGGCGTCTGTCCATATGTTTTGATCATAGTAAGAAGAGCATGTCGCTTCACTGGGTCCTTGATTTGGCTAGCATCCACACCAAAGTATGTCTGGTTTTTTTTTGTGTGATTTTTTTTTTCAAAGAAATAAAAATAAGGCTCAAAAGATTCATAATATATAAAGATTGAACTAGTGAAGGAACAGGAAAATAAATAAATGCAAAGAATATTGCTGTGTGAAGTGAAAAAATTCATACGATTTTTTATATCTTCTTTAAAATTGTTTCAATTAATCAAGAAACAAGCGAACAAAAAAAAATTGGCAAAAATAACATAATTTATCTCAGTAGAAAATTCTTAATAAACATAAAAGATACCAAAATGGTTAAAATTGCAGTTCTGAAAACTTTTGAAATGGCTAGGGAGCTTATGTTTTGATTCTTTTTTTTTTTTCCATATCCAGTTCACTCAGCCATAATATTTACTTAAAGCTCTGTAAAAGATGTAAAAGAGATGGAATTTTTCAGGACGTGTTACTCTACACTATGAAAGGGAGATACTCACTGAAGGGTGGAAAACATTAATTGCCCTGATTGCCTCGTCCCCTTTCTGTTTATAGCCAAAGACTAAGTCAAGCCAATGATTTAGGTGAGTGGTCACATAGGCTGACTCTAATGCCTGTCGATGGATGAGGACAAACAGGCGAGCATCACTATCGCACCAAGCAGGTAGGCATACATCATTCACTTGTTCTCCATTCTGACGGATGCCAAAGTCAAAACCTTAAAAGAGAAAAAGGGAAATGATTGAAAAACATGAGAGAAATCAGTAGCAAAAATGATTTTGATTGATTGTCATCTTCAACCTATCCAATTTCAAGGACACACTCCTTCTAAAAACAAAGCTTTATCTCAAGCCAACATCTCTTATTGTTTCCAGAAAGGTTTCTAAAAAAAATTTCTACTTAGCTTTAATTTCACTCTCCTAAATTAGCTTGCAAATGTATGCTTTCTTGTCTAAGTCAATGGAAGTCAATTATATGATAAAAGGCTATTCAGATCTGCTTCTTAAACCTATATTTTCTTGTTTGATTTAAGGTAATACTTGAATTTATCTGAAGATGTGAATTTCAGAAATATTCCAAAGGACTAGTTACTTCCGGATTAATTTGGAAATTGCAGTGTATAACAACATTTTCTTTTCAATTTTGTGTGGGATTGAAAAGGTGTTGAGAATGGACCTTCTGAGTTGATAAACATCTCTGGCAGAAAGAAAAACTCTGGAATAAGCTCCTTCACATCTGTGCTTGATTCAAAACTTGAAAGTCTCCACGAAGTACCCAGACTATGAAATGTTCTGTCTGGGATGTCAAAACTACGATCTGGAAAAAAAGATCAAAGAAAAGGACCACCGTTTGAAGAAGTCACAAAAAAAAATAAGAACCTGTCAAGTTACCTTTACAATCACATCAAACTTTCTTAAAGTCCCTTTCTCTTTATGATTTAATGTAATCCTTTTCAAAGAAATTAAGCGAGGCAAAAACTTTGAAAACATGGATTCTGAAACACCTTCAATAACTATTTAATTTTCAGGGTAAAAATGTCATGCTTTCGCACAACCCAAAACAAGACAACAAAAAAGACTTAAGAATTTCAAGCCTCAGTAGTTAAAAGATTATAACTTTAAAAGGATGTGTGTGTGTGTTTTATGCCCTTTGAGCTCATCACTCCCTACCTAATCACTCAAATCAGTCTGTTTTGCTCTCTATATCTCATGCATCTTCCACCTCCTCTCTTTGCCAAAACTGTTTATGCTTTTCTTACCTTGGAAGTTAAGGAACATATTGGTGAAGGGCGGAAGCCTGACTAAATAATGCAGTACAGTCCCACTGTTAGAGTAGTGGCTGCCGTAATGGAATGGTGGTACTTGCATCATCATCTCATCCTCACTATTGGGTCGCACAGCCTCTTGGCATAGGAACTGAAAATTTTACAAAATTTTGTTAAACAGAAAAGGTCAACTTTTTATTTAGCTAAGTTGATATATAACTACTGCAAGTGATGATTTATGGAAAGATAATGCCATGACAAACATGTATGCTGTGAGCTCCATAGAAAGACATGCTAAGGCTAGAATTTCTTTGTTGTTTCAACCCAGGGTGTAAACAGGGCAAATTAAACTGATTGAATGCACCATGCCCACATATCATCATAATGTAAAGATCGTTATCTGAGATTGTAAAAGGTCATCAGATTTTAGAGAGCCGTCAATAAAATAAAAAAAAAAAAATATGGAAAAACTACTCTAGATCACACAATTTTATGTGGGTATATTTTTAAATCCCAAAGTTGTTTTATGGATTTACAAAACGACATTTTAAAACCCTATATAAACCCTATTAAGCATGCGAGACAAATTAACCTCTGAGCTAGGTAGACATTTTAATCAGCCATACAAATCAGTCTTTGTTTTTAATGCAAAACATGCACAATGTTTAATATATGTTTAAATCTTGTGGTGGATCGAATAAGTTGGACTATTGAAAGTAGATCTAGGAGGTTAGCCCATTCTCAAGTAGAATAACAGATCTAGATTTAGATCTCTCAAGTGATATAGATATAGATCTAATTTAGATCTAAACATCTAGGCTAGACTGCCCATTAATGCAAAAATAAAGACTTAATCGATCCAGAATCTAATCTAGGTCCAGGCTCTATCTAAATCTGGTAGACTTTGTGCCCATTGATGTAAAAGTTCAAGACCATTTAATATACAGACGCTCCCCAACTTGGCACATTGACACCAGGATCATGTTCGTCGGACAGGGTTTTGCAGCTTGCTTGATATAAATGTTGATCAGAGGACCCACTTCACTTGTGACTTCCTTTAACATTAGAATTTCAATCACCAAGTTGGGGCAGACATGTGTATTTGAAAGGATACATTGCAAAATAATTAAGAATGACACTTCAGAACCATAATCTCAACATAACGTGTTATTATAGAACATGGATCTACACTGCTCATAACAGACTTCCAATACCTGGAACATCCCTTAAGACATGCAGTGAGGTCATTTATTGAGACTCCCTTCATCTAATTCAACTATACATAGAGTTTTACTCCAGTTCTCATGTTCTGGACACAAAATAAACAATTTTTACTCCAACCACAGAATTGTATATTTCAATAAACTGAATTTCTTTGTCAATGTGAATTATTTCTTTCATGCTTTCACAACACTTATTAATTAAAAGTGCTCTGTGAAAAGCCAGATCTCAATTCTATCCACTATAACTGTTACCCTGATTAAGTCCCTGTTGACAAACACAATGAAAAACTCATTCTAAACTATGTAGTTACCTCATAATTATCCTTGTATCTTTGCTCTTTAGTCTTGTCTTGCACAGCAATGGGTTTCTTCAGATTTCTAGACAGAAAAGTAAGACAAAAGAACAGAGCTTATGAGCACTTTTGTTGAAAAATGGTTAACATTTCCTTTTCTTAACAATTTACGATTAAACAAACTGATGATTCTTTGCCCTCATTTTTTATAGATGAAAGCTACAGTTTAATCTAATTTACTTCACATAATCTTTTTTTGAATTGACTTGCAATTTAAATTCTATTTGATAAATATATGGAACGTAGAACTTTTTACACATTTAATTTACATGATGACTTTTCATTTTTTATGTCACACACACACACACAATCTTCTTATATTAACTGCACACAAACACAGATATTTGGTATGAACAATAAAGAAAAGAATTTCTAGCATGTTTGCTTCTTGAAATCATTAACATAAAAAGAAGGACAAGCACTCTTAAGATATAATGAACCACTATAGTCATTAGGTATCAAGTGGCGAATCGAAGGTGAAGTGACCACCAAAACTTTAGTATTGTATTATAGAAAATATTTCAAGAATAATACCTTTAATTACTCTGAAAACTTGTTTCACATTATGTAATTTAATTCCTGCAGGGGTTATAATTAACTCATTACTGCCTGCACACGAATCATATAACTAACATATAGAAATGCAACTTTGTTTACAAAAAAATAAAAAGTGCTAGACTACCTGTAGATTCGCTGATCTGTCAGGTTGAGGGTGGGGCTGTGGTAGTCACGCAGTATGAAGGGGAATACAGGATACTGCATGAGGTCAGCATAACTCCTGCCTGCCAGTTTGTTCAGGTGAATAAGATAGTCATAGTTAGTGACCTCCCCTTCTAGCCAGGCCTGCTGCACTGTCTGCAATGTCTCAACAGTAATCACGTTGGGCAGCTCCAGTTGGCTGCGTAGAATGTTGTGCAACTCATCGCGATCCTGAGACCAAAGACATTTTTATAATTCCCTATCTTGATTTTTTTTTATCTTCTCTCTTATTATTTTGCAGTTAATCTCAAGCATAATGACAAGCTCGCTAACAAAAAAAAAATAAAATGGTTTATTTATAAAAGGCATCTATATTCCACAAAGAGAGATAAAGGAGAAGAAACTAATGAAGTTACAAAAAATTGTGTGATATTTTTATATATTGCTTATTTTTAAATTCTGCCTGCACAAAAAGTCCAAATTAAAAAAAAAAATTCAATTAGTTAAAATGATAATAAAATACTTTTAATTGATACTTGAGTTTAGCAATGAGTCTTTAAAAACTGACAATCTTTTTTCGAGTCTATAAAATCCCACCTGTGTAGACTCAAAGGCCAGCAAACATGTACGTCCACTGATAAGGAAAATCTCTAGGCCAAGGTCTTGTAACTGATACCAGCGCTTGTGCAGCTCCCTGATATCTGTGTGAGGCCATGTGATGGATAACTGGTCTAAGTTTCCTAGCAGCAGCTGGGTGCATTTTCCACCTGTGATGGCTCCATCAGCAACAAAAAAGATGCTGACCTCCCCTAAGAGAGAGAATGCGATGAGAAAGTAAAGATGACAGGCAGACAAAAAGTAAAATACATGGACTTAGATTGACTTATCTGAAAAAACGTCAGCCACATGATAATGAACATAGCATATGCCATAAATATAGCTTTATTAATCATCTGTTCATATTCAAATCACTCACCAACAAGCAATTCCCCTTTGCTCTCATTGGCCGGAGACACAGCTGTGCATCTGCAAGTATGCCTGAAAGTTCAGAAAACAAAATTAATACTATAGAGCTGTGACTTTGAGAATTTTTGTTATGACCATTTGTGAATCAACCGAGGCAAATCAATTTTAATTTTGACGTGCTAAAGTGTACTTTCAAATTTTCTTTTTACATAATATAACTTTTTCTTAAAAAAAAACAACAACAACAAAAAACAGACCAAAATATGACTCACTGAATCTTCTCATTGGTATAAAGTCTGTAGATGAGTGCTGCAGAATCAGACATCTGATGGTCATCTTCAAACAGAAATACCAGGGGAGGGTCAACCTTCTCTGTCTCTGGAAATGAATTAGTGAGCAGAACTATTAGAGACAAAGACAGGAGATTGATTAACTGACTGAATCACTTATGTTTTTAATTTCACCAATCAAGTCCTCCTCTGGCACATATGCCGTGGTTTGCTTCAGGAATGCAAAGAAACCTCTTTGAAACAGAGACCGAAAAGGTGGAGCAGCATCTTGCATTAGTAACAAAAAAAATTTAACTTAAATCTTTTATGATGGTAGGTAAAGAGCAAAAAATATCAAATGTTAGCCTATTATAACTGTTTTTGAGGCATCCAGCTCACTAAGATTGGACTCCTCACAAATGAAATCTCTCATGACAGTTTTCATTTGAAGATTCCTCAGATGCTTTCCACAATTCATGATAAAACTGCATCCTTATGTAAGTAAAATCAAATGTCATCAATTACCAATTTTATGCTGCTGTCCTGGTAGTAAAAACTTTGCATCAATACCCAGGTGTCCTCTCTGCAGCTTGCGTCTCACTCGACCTGGGCCCTCTGTTGGATCCAACAGCCAGGCTTGTGGATAAGATGACACATGATACCACACACCTCTGGTTCATATGAGGATTAGATATAAGGGAAGAAAAAAGATATGAACCATTTAAAATAAGAAGATTAAAATTCAAGGTGGCAAAGTATTTGTGAAAAACATTAAATGCACTTTAGATATAATGCAAAAGAACAGATTGATTCACTATAGAGTAACCTATCAAGTACACATTAGTAAGATTTTTTAAAAGGCAAAAGTTATATAACAGATAGTTCTCATTGACCTTTCTTCAAGACTATAAAACTGATTTCAGCATTTCACACTTTGAAACCTTTCTGTCAAATTCTTATTCAGTGAAAAAAAAATGGGGACTGTTCAGATTGATTGCCTTATGTGTTTTGTAGCATGTTCATTTCTAGACCACATCCCCGATATATTTATGTTATAAAGCTCTACATTGTTCCTCCATGACTATGACTGACCTTTCATGTGTGAGTGATGTGACCAGCTCCTGCCATTGTTTCTTGATCTGTATCTCCTCAGTCATCCCTCGCTTGATATGGTCCACAAGTTTCTTTCGCTCCTCTATTTGCAATCGAGTCACATCTTGGGTAACAGCCATGGCTTGCTCTGTCACTCGTCGTCTCACAGGCTCAAATCTTTGGGTGATCCTAAAAGCCAGAAGGGTTAAATTCAAGAGATGAGTTTCAGTCATATTATGGCAACAAATCAGTTGTCTTATCTTTATAAAGTACTTTCATTAGCATGAAGACACTTTTTTTTTTGGTTTGGAAATGTTTTAAATTAAACTAACTGCCAGTATACTATTTACTTTTATTATGACTAAATCTTAATCTGCACAAACTTTATAAGAAACATAACTTAGGTTTTGGTGTGAAGTTTAAGTGGCACATCCTTAAGGGTTAAGGAAAGGGTTAATATAAGTCTAATGATTATTGAATACTTAGAAAACAGTGCTTATAAGTATTATTATACTAAATAACTTTACATATGCTGCATAAATGATCTTCTTTTTTTAGCTGTGCGTGAGATATAACTGAAGCATGAGCCCAGTATCAAAAAGCTTTTTATAAAATTGATATTCATGGGCTTCAAAGCTTGATGTATTATTTTCCTTAACTGCAACATCCGAATAGTGCCATTTCATAAAATTGAACAGCATTTGATATAAAACAGGTATAAAATAAGTGACACTTTTTGAGTTGTTAATTTTCTGATTTACCAAATTGATAGTGCCCAAAATTTCTTTTTTTTCGCGATCAGTGTGCTTTTTTTCCCACATTTTTCTAATATGTGTCAACAAACCGTCCAAGAATAATCACGGGTTGAAAATGCTGAAACTAAAAAAAAGTTGTAGTATTTATGCTTGTTTTTAAATGACTACCTCACCAAATAGTCTAGTCAGTATAAGGCTGTAAAGCTGCTTCTTTTGTATTTTTTTTTTACTTTTTTTCATACTCACCTAGAACTGCCAGCCTCTCTTTTTTGAGACCAGGCTTCCATTTCTTTTCTATAGCGGCCATCAATGTTCTTCTTATCCTGAAACAGTATGCAAGGTGAGCATGAGAAAAGGATCATCATATAAATATACCTATAACAGCTTTATAATTTTCCAGACAATAAGACCACCAGTCCATTATTTTGGCAAACAAATGAAGCCTTTGTTTTTTGCAGTTTATAACAATCCCTGAGTAGTAAAAAATATTAAGAACATGTTTTATTTTTCATGTACTTATTTTACAGACAAATAAAAGAGACCAAAGTCTTGCTTAATGAAATTTTTGTCTCCTTGCTGTTTAATACATAAAAGCTAGTTTCATTTTACTATTTGAAAACTGATTCCACAATTCAAGAAAATAATTATAAAATAATAATGACACAAAAAGACTAATATGGGCATACCTTGTTGACAGAGGACGAAATTAATTCATTCATTCTTACTTGTGGCAGTATCATATAGAGAAGATATATATTTAAAAAAAAAACCCACAGTAATGAAAAAGTTGTGCCTTACTTCCATGAGAGCATTGACTTGACTCTGGGTGAGCTGGTTGTCAGGGGAGTTTATGGTGAAGCCAGCAAAGCGCATAATTTGCATGAGGGAGAAACCAGACTCTCGCTGGGCAGAGTTGAGCCAGTCTCGCCATGAAGCTAGCAAGTTGTACAAGTAGAAGCTCAGCTCCACACCCTTCAAAGTTTAAGGAAGAGGGAAGGGAGGATTCAAATGACAATAAGTAGCTTAGCCATTTTGGATTCAGTTGGAACAAGACAGGGCAGAGGATAAAATCATAGTTGATTTTTTTCACCTCTTATTTACTGTGGAAATTCCACAAGTTTTACAAGCCATAATCATCAATCAAAAATAAAGTTGTAAGCAGTTTTGAAGCCTTAGATTTCCAAATTAAATAAGTTTGGTTTCTTTTAGTAAAGCTTGTTTCTTCATCAGTTGGCTGGTGGTGTGCTGTGGCTAAAATAAGAGGAATGTTTACTGTTGATCTTTGATGATGTAAGAAATTATGGATGGAGCAACAGAAACATTTCACAAGTCAAGTTGTCTTTGCTCCTTATAAGTCACAAATTGTCTTTGATAAAAGTGGAGTTTGGATGGTCTGAAGACACTATAGCTGATGCTAAAGGATTTGAGGGAAAAGTCAAGATTTTACATAAACAAAGAGGGAATGAGCAGTCAATATCCGATATGGTTTGAAAAAAAGAAAAGAAAAAAAACCTGATTTGGAGAGATCAGTTTTTTCCTAACTGTGTGCTGCACTGTAGATGCTATAAAGACAAAATTGGTTTTCTTAAAAAGAAAAAGAACATTTTCTGATCATTTGCTTTTATTTTTTAGAAGAATCTGTTGTGCAAAATAAAATCTTTACAGTGAGACCTTATTAAATCTTATTGTACTTTTGCTCAAACTTTACAATATTAGAACATGTGTTCATAGGTCAAGTGATTTGCTTATAGCAATATTGCACCAATGAATAACATATCTCAATCTGACTTTTATTTCACCTCCATGTTCAGATGAATTGAGGCAGCACAATATAGTCTTTTTTCTCATCTTAAAAGAAGTAAAGCAAACAGTAAGAAATCTATCTAATAAAAGCTATCAATATAAACTTTTAAATATGTGAAACTACCTACCACACGCTTATCCACGATGACAGATTTGATTGCATCAGATCCTCTAGGTTCAGCCATGAGAAACTCAACAGTGGCAGTGCGGAAATCAAAGTCCAATTTAGGAGACAACAGGCACAGCAAAAGGCGAGTGAACTGAATTTGGGGGAAGAGGAAAGCACAAAAAGTGAGCACATTTCACACCTAAATTCCAAACTTCGAATTCCTTTGGATGTGGAGGGTAACAAATAAAGAAGGAATCATGAAATAAAAAATTTCCCACATAGACATAACAATTGTGCTCTCATTACAAAAAAAAAATTATCCCTCCTGTTAAAGAAGTCTTGATAAAGATTTTGTTCATTATGTTTTCAAATTTTGAGTTCATAAGATCTTAAAGTTAAAAGTCTTTGTGAAAAAGAAGAGAGTACATTTGGAATAATTTTTTGAACAAAAAAGATGTGAAGAGTTGTTTGTTTTTTCTTATGAGAAGAGCATAGGTAGTTGGTTCACTTGTCAGTTTAGTTTCATAATTTCAAACCTGAGCTTTCAGAACATCTCTAGCTCCATGCATGATTGGATTGCGATTTTTTCTTGAGGTGATGTCTTTAATCTGCAAATATCCCAAATACACAAACGGCTTATTTTTTTTTTCTGATTCTTTATAATTTTGAGCAACAAAGTTCTTTTTTTTTTCATAAACATATATCATTCATTTACGTTCTAGACTTAAACGATTGCGCATACGTTTAAGACTCTTTGAATACTTAAACATTGTAGGAAACATGTAAAAAAAAAAGATAAATCAATAAGAATAACTTTTTTTTTGAAGATAAGATTATTTTTATTCAGTCAACACCCCTACAACAGAAAGTCACACTCTACACTTTTTATTTGGAGCTGTGCTTTAATTTCAAAGCTTAACTTCAATGCATAAATGTCTAACTAATTAAAGACAGCTAACTTTAAGTGCCAACCCACCAAACTGTGCTGATGAAAGCGGTAGACCATTTCAAACAAATGCTTCAAATATCTGTCATCGAGTGAAGGTGTTTGATGTTCAGAGAAATAATTAAGAGTTCTCTGCTTCACTGGTCGTATCATCTCATCTCGAGCTTTAGAAGATAGATGAGAGACAAAAACTGATAAGAATGGCTCATGTCTTAAACATAAGGAAGAGTAATTTTTTATAAAAAAAAATAAGACTTCAACAAAAGTTAAAGCACCTAACAAAAGTTTAAAAGTTTAGCTGATGCCATTAGGCTTAAAAATGAAAGTGAATGGAATGAAACATTTGGCACTAGCTTAATTTGTGTATGCATATTCATTTAATTTTTAGTTTGAACTTTTAGATCATGGAGCCAGATCATATTTAATCAAACCTTACCTTGGCTGAGAAAGGCCATAGAATTTGACTTATGACCTAGATATAATTACTGCAACCTCGTGTGTAGAGAAAAGAAAGCTTCAGAAAGCTTTGGTATACCAAGAGAAAGAGGTAGGAACAAAAGCCCTCAGTGGAGAGTTCAACTTACGATACATAATTGCCAAGTCTGTCGCTGTAACAAGAATCTTCCTGAATCTGTCAAGTAGCTCAGACTGTGATACAGGCGTGTAGCTGACACGACGCTTTCGGCCCAGCAGGCTTCCAAGCAAGGATGCGGATCGGGACACTCCACTTGGAAGACGTCGAGGTACATTTGGGGATGTGGATGAACCGAGGCCAGAGTCTGTCCCTTGAACACCAGTCGGTCCACTTTGTGCGTCAAGCGATTCTGGGATCAAATCTGCCAGGAAGCCCATCATGTCAGAGTTGGAGAATGCATTTTGACGTGACACATTGTTTACATTGCCAGATGTTTGGTAACCCATATGAGTGGTGGAAGCTGCAGCGAACTGAGCATTATAAGGACTCTCAGCGTAGGAGTGTAGGCGGACACCGCTTAGGTTTGGCTGCTTGGGAGAGGAGTAGATTGGGGCCATGGAGACAGCAGAGCGGTACAAGCTCGGCCGATGGTGAGACCAATCCACAGAGCCTGAACGTACAAGGGTAGGAAAAGATAGCATGTGGGAAGACACACAAACACACATGAGGTTAGGGTAAAACCATAGATCAAGTTTAATATAAATAGGAAGATAAGGACGAGCTTTTGAGATTAAAAACATGTGAAAGAGTTGTTTTTTTTTTAATATGGGTTTTCCCTTGTAATATATATATATATATATATATATATATATATATTAAAAAATGATATTAAATTCCCTGCTCAGCACTAAGTGAAAACACAAGTTTTAGCAAAGAAGTTCAACAATTTCAAAATCTTTTGATTAATACCCTTGCTTTTCTTAAATGAAAGAAGATTTTAAATAGTACAAATAGTAAGGGAGCACACAAAATAAATAAGACAAACCATGAAAAGTTTGGTGGGAAATGGCACAAAAATATAGGTTGTAATGCATATGTTAAAAAGAGTAAAAAACAAAGCAACAGTTATAAAAATCTTGTCCCCATTTGAATAACTTTCTTTTACATGATATATAGGTTACTCTTTATTACCCTCAACTGTACTTCTTGTCATAATAATATTCTTAAAGAGAGAAAGGACTTATGAATAGGACTCAGAGGACATAGACATTTAATTTATGTTCAAAATAAAATACCATACAAAGGTCTATGAACAACAGTGGAATGGTTTTTTTCTCTTCATTAAACTTCTATCTGTTTAACTTTCTATTCATTTATTAATAATATATATCTGGTCTTTAACCTTACATTATACAGAGTGTCTGAAAATAGAACTAATTGTTTATTAATGCAATTAGAGAACTACATATTTAGATTTATTTATTTGTAACATCTATGACATCCCAAATTATTTTTCATAATTTCTGGCAAAGAAATTATTGAACGACAATGGCATCAAATCACTTCTAACAAAAATTAGGGGTAAGCAAACCACACACAGGTTAAAATTGACACCACTTAATCATCATAACTAAAACTGAAATAGCTAAAGATATAAAAAAGAATAATTGCTTCAAATGCAGACAATCTATATAAAATCACGCCTGGGAAAATCAAGCTTAAGTAAAAAATCTTTGTTTCTAAATCCTTTACATTTATAAATATTACAGAACAATGTACTGAAAATCATAATTCATATCTTACAGGCTTCTATTTCAGCAAAATTTTTACATATTTGATTTTACTGTCATTTCATATAAGATTTGCCCACTCCTTACTCTATAGCTCTGAACTGAAAATGCCACCTTATTTGATCTTTACTCAAATAGGGTGAGAAATATCAACCATTTATTTTTAAACAAATGATATAGTAAAATCTTAAATAAACTTCAAGGAACCTGAGTTAGTTGACAGCATCCAGATCTACACCAAAATCAATGAGTAAAGTGCCAGGAAATGTAGATTTACATAAAGTTTAAGCTTTAGAAGTGCTCCACCACATTTTGACAAATATGGTGTAAAGAATTGCCATGTTTTACTCGTAATCAAAACTAAAGGTGAAAGAAGGGAAAATGCAGGTTACAAGGACTAGACTAAAAAAACAAAACAATGAAACACAATTTTCAGTTATCTAGTTTGTCATATTTGACGAATTTGGACTCATTATGACACGAAATCTTTTGGAGTCGATTCTGAGGCAGAAGTTCAAATAAAATGTTATTGTTCATCAGGTGTAGGAAAAACTAGTGGTGAAATTTTTTGCCTCAAATTATTGATACAAGTTTCTTCCAGCCAAGCAATTATCTGTCACTTACACATGGAGAGCATGTGATCTTAGTTTAAGGAACATTCGGTACTAGAGTAAAAGATAAAAGAAGGAAACAAAAACAAAGAAAAGAAAAAAAAAATTCTGATTTACAGAGCAGGCACCTCTTTAACAAAAGAAAAGAGTGTGAGCAAATGATTTAGTTTTTTCCTGTTAATAAAAGAAAAGAAAACCACTCCCAACCTGCACCATTACTTGTAGAGGCGGAGAGCCAAGTTTGCTGGGCTGTGTCTTCACTGCGTTTCTCTACAAATGCAAAGATTTTTACAACCAAAGAGATTTGAAGAGCCCTTGCTCTGTCAGCTCGTTTCTTGCTGTCATCTGGTTTTAAAAATAAAATTAATGAATGATGAAAACAAACTTTATATAATATTAAAATGAAATCTTCTACCCATAGTGTTGATATTTGAAAGAGACCTAGGAAGCTGAAAATGAAAGTTAAATTCACCATAAAGGAGTAAAGCAATTTGGTTATGCAAAATCTAAATCCATTAAAAAACATAAATATAATTAAAAATGATAGTCTCTGCATGCGCTTAAAAAAAGAGAGCCATCAATTCATCAAATGTTAAGAAGGGTAAGAAATGAAGATGAATCCATTTTACATTCAGATTAACTTTTATTTTAACTTATGTACTTTTATGGATGTTGCGATTGTGGACAAAAATATTTATTGGGTCATAAGTTTTAAAAAGCACTTGACTGGCAATAATCTGATTCAACTTTTCCAAAAATGTTACTTATCATTCAAGTGTTGATCTTAAACTCTTAATATAGCTCAAGTGTAGAATATTAACAAATCAACAAATAATGAATCAGGTGCATAAAAGTTATATTAATATTAATCCACTTACTTATCTGTTCACCAAACTCCTGATCTTCCAAAGCTCGCAACATGGTAAACAAGTCATCACAGTTGCCAGCATGGGTTGGGCCAGCCCAACTGAAAATTGAAATTTTCTTTATAAAAAGACTTCAAAAGAAGTATGCAGAAGGAAACATTGATTTATCTATCTCTTGCTTGACAATATTATGCTTTTGAATATTCAGCACAAAAAAATATAGACGAGGGATGAAATTGGTATTGGAATCATTTTCCCTATTTGTCATAATTTATATATACATATATATATATATATATATATATATATATATATATTTCACACTACATGTGTTTCAAGCACATAGGTGTGTTTTGGTTAAGGATTTTGGGAAACCACCTGCTGCTATTTATAGAGAGGGGCCGCCATTCATTGCTTTTGTTCACAACAAGCATAGCAAGCTATGGATTTCGATCAGAAGAATGTTGTTTATTTGCAAAATTCTTGAAAAGAGAGCGGTTATTTTAAGAAAGATTATCTTAAAAATCGATGTAGATAGGCTAATAAGTTAAATAACTTAGATCAAGATGGTTTGTTTGAAGATCTATAGAAGTACCTAAAGTCAGAAACTAAGTGGCTGGTTGTGAATGTCTCACTTCACCCATTTTAAATTCCACTACCAGAAACGATTTAGATCACATTCTGATCTGCATACACTTTGTTATTTTTCTAACCTATCATTTAATCTTTGGATTGAAGTTATTTTTGAGTACCCCAGATTGGTCTTCATTGCTGTGTGTTGTGTGTAAGCTGGGGTTCTTTTGTGTGTAGGGTGTTGTCCCTTTGGCAACAGTGGCGCCATGAAGGGAGGGCAGGCAGGTTATTCCAAATCTAAAAATAGTTTGCTTAAACAAACTGGTCTATTGACTACCCAAGTCAGGTTTATAGGGGTCAAAATAATGTTGGTACATACATCAATTAATGTAACTAACATGAGGATTTTGCATTTTGCAGCAGATATGATGGATACCTATAAATACATAAGTCAATTTCAGAAAGTTAAATGATGGATCTCACCTAAATTCATTCACAGCAGTCAGGCACAGAATGTGCTGAACATCAATCAGCAAGTCTAAGGTTACCTGTTCCTCATCTGGACTAGGTTCACTGCATAAAAGAAAAAATAGAACCATGTTCACAACTGTAAAATGAAAAAAAATGGATGTCTCAAGCAATCAAAATTTAAAGCTTTTCTTCAAATAGAAGAAACTATCCAACGCTTTGTGGATTAAATTCAAAACTAGACAAAGTTTACATTCAATCTTTTAAAAAAAAAAAAAAAAAAACACTATGAAGATCTCAGTGAGTGACATTTCAAGCACAACAGATATGCCATACTTAGAATGTTAGAAGGCATGATTTTTTTATTACAAAGTATTCCTAAATTCAGCCTCAGGACCATGTGGCGTCTGATACGCAAATGCCAATGGATTTAAGCCTCACACAATGTTGCGTCTTTGTATGTTGGTGACCAGATTACACATCGTGTCTGCCAGACCAAGATCCAGGAGTAGGGTACTCATGGTCTGATTGGCTTGAAGAAGCTAAAAATTAGAAAGAAATCACACCTGTTATTTTATTGATAAAAATGCATAAACATAATTTTCCTCAACATATTAATTTTAGTCTCAAGGATTTTTAATTCTGATAGCTATTGCAAACTAACAAAAATTATCAAAATTTTTGATGAAACATTGCCCATGAAGAAGTGTATAACACATTCGCTTTAATACTGATAACATATTCTCTCTTTCTTTTTAAAAACTAAATTGGGCCTTACAGAAAAAAATATCTTGTAAAGTTTTTGAACTGTGCTATTATCTACCTATCAGTCAAGAGCTAGCTTACCAACATATACATAGTACTTTGATAATATGCAAGTTATATTTTCTATGCACACATCTTATATTTAAATATTAAAAAGTTCAAGAAACATATGTCAATTTTTTTTTTTAAATACTTATGACTTTTTAAGGAGGATAAGCGTCAGTCAAGATGACTTATGCGTGAACATACTTGCACACACTTTTAAATTACTACTCATTTCTCACACAATTTCTAGAACATTTTTATCAAGCAATGATCTAATAAGTTCTCCTTTGCAGAACCTCTTGCTCTTTCCAATTTGATTCTTGGATTTGATGAAGATGTTATATATGTGTGTGTCTAGTAAAAGACAACGATCTTAAGGTATTCATCAAGTGTACCTGAGCTAAAAATGTTAATGCGTTCTTGCAGAGCTCTGGGTCTGCTGCAGTACCGTTCATGAGAGACAAAATCAAGATAGGTGCTGCCTGTTGTACCTGCGTCAATTCACCCAAGTCACCAACAATGAAACTGAAAAGTATTCACACATTCATGTAAAGCAAGTTTTCACACATTGTACATAAAAAGTTAATATAAAAGCAAAAATTCCTTAATCAGCAAGGGAAGAGGAGTTCAGAAAAGCAGATGTGCAAAAATAAGTCAATTAGTGTATAGAGCTTAGCGATAAGCTCAATGTATAAAACAATGCTGCGCAAAATTTTTAAAAATAGTTGATAAGTTAAAGAAGCTAGCCAGAGAATCCACGTATCTATTACAACTTGGTGATTCATACTTAACAAAAAAATAGGAGCATCAACAATAACTCAACTTGGTGAAAAAATTAATCAAACAAAATTATTTCTATTGCATCAAATGACACAAAATAATGACATAAAACCCTTGATGGGCAAAAATTATCCCAAATATCAAAGAAATGAGAAAACCTTAAAAGAATCATATTTTAACAATTACATACTTATCATCAAAGACAAATTCCTGTCTCAGTAAGATTGATATAGCTGCCTCAACATGACTTGTGTGAACTGGGAAAGAGTACAGTTGATTGGCTAGGAGGTAAAAGCCATCCATCTTGATAAAGGCGTCGATTAAGGTGGCGGGAGCTCTATATAAATAAGCTCCAAGCAGCTGTGAAAAGCAACATTAACATGTATTGGCCAAAAGATGAAAATGAGAGATTGTCTTTCTTAACTGGAGAAAAACATTTATCTTTCTTTAATGGAGGCAAACATATTTAAATTCATATGAAACATTTTATCACTCTCACCATATCTTTAAACGAAATAAAAACAAGAATGTTTCAAACAATAAAATACAATGTGATTACATAGTCAGTCGATTATTTTCAAACATCTGTACAACAGATATGTCAATCACCTTAATAACAGCTAACCGAACATCAGCTGACGGGTTTTTGGCCAAAACCAGCATACTTTTGGGACTGACCACCTTACTGAAGACATCGTCCAAGGAGGATTCAGGGAATTCCATCACAATTTCAGTCAAATGCTCTAGCAAACCTAAAATACAATGAAAACACCTGCAATAAGTATATTAAAGAAACATGAAATAGGCTCTAAACTTTTATGTTGTTTTTTCAGATTAAATTTTCAAGTAACTTACTAAATTAAAATTCTAATGTTAGAAAAAGTTCGGGAAGAAAAAAAACTAAAAGTTGGTTTGGGTTTCTCGATAACACAGTAATGTTAAAATATATTTCTTCTAAAAATGTGTAAAGATTGAACTTTAAAGAACTGTAATTTCAAAAGTTTCCTTTTGCCTGCTCTTGGGCTACTTCTTGCCCACAAACTTCAAACATAATGTAAAGCTTACATCATTAAAAAAAACAAAAAGCAGCAAACAATTGCATAATAGTATAATTAATCTCTCATGAATTCACTAAAAAAAAATTGACACACGTAGAGTATACTAGAGTGATATTTGATATCTTTCATTCCATACACAGCTTTTGTATGACATTGATTGCTAAAATATATGTTAAAAATAACATTGCCAAAGAAATGTTAGCATGGGTGCAAATAATAAAGGATCACTTACTAACACATAGTCGTATCAAGCCTTGTTCATCCGCCTCCTCATGGCTTGTGGTGGAGCCTGCACCATTGACAGCACTATCATAAGACATCCCTGCCTCGAAGGCCTCCAAGTCTTCATTCTTGTATGATCCAGATTCTTGCTGCTGCTTTTCTTCTCTATTCTGTTTATCACCATAGCTCTCTTCCAAATTGTCCTCCAGGGAATCTTTTCCAGATTCATTATCTGCATCCTCAGCTTGCTGCCCCTCCTCAAAAAGTTGTCGCCGCAATGAGATTTTTCTTTGCTTCTCTACATCAGGGGATGACTCTCCTGAATCTTGTCTAGTTGCTCCCCTTTCATCCACAGCACCTTCTGAACATGCCTTCCCTTTTTCTGTAGTTAAATCTTTCCGTCTATATCTAATCTTGAGGCGACCTTCTTTTGCTGATGCCTCCCCTGAACTACTGCTGACCTCAAGTGATCTTTGTAAGGGACCAGATGAGGCAGCGAATGTGAATGGTGGGTTTTGGGAACCAGATTGACTGGTTGTCCTCTTAGCTAGGACAGTATCACTTTCCTCCTCATGGTCTGCATCCATGTCCGGACTCTGCTCGATGACACGCTGAGCGGGCTTTAGGGGAGGGAATTTGAAGACATCGACCCCGCGCTCTGCACCATTGGTATCTATTTCATCATAGTCTTCCGTATGGGAAGTACTGGAGAAATATGGACGCTGCCTGATCAGAGCACCTCTCCTTGGCTTATCATCCATGCTGCTATCAATATTTTGGGACGAAGAGAAAGTAAGGACTGTGGAAAAAAAATTACCCCTTAGAAAAATAATCATGGAATTGTTATTGGGAAGACTATATTCAAGATCATCATTGAAAAAGTCAATGCTGCACTTTGGTGACATAAATCAAAGATTGGCACTGCTTATCCTAATATATCATAGTGCTAAAATGTGCCTCTTCTTCTGCAGCTTCAATGACAGCCTTAAGCACTTTTAAGCACTTACATAGCAGGAGTCCTTTTTTTTTTTTAAATAAAATTTTGCTTTGTAATTATCTTCCTCTTATGAACAGATAAGTGTCTTTGAACTTTCCTCAATTTGTTGAAAAATTTATACCTCTTTGACAATTTTTTCATAGAATAGAATCAGTGCTTTTAAAGAAATTAAAAGTAAATATTAAGCATTCAAACTAATTTTTTTTTTTATGATTCCTTAAGTGCAAGAAATGAACTGTGCTACAAATTTGCAAAATAAACCTAATCATTTCTTTTTATTTATTACATGTACAACAATCAACCAGTAAGTTCTGCAGTGAGAAGTAAACAAAAAAAGGGCAAAGTTCAGAGACATATTTTAAAAAAGGTCGGAAAATCTGCCCAATCAATCAATCAATCAATCAATCAAGAGATCGTGAACTAAAAGCTTCAGATCTCTAAATAAAAGATAAAGAAAAGAATAGGAATTAAGGTGGATAATTAGAAAACTGTATGAGCACAAAACTTATGATTTCTTTGTAAACATTTTTTGGAAGAAAGCTTAATACAGAACACATAACTTTATTAATTTAACATCATTCGTTCACATGCACTCATTTTTTTTATTTAAAAAAATGCTAGATATCTATTTCCCAGACCATGAATTTATATGACCTTAGGCTGATTCAATTAAATGATAAAAATGTTTTCAAAATCTAAATGGCATTATAATCTAATGAAAAGGAGAGGAATGACAACATAAAACTTTTTTTCATCTCATTAAAGATTATAGATGGTAAGTGACCCACCACTATCAGAAGTCTTCTCCATCTTCATTTTTTGATCTATTGTTCTTGGCGTCAGTTGTCTGGAGTAGACCTTACTGGCCATTTGTAAGTAACTGCTGCCCATATGGGACTTGCCAGCTCCATCTGAAATGGTGTATTCAACTGTTGAATGTAGACTTGCATGTGTATCAGATGATATATCATTTTGCCTGTGTTTACAGAGCATATTAATAATCAAGAAAAAAAATTTATCTGAGGCAATATTGTACTTGTAGGGAGAGATTAACCTTTTGCTTAGAGAGGGAGGGAGGGTCATCTAAAACTATACTTTTCTTTTTGTTTTTGTTTTTTTGTGTGTGTAAGTAATTAACTAAACTGCTGGACATAAGGTATATTTACTTTGCATGGTCAATTGCTATGAACTGGGCAAGATGTTAGTCTCATCCTTTCACATTATTTTCTTTGGTTATTGCTTCGCACTCTAGAGTATCCACAAATCTGAGATCCTGCTCACTCTAGGCTGTCCAAATTGATAGATAAATTTACTATTTTAATACAATTTTCTTTATAAAAAAACATCACAAAAACTCTGAGTATGATATATCATGTAATAGGTTGAAATCTAGTTAGATTTAATAAAGTTCCATATTGGGTTTGGTAAGATATTGGGAATCAAATCCATCTTGGCACACAATATTTAAAATGCACCAAACATGCCTATAGAGAGAATCTAGAAATAGGAATCTGGATCCTTGAATCTATAGATAGATCTAGATAAGCAATCTAGACTTCTATAACATAAAATAGGAAGGACAATCACTGTTGGCAATCTATTGGGAATCAAATAGGACTCCCATCAAGTAGTGGACATATAGAGTTTTTCCTTCCTGTGCAAGAAGACTATTTCAACAAGTCAGATTTCAAATCCAGACATAACATATTACAATACACTAAATCTGCACCTCATAGATGAAATACCTGCATCATATGGTATCAAGTTTAAGATAAGGCATTCATAATAAAATGATCAACGTCAATCTAAAACAAGCAATTAAGAAATGCATCCATCTGTTTTTGACCAAAAAATATTCTGTTGCATTCACTTGCCATGTTCACCCTGAAGCTCAATTTGATATCGCAATTGCTCTCAGGCTTACCCCACCATAGCTTGAAATAGAAAGCTTCAGGGTTGAAGCTTATAAAACCACTTGCAGCAGGGTGAACCAGCAACAGAAAGTCCATAACAGCCATCATCAGACGGAGGTCAGGAGGTGATCCCAGCAGACTGCGGATCACCTTAGCAGCCAAGATACTCACATTTACTGACAGAGATGGTTGCCCATCCTGGATTCTCTCCTGGTAGGATGAGAAAGAGAAGTAAAAGTTCAGAATTGGCAAAAGTTTTCCTCTGGAAGAAGACATATAAAAAAATGTACTTGCATTATGACAAAATAATATTAGATCAAATTACATGAAGATGACATAACAAGAAACAAGTTTCTAAAACGGAAAAAGGGATGCCAAACACAAATTCCACAAACAAACTAAAATTAGAGAAGTGTTTTTTAAAAGAGCCAAAATTATCAAGAATCAGCCCTCCAATCCTCAATTGTAGATTCAAAAGCTAAGTCACTGATTACAATTTATGGGCCTCATCTCTGTTGTTTCATCTTGCTTGATAAAATGAGCAAAAATACTTTATTATCTCCAACTGTCATAGAAGAGTTGTATTGAACAGGTGAAAAATTTCTCCACCAGTCCCTGGATAAAAGCAGGCATTATGAACTCCTTTTTCACCATAAATAAACCATAGCTTTTTGAACTCTTACTACTTACTAGGTAGATACTGAAGAGTTTATTGATCACATTCCCAGCTTGCATCTGCCTCAGATTGAACTCGCGATGTGGGTTATCTTTGCTGACAATAGAATCTATTGCGCTGACAAGAGTTGCCCTCACTTCATCTGTGGCCCGCAGCCAGATACGCCAATGCAGTAAAAGCTGAGTTAAAACATTCATATCTCTGATTACAGCCTCTGACTGTGTGCGCAGTACTGGGTGCTGTGAGCCTGACACACATTTGAATAGAGACTCACTGGTACAAGCATCAAGAAGAACCTGTCAAATAAAAACAAAGTACATTTTAAACAAAAGAATGAAGTAGCTTTGAAAATATTATTTCGAAGTCATGGAACAAATTTATATGAAAAATTTAAAAACACATTGACACCAGGGTCCAGCATCATATAGGAATTTCTTTCATTGTATATGATGTAAGTCACTAATCAAAATTTCTAGCTCCTGACTTTTACTGTAGATATCTAACTCAAATTTCTGCTGTAAATTCAAATAAAAAAATTTGGCAGATTTTCATTTTAACTTAAATTTTGATCCAGAATTTCATGAATACTTGGAAGTAGACAGCTGTGAAAAATTAAATCAAATTGGATAATTTTTTTTAACAGGAGGTGTGCAAATTATCTCAGTGTTATGAGAGTGATTTTTGGCCCCAACCACCATCATGAGCTGTGGGTATTCCCAGACTTCATTTTTGCCTTTTTTTTTTAGCTCAAACTTCTAACCCATTGCACAAATGGATAGCCAATAATTTTTCACATTCAAAGTCTCTCTGCTAGCTTCTCAATTTGCATCTCTTTTTTTTTTCTTCTGGAAATGATGTTTTTTTCAAATTCACATTTTATTGAAAGATCCACAACCAAGATCAGAGGAGCATTTTAAGAGCTGACACACACTAACCTTGAGTAAATGAAATCCTACAATGCTTTTAGAGCTGGTGAAAACCTTGGCCAGCATAGAATAGCCATGTATATCTCGGAAGGCCTCAGTCAAGCTTGGGTAGCGGTGCACAAGGGTGAAAAGAATGCTGGTTGCCTTGCTTTGAAGGTGTTCTGCCTCTTCTAAGCTGCCACCCTCATTCACCACCTTCATGCAGTCCTCAAACACCTAATGAAAAGGAAGTGTGGATGAGATTTGTTAGTCAGAATAAGACGTAGTCGATTCAGCTTATTCTAGTCTTGTTTCATCTCTATGTTCTTTTTTTTCGTGTGTACTATCTTCAAAACCACAAGGTTATAAATTAATGTAATTGCATTTGTGGCACTTCTCACAATTATAATTTATTTTAACTTTTTGAACATCATCATCATCATAATAATAATAATAATAATAATAATAATAATCAATAATAGATATGAGATAATGATGGTGGTTGTGAGGAAGATGATGATGATAGTGATGGTGGTCATGGCATTGGCGGTAATAATAATAATAATAATGATGATAAGAATTAACAACAACAACAACAACAACAACAACAACAACAACAACAACAACAACAACAACAATAATAATAGTAATAATAGAACTATAGAACCAACACAACAATTAAAAAAGGTCATTAAAAAACACAATAATATAGACGTTTCATCTTTTTATGATTTGATTGAAGACAGGAGAGTGACAAAAAAAAGTTCATGGTATAATTCAAAATATAGGAGGAGAACATTGAATGGTATAATGGTTTTACTGCTCCAGCCTCAGTTTCTTGAGCCAGGTGCAAGAATGGATAACTTTTTTTATAATTAGAACTTACATGTAACATGCTTAGATATAAGAACATCTTTGCTATTGATCCCATCCCATGCCTTTTTAAACTCAAACCCTATTGCTTGGTTTCTTCTCTGTAATTATTTTGATTTGAAATATTTTGTCTCTCATAGCTTAAAAAAACTGAGATACCACTGCTCATGGTAGGATGCATTAACACCATAAATCAGTTCACCTTTGCAACAAGGAAAAGAAAAGCCTCAACTCCACCGATGCATTCAGCTGCCTTCTCCAGAGTGTTTGTGCTTCTGACCTTGATGCGACCACGCAATCTTGTCGACCAAATCTGAGGCTTTTGTGTCATGAGGTCCGATCCTGACGTGGGAACCAGGCCTAGATCAGAATTCATGTTGGCTGCAGCAGCCATAAACGTTGGAATCACAAAGGTCGAGAAACGCTCAGGTTGAGAAATCTTGTACACCAAAACTTGGGAAGCCTTGAAGAACAATTAAAAACAGCATTGAAGTCAACATGCTCTTACCCCCCCCACCCTAAAAAAAAAAACCAAACAAATGCTCTATTCTCCACTTCAGTCGGAGTGGAGATACTATAATTTTAAATAAGAGCATTAGTTGCCCTTGTCTTTTTTTTTTTCAAGAATCCTATTTATATCTTCCGTGGTTTATAAGTTATTCAACACAGCAGGCTGAAAAGCTATTTGAACAACATGAGCTGAAATCAGGATGAAAAAAAGTTGGGACTTTAGAGCTTAACTGAATATGTCACTGAAAGGTTGACATTGGTAATAAAACCAGAAGACACTCTTAAATGGTCACAAGATGATGCAAGATAATAAAGATGTTGGCAAATATTTGAAAAGAAAAAGACCACAATTACTAATTCATTCAAAACAACTGGCAGTGCTAATTTTTATGATTTTATTACCTGCTCAAGCCAAACTTTTCGCAATCATCATTGATTCTGTTTTGATTTCAGTTTCAAATGACTAGCAATCTTTTAAAAGTTTTTTTTTTCGTAGCTGAAGAACTTTTTTGGGCCTTATTTAGATAATTTTCTAATCAGTTAAGACTCCCAGAATGAGAAATCTTATTCTATAATTCTATCCTTATAAAAGATTAAATTTCATGAAGCTTCATCGCATCATATGCAACCATACTGTCTGAAATATTTTCAAGACTTTAACACCTAAACAGTAAAGCTATGATGGCATCTTATTTCTAGCCTTCTACAAATACAAATTACCCTGGCCAAATCCAGGTCAGGCACTTGTGCAGTGCCAATCATAACATCCCAGCTTAAGTGAGAAGCGCCCAACATCTGCTTGAGCATTGGGTGAGTGTGAGTATAGCAAGAAGGCTGTTCTCCACCATCACACTTGCCAACACCATCATGGTTTGGTCCAAGGGAGTAAAGGTGCGACCACCAATCACCGCTCAACACAGTGTCTAAAGTAGATAACAAAAACAGCTTTACAGAAGTTCAATAATATCAATAAAGGCCTTAGAGAAGATACTTGTGGGCAGCATTTGGGCCATCACTAGAGAGTATATTGCATGATTTGAAAACAACAAATATTTTTTCATTAAAAAGCTTACAAATATAATAGAAACTGGTTCTATTTTCTAGTTCTACATCACCATTTTATAAAAGTAAGCAATGAATTTTTTTTTTCCTTTACTTTAAAAGCTTATATTTTTATCACTAATTTAGAACCTACAAGATTTCAGTGAATACGTCTCCAGACATACAATCATGTTACATGTTTCAAGGAATAAAGAAATTTATATAAAAAATAACACAGACACACAGCTTTAATAGGAACAGAAATAAGTTTTTCCAAACCTCTGAACACTCGCACTGTCCCAAGCCTCCATGTTCCTGTGTAGAGTTTGGCAGGTGCTTTTCTGGCATCTCCAACACACAAAAAGGGAAACTTGCGAAGAGGACGACGCCCTGAAGCTGGATGATCTAAAATGACTTCTTTTTGCAGCCAACCATCTAAAGTTAGGGTCATTTTACCAACAAATGTGCTTCCCTCTAAAACATCTTTATATGAGATGGAGAGCATGTGCCAAAGATCTGGGGTCAGTAAGCCTTCAAAATTCACATCCTTGAGAAGGGTTATTTCTTCTAGACCTGAAGTTAGTCTGAAGAACAAGAGAAGTTAATAAGTTAACAAGAATAAAGGCATCTATTCGTTGTAAATTGTCCCCATTTCGTTAAAAGTTTTTATGAAAAGAACACATAAAAGGGTTAAAAAAGTACAAGGTCCTTAACAAGTAAGCAAATGAAAAAAAGAAATTCCGCCATAGTATCTTAAATGTCCAGAGGATTTTGGTTAAGGAGATAAATTTAGTTTTCACAATGTATATAACAAAAATAAATTAAAAGGCCATTTTCATAGGTTTTAAGTGTTGTTCAATGCTATACTTAAATCTAGATACGAAAAATATCATTTAAGGTTCATTTGCTGACTAGCCCACAAAAAATGAATGGAAGTTTTTATGTAAAAAAAATCTAGGACTCACTTGCAAATGATAGAAGCCGACTTAGGATGAACCCACACCTCAAACATCTTTTCCTTGTTGCCAATAGCAACCACTAAAGAAGATTCATTGGAGACCAGAGCATGGGAAGGACATGTAACTTTACTTGCCTTTTCTGAATCTGAATGAGGCTTGTAACCTGAAACAGAAAGTTAACCATCTCTAAATCTGTAACTCCTATTGAATTACTTGGCAGATAAAGTTTCAAACTGTTTTATTTTGACCATGGTCATAAAAACCATTAAAATTAGAACTCTGCAACTTCAAAAGTAAGAGATGGCAACTTGTTCTGTTCAAGAAGAGAGGAGGCAAATATGGTTTGTACTTGGCAACATTTACGATCATAAGTAAAAATATCTATCTATTACATCTAATTTCTATATCTTTCCTAGCTGTAAAGCATTAAAAGCTATTGCTGGATGAGAAGGACATATCAGAGCTGAATGATCTCCAGATTCTTCCTTTACTGTCGTGCTCTCCACTCAACTACTTTGCTTCTGTTCAAATTTGTTACAATCATCTCCTGCACACTTTAACCTAAGAATTTACCAAAGTCGTTACATACAAAGAGGAAATTGTAAATAGTACTGATAAATTTCAGCCAGTCCATATCATATAAGCAGTTATCCAAATGCTAACCTCTGTCTGGACCCCGTGCTGAAGTAGGCATCTTGCAACACTTGGAACAGCTGCAGTGGTAACGGTCCACTGAGAGCCAGAATGCCAATGTGAAGCCCATAGGCCAGGGAGGCCACTGAATACCCTGGACATCCATCTCAACTGCTGCATGATGCCACACTGCCTGCTCACTGAGACTGTCCTGGCTGTCTTCTGGGAAAACATATGAAAAAGCCAGTATGAAGTTATATAATGGTTGAGAAAAAGATGCAAAAAGAAATTTCAAAAAGCCTGAAAGATGAAGTTTAGGGAATTTTTGTGAGGATAAAATCTATCAACACATAAGTTTAAGGTCTCATAGAATGTTATTTTAAAACTGAATGGTTTATATAAAAAAAAAACAGCAAAATTTGCTGAAGACTTAAAAGAATCAATCCATTTAGCAAAATACTATTTATGTTGCTGCCTTAAATTTTCTTCGATAATTTTTCTCTCAACTTTCAGTTGCATAGAACAAATT
This sequence comes from Elysia crispata, assembly GCA_033675545.1. NCBI lineage: Eukaryota > Metazoa > Mollusca > Gastropoda > Plakobranchidae > Elysia > Elysia crispata. Next base: position 287,274 of record JAWDGP010007701.1, on the reverse strand, counting down.
AGTTTAAGAACAAATTAGTATTTAAGATTCAAAATAAAAAACACTATATAAAAATAATACTAGCAATTAAACCTTTCTAAATAACATTTCAAAACTTTTCTACTTATTTTCTTTTCCATTAGACTTGCTAAATTCCAGGGCTCTATTTAATAGTTTCTCGGCACTTGGTAATTTTTGATAAATAAACTCCTTAGTTGTTCCTCTTCTCACCAGATTCATCAGCAGAACCAGCAAGGATATCTGTGGACACTAGAGTTTTTGCTGGAAACATGGCCCAGCTGTTTGGACTCACGGGGTGCTTTTCTATAACTGACAGCAGGGTTGACAAAAGAGAGTTCTGAAAAAAAAAATGCAGTTTGAAAAACTTTTGATTTTGACCACCTGACATGTTTTGGCTAATCTCTTCAAACAACAGCTTTGAGAATACTACAAAATTTGATTGATTGATTTCAAAGTATGATTCAAAGTCTAGAGACTTTGATCATAAGTTGACCCCAAAATTTGTGAATAACACATTTTATCAAAGCCAAAGTAAATATGAAAATTAAGCAGTTTTTTTTACTGTCTACTTTGACACTTTGCACAGACTAAATTTTGAACAACAATAGAATGTAAAAGAATAAGTAAAAAATCCGCCCTGCTAGTGAAATGGACTTAAGACCTTACAACTCTTGATTTTTTTTATGAAAAGAAAAAGAAAGAAATTGCTCCATAGAATTTGTATTAACTTCATAAGAAAAAAAAAAGAGCATTTTATTTGGTTCTTAAACTATTTCTTTTTTTCATTGGGTCCAAAGCTTAAAAAACAAAGGTTGAAATAGAGACCATCACAACGATGTGAGTTAATTTGATAAAACAAGAGTGAATCAAAAACATGGCCTCAATAGTAATATATGCCTTAATTCTTTTAGTTGCAACTTCTTACTGTGGTTTGCTTGTTATCCTGGAAGAGCCTGAGGAACTGGCGTAACTCAGAAGCTGAGATTTCTCTTTGAGCAATCACCTGCACCAGGGATAGGATGATCTCCTGCAACGTTTGTTCTGCAGGTGTGAGAGAAAAACAAGAAATTTGAATTGAATCTGTCATACTAAGTACTGAGTTTCAATAAAACCAATAATACTGGCACAAGTATGAAAAAAAAAATAAGATTTATCACTTTCCTGCAATACACACGTAGCATTATCAATACAATCCTTTCAAAGGGTCACATAAGTGCCACTAATACTGTTACAGTAAAAATACTTAGAGGATGAATAAAACAGGGTGATGGGTCATATATTTTAAGAGTATGGAATGTATTCATATCGAATAAATTCCTGTCCATATTAATAGTATAATGATACTAAAAAGTTTGAGCATACTAAGAGACCTATCTCTATGCAAAAGATTGTTGGCATTTAGAATCTTACGTTGACCATCTTGAGGCTGAGCTACAAGCACTTCTTTGAAACCATCTATCAGCACTCCCAGAAGACCCTCAGAGCAAACTGCCCTGACAGCCCTCCGACTAGACCTTAAGGTCTGCAGTAGCCTGAGGGCTACTTGGTGCAGGATGACTCCTCTACCAGCATCTCGGTGGCATGCAACAAGAAGCTCCACTAGCAGGCGGAATACTGCAGGGAAGCAAGGGCAGCCAAAACTTGACAGAGTATTACTCAGGCGAGAAGCTCTGTGCTGTAGACTATACTCTAGACCTGGGAACAGAAATTTGAATTGAGATTAATACACTGAGGTGCATCTATTTTTGTGTTGATTTTTAGCCTATCATTTAAAATATAGACAGTCAAATGACTAGAAAATACCATCAAAAAGGGGGAAGAATTCGTACACAGGAAGTAGGACACTAATTTCATAACTGACTACTCGAAGTAAAATTTAATCTGTTTTCCTCTTCTCCAGCCATTCCCATACTTTCTTCAATTAGTTTTATACAGTTGTAAATGACCCAGTAGTACCTGTTTTCCAATCAAATGCCACTGAGCACTCAGTGTCTCCATCATAACCCTGTTCTGTGTAGATTGTGTCTCCATCTTCATCCAGTCCTGCCTGCAGTAACTGCTTCACCTCATCCTCGTCAGCAATGTCTTCCTTTTCTTTCAAATTCTGGAAAAGAATTATGAGAGTTCTGTTATTTCTTACCTTCACATGAAAAGCAACAAAAGTCTTGTTCAATAGATAAAACACTATTATCTTGTAAAAGGTCAATCTATAGGCTTTATTTTATTCATGTCAGTTTATTCAAAGAATGTAGTTTTTGGTTGGAAATAAAGTAAGAATTACAATTTCCACCTTTCATTCTTTTATCTTCTTTATAAATGTCATTTGAATGCAAAAAAAGAGAGTACCAATATTATTGCAATTATGTCCAGTTTGCTAAAAGAGAAAAAATTAATATGAAAGTCTTTAAAAATTCAGATATTTCCTTCATGATGTTACCAATTTAAAAAAACACAGCTCAAGTCCATGCCTTTGTATAAATAAAAAAGCAACAAAATTAAATGTTTTCTGAACATGATGGAAATTTCAAACCAGTATAGAATTTTCACACACATTTAAACTTTTGTCCCTCTTGGGGAAACAGTATAGTAATAATATAAATCTAAGTTTTATTACATACTAGCATTGAGATTATCTGAGCATAAGAATACTCTAGGACAGAGGGACACCTAGGCAGGGCGACATTAAGCAACATCTGGAACACTGCAGATAGTTTGCATGGCTCAAGATAGATGCAGCTCTGGAGGGCAGAGCTCAGACGCATCCAGAGATCATCCTCATGACCACGCTGAAAGAAAGGACAGGTTACAAGAAATGTAAGCAGAGCACTAAAATCAATGATCAAACTACTCATTTATTCTGCAAAAGCATAATTTTTCTTAAATAATATCTCTTCTAAAAATTCATTTTTCTACGATAAATTTTTAAATAAATGTGGATTTTAATGTATGGAATGAAAAAAAAAAGTTGTTTTAAACACTCATGGTTAGAACAAGAAAAAAAATGCATTTGATTATTTTCTGTAAATGAATGTTTAGATGAGACAAGCATACCCTCTGTGATGGTGAAATAGTACGACAGGAGAAGCAGACCATCATGACAGCCTCTATAAACTCTAGTCTGGCCTGATGACTCATCAAAACACAGCGTTCCACTTCTTCTTCATCGGGAGGCAACACCTCTTGGCTGGCTTCACTCACAGTGTGACTCTGCCCTTGGCTCCTCCCCCATCCACTATTAAATTTGCTGGAGCTTTGCCAAAACCGTGTGGCTCCACCTCCTCCAAGATCAGTGGGACTGCCCGGCTCAGTGGTTGGACCACTCACAGGATGACTGCTGTAACATGAAACCTCTTTCTTCCCACCAGACATTTCTCCTAGGAGACTCAGAGCCAGCACAAGAGTTTCCTGTGCCATTCAAGGGAAAAAAATAAGATGAGAAAAGTTTGCAACATTTTTGATTAAAAGAAAAATATACAAAGATTGTATGAGACTAAATGATAATGATAAAAGGTTTTAAGTTGAACAAATGGTTAATTTGTGAAAACACAATATTATCAAAATATTTTTGCAAAAACTTAATCAAAAAATAAAATGGGATTCACAAAGGATGAAAAAAATGCAAAAAAAAATAATTAATGAAACATACCTGAACAACATAGAGACAAGGTGAATCCCTGAAGAACAGTCTGAACATTCGGCTGTTCATGCAAAGTTTAGCACAAGTTCTCCACATGTCCAATAGAACAGGAAGTGTTTCTGCCATGTCCCCAAAGGCAGCGTCTGTATCAATGGTCACTTCAGATTCATTCGGCATAGTAGGCAAGGCATCTTTGAGACTGTGCCCACTATCTGTGTCTGATGCTCTCAGTGTTTCTTGGACTGTCTTCATGTGGGTTTTGTACATATCAAGGAATTCACTGCCTTCAGATGGTGGAGTAGCTTCACTTGTTGACTGGACATCTCCTGTCCCAGCCTTAGAGAGCCTTGCACCTGCTGCTATGACAGCTGCTGCGGCAGCTTCAGCCTTTTCCTTCTTCATGCTTATCTGTTGTAATGTGGCTGTGACCGTGCATGTACGGCTTGCCACAGTGTCTATGAATGTCTGTATGACTCCACCACCCTCGTATGTGGACTGCTCACAAGACATGGAGATAAGTGGAGGCGAGCTACCTTGCTGTTGAGAGTCACTGAGTCTACGTTCGTCAATCATAACCAAGGCCTCAAACACAGACATGACAGGGGCCCTGAGCTCATGGTATTCGAGGAGGTGACTCAATTTGGTGAGACCTCTTCGGGCCAGGAAAATGGACATAACTTTGTCTACCTGTAATAGATATGGGAGGGCAGACACACACAGCAGCATGATATGGCTGGATACATAGCCTTCACCATAGCCCTCATCAGTGGAAGACAGGTCACCACCTGACATGGCAGGGTCTGAAGCAGTGAAAGGCTCATTGCTGAGGGAGTCTAGGGATGACTGCATGACAGTTTGGCTGTATGAAACATCCATAGCTGCCTGGTTGACAGCATTTTTGCTAATCCTCTCTTTGTCAGCCCCATCAAATATGTTGGTTTCAGTGCTAGATGTCAAATCTGCAGTTCCTTCCACCGGAGATTCCCCCTTTCGCCCAGGAAGAGCTACTTTCATGTGAAGAACATGTAGGTACACCCCGAAGAAGAGCTCCTCTTTAATCTCTCTATTTCCTCTGACAGCAAGAGTCATTAGGTGCTTAGCACAGGACATAGCCAGGCTTTGATCTCTACCAACAACTAACCTACCCATCACACGTAGGCACCTCCATCGATCCAACATTCTCTGTCGCCTCAGCTCCTCCACCTGGCTGCTGGCAAAACCCGAGTCAAGATTGCTAGGTAATCCTGCAAGAAGAGGGCTTGAACCTTCCAAGTAGCAGTGGACACACCTGCTTGAATTCTCTAATCGCCCAGAATGAACCGCCATTTCTTGCTGCGGCTGCTCAGCCCACCCTCCTGCTTCTGGTGCTTCATTACCAGGGACTGAGTGCTTGGAAAAGTTTTGATTGTTTTGTAAGGTAAGCGAAGAGCGTTGAGACTTTTGAAAAGATCCAGGATTGTCCTCTCGAGCACCAAGAAACTGGTCAAGCAATATGGAAGTAAGGGTGTCTAAGGCAAAGCTTCGTACTGCTGGAGAGAACGAAGCCACCTTGGCCACCACAGGGGTCACTACCCTCTCTGGTTGCAGGCAGCAGCATATTCCTACTGAGCCAAGAGTGGAGATGACATGCACCTGGGAAGACCTTTGACTCACTTCAGCCATAGATTCTAATAATACTGATACAAGCTCAGCTACAATGCACCGTGGCTGGGTCTGGTGATCAGAAAGTCCTGATCCTCTCCTCAGATATTGGTTATTGAAAGAAAAACCTTTGAGGCTCCCCATACTTTGCTCAAAGTCTGCATTAGCCTCCTCATTAGTTATCTCCCCTTCCTGCTTGGCTCCAATGCTGGTGTAAAAGGGAGTGCCTAGAATGTCATGATGGTGGTCATAGTAGATTCCATACTCGCAGTTGCGATGACGCTGCTTCAGGCATTTCATAGAGTGGATGTAATTCACTTTGATCCCCTTCAAGGTTGTGATAAGAGACCCTATACACCTTACTGGATCACTTGTATAATCAGTACTGTACTCATAATTGCTATGAAACAATGTTTTGTGCAAAGAATCCTGCCCTGGATACGAGATACCAACTGATATGTTTTTAGCTTCCTTCTCACGAACATTTGAATTGACTTTAAAATTTTGCTCATCTGACACAGTTGATTCTTCTTTCTTATTCTCCTGAATATCTTTTTGAAAACAAATTTTTGTAGGATTTAAATGTGTTTCTAATATATTTGGATTATTCTTAGCCACATTTGGATCATTTTCTACTGAAAACATCCCTGCCTGCGGTTCTTTCTCCAGAGTATCTTTCTTTATATGAATATCCACAGATTCTTTATAAGAACTAAAATATTCCTTATTTAACTGACTAGAATCTTTAGTTGCAGATTTCCAATCTTCTGAGGATGAGCAAAGATCAAATTCCTGCAGATCACTTGCAGAAGATGATAGAGGGGATTTGTCTAGAAGATAGTTTCTAATTTCAGCAACCTTGATGAGCCTTTTAATACGCTTGCTAACCTCAGGCTTTGTCAACTTGGATACCAGATGGTTTGCATCAGTCACACATGACGGGTTGAAAGGCAGGTTTGTGTAAATTGTCTGGAGTAGTTGAAAGAGCCCACATACAGTCTCCATGGCAACAGTGGCTTCTATGTTAGTGCTGGCATTAGGATGGGTGCGGCCGGGAGAGTTGGGAACTGAATGGGTGGTGGTGGGAGCTTCACACTCATACTGAGGAATCAGAGAGTCTAGGATGTCCCTGTGGATAAAATGTCCGAGAGAAGAGATACAAGATCAGTTTAAAAATGAGCACCGCAGATGATTAAGTTTTTTTTTAATATCACAATCACAAGGACATACAATGGTTATGACATGAAAAAAGTTTTGCAAAGACTTTTAAGAAATAGTTAACTCGATACAATTGTACAATATTATGTATTTACAGATCAGTAGAGGTATTAACTTCTTGAATGAGCCGAGGATTGATTTTGGGATCATTTACCATGACCCGTTCTTAATCCTATCATTTCACCGGAATAAAATTAGCAATTTTTAGTTCCTCTCAAACAATTTCATCAATTATATCATTACATATTTTTCAACTATTCAAAACAGATCCAATTCTAAAACAAAAAGTGCCAGTGCTGATATGATGAAACCCACCAAGTTCAAAGGAATCTTATTTTCAATGAGGATATATAAGGAGAGACGTAGACCCAAACCGTTATGCATATTATGGAGAAAGAATATCTCCTCTTTGCATAAAAATAATTTGAATGAAAGAAAAAAACTCACAAGTCCAACAAGGTATCCATCACTTTGAGGTTAGTGAGAATGCGCACTCCATTCTGCTGTGTGGCTACAATTCCAGACAGGGCAAGAATGGCACGAACCAGTTGGCGCAGTACAAGCATCTTGCAGGTGCCATGCCATGGCACAGACTCTACTTCCTCCTCTGTGTCAGATTTTTGGTAGGCGGTATTCACTTCTGGTGAACCTCGCCTGTCACTGCTAAATCCTGCAACTCCATTTTTATCATTTGATGGAAACTCATGTGGATGCTGATCCTCAGCATTTTTACTTGAGGTTTCCTTGCTGCTCTGATAGTGATGACTATCCAACCACTGCTCTGTTTTGGTGATGCTGTTGAGCTCTGCAGCTTTCAGCCCTGGCTGTTTGAACTGACTAAAAAAATAGAGCAGGTGAGGCAAGATTGTGGCTGACAGCGCTCTGCCCCGAAGGTATCCATGCGGCCCCATGTCCAGCTCCCCGAGTGATTGAAGCAGTCTCAAGACAACCCTAACCACATGGAAACCAGTCACTGAGGTAAGGGCTTCTGATGTTGAGGAGTTGTCACAGTTCACCATGTGGCCCAGATACTCATCATCTGTGTCAGAGTCTTCTTCTTTGTTAATGGGTGATGGAGTCCACAGATGTGTAACACGGAAGCTACGCCTGAAGCGTGGTTGTCTATTCCTGCTGCGTTCATCACTCTGGCTATGCTTTTGTATTTCACCGTGCTGCTGATTGTAAAGATCCTCTTCTTCAGTGTCTGACTGAATCACTTTGAGAACTCTGAAAATTTACAAGGTTTATACGAAAAAAAAGAGGGCTTCATAAAGTTAATAAGGAAAGCATTAGCAAACGAACTCCTTAGATTTAATGTTTTGACTGACACTGCGATAAAAAGCAGAACACCAGATTATAACTGTGATTATAACTTATGCATGAATGGGATTATTCTAAGGTCAACCTTTGTCAGGATTATCTTTTTTTTTGCTTGGAACAAACTTATCTAATATTTTTAATCAGTATAAGGCTCTCTGAAAAAATAACTAATTTAGCCTCTTCTTTCAAGGCTCAGAAAAAAATGTGCTTGCTAATGATGCTCCTACCTAAAGAGATTCATCTCAATCTACCTAGCAAAAAAAAAAAACCAAACTATTCAATTGAAATTATCTGTCTTGTGAAATCAGAGCAATGACATCTTCACTGAAAATTTTCTAGCCTGAACTCACTTCTTAGATGGTGTTGATCTTGTCATGCGTTTTTTAGAGACACGACCAGATCCTGTCACTCCTCGGTTGCCATCTTTGAAAGGAGACCTGGATATTCCAGCAGTGCCCATCTTGACCCGGCTGGAGCTACCTTTTCTGCCCATATCCATTTGGGATGCTGTGCTTGCAACTTTTTGCAGTTTGCGTGCCTGAGCAGAGGGGCATCCTAGCTGCTTTAAGCGGCTCATCTTGCTTACCAGCTGGAAGCATGAGTTTAAGGGGACACTCGTGTTGTATGTGTCTGTACAAAGAGAAAATAACAACCTTATTTTGCCTCAAGCAAGTAAAAACCATTAATGCCATGTTTTGTTTCCATCAATATATTAAGGCATCACAAGATAATTGACTAAGCTTGGTATGCTCAACAACAGAGAATTTGGAACAGGAATGGTTTCCCATGATTTTCAGCACTATGAACCCTGAGAGGGTTTTTCAGATATCTGATGAAAAGCCATTAACAAACTATGTACTGTTTCACAGTAATATTTGCAGGGAACATATTGTCTTTTTATGGCATTTATGGCCAAAGAAAAGATTTTTTCAAAATCAGTGTCAATGCTAACATAATGTATGGTTTCGATATCATTCTACACCAAAAATATTATACAGCAGTTTCTAGGAAGCTCTGCAAACCACACTCATTCTCTTTGCCACACTCTATCGTCTACAAGTTCACACATGTTAATCTTACCTTCTGGCAAAACAGCCTCATATTTCTGGTGCTAAATACACAACATAAAACATGGCAAAAATAATGTGTCACAGGATAAATGTTGAGATTGGAATAAAGTTTCAAAGGTTATTTTACCGCTTAGTATCTGCCAGAGCTTGTGTGTTTCTGCAGTCAAGTCTGTATCCATCTCCCTTGAGTTGGGACTCTGAGAATGGGTAGTGGTGGACGCTGTGGAAAACGGACTGTTGGGCTTCATGCACAAGCAGTATGGCAGTAGATATAGCAAAACCTCACACAGGTCTTGCCGTTGGACCACACCCTGCCAAAATAAACCATATTTGAAGAGATTAAGAATAAAGAAACTCGCCATGAGCAGCTCATCTTATACAAGCTTAAAATTTATGAGTTCCCTCTGTAGAAATGGAGGGTATTCAAAAAAGTTAAAGTTTTATTCTGATGAGTTTTACAACATATTAGGCTTGACTTATGGCTGATAGTAGTAATATGACAGAAAATGTACAAATCTTGCCTACTAATGTTTTTGACATATGGCCTATATTTATCTAAGCTGAAGTAAGCACAATTTCATTTATATTTTCTTCTCACATGATAAGAAAAAATTAAGTATCTGAGATTAATTGAGAGATTATTGCAGCTATGAGAACAATTAGGTGCCATGAATTCAACTCTATGAAATGTTTCCATACAATTCTAATTATATTATACTTTGTCATCTAGGTCAACCTGTGAAAATTACCTTGAGTCCCACTCTGTCCACCGCGTAGAGCAATCTCCAGCCACGGCCTCTTAGCACATAATCCTCCAGAGAGCGCGTCGCATCCTCCTCACTCACCCCTCTGGTCACCATATTCAAGTTTCGCATAAATTCTTGACTGAGCTCATTTCCAATATTGCGCATCTCTCTGTGTAAAATAGCCACAAAAAAAGGAATAAAGATGCAAAAGCTAAACAAAAAAAGGCCAAGGGCACCTTGTGTACTATGCATTTTAAAACAGGAATGAAATATTGAAAAATTAAACTGTGGCACAAGCAATATTTGTGCTCTGTTTAAACCCTACAAAATTCATAGGCACACTATTATGTAAGGAATACTGTTTGGTATAGATTAGCATCACTTTAAGGAGCCATGAAGAGTGTAACACACGATATGTTTATTTAAAAAAATCATTAATCAAAAGAAATATTTTTATCCTCCGAGGAAATGAAATTTTAGATAATATATTTTGGTTTTGTTTTATTCCTCATTTTTCAAACTTTATATCTTCATTCGGTAACACATTGATTGATTTAATTTTTATGAAATAAGTCCACTGTAAAATGCATTCCCATAAACAGATATAAGAGTCTGAAATAACACAAAAAATGTACTCTAGTAAGAGGAGAGACAAAAGAAAGAAACAAAAAGATGCAAAAGAAAATGCAATAAAGATGCCTATCCAATATCGTTCATATATTAATACATATATCTTTAAAATGTCTTTGGCAGCTTCTTTTTTTTTTTTTTGCTTTTGTTTTCAATTGGCTTTTTTTCCTCATTGACTTATCTACTTTGATGGACCTGTTAATAAGTCGAATCTAATTTTCCTTTGTAGTTCAATGTCGTGATTGATTTATACTGATGCAATTGTATAATCATTTTGTATAATTCACGAAATTAAGGAAAGGAAAAAAATCGTTTTGGAGCTTTTTACTGAATTTCATATTCCATTCATTCTTAAGTATTACAAATTTTCAATCCCCTTTCTCTCTTACAATTGCATTTTGTTCAGTTTACCGATTTATATGTAGCTGAAGTTTGTGCAGCTGTTCCTATCCTTGTCCTTTTTTTTTTTTTTTCTGGGGGGCGGGGGGGGGAGGGGGAGGAGGGGGGAAATTCTGGAATATTCTTTCCACTCCCAAACTTGCCGCTATTTACTATTTCAACGTTGTTTTTCAAAGTTCTCCGGAAAAGAGGGACAGGCGGAGGGGGGGGGGGGGGGGCGTAGCTATACGCAATTAACACTGTGGATTTACATATTCTACTAAGAGAGCTCACCCAATGAAGATATCTCCGTGGTTCTCCAAACTTGCGCTGATGAAGTGTCCAAGGAATTGGTCCAGGACAAATCGGCGTTGCTGAAGTAAAACAAAAAAATTTAAAAAAAAAAGGACATGAAACTAAGCTTAAGTACTTAAGATAGGAACCGCTGAAGCATGCACCAAAAGAAAATAAAAAAAAACCCTAAGTAATCGAACCGGGACTAATTTATATCATCAATTAAATCCCTGTTATGGATGTAAACAGGCTGGGGTAAACACGCATGAATTAAAGTAGGCCAGGGGCACTTTCATCGAACGCTGCTGCTGTAAAGTAGGAAGTTCCATATCTATGACCTAAATTCTACTTTCGAGAAACTAGCGCAAAGGTATGGCCTATTTTATGTCCTATTCTCCTCTGACTTCTCCTGACTATACACCATAATTATGTGAATAATTCAAAGCCAGCACTCGAGCCAAGTGCCCATACTTCTTTTATAACTGCCGACATGTCAATAGCCAGAGTCTGGCTAACTAGAGACGACCCGGAGGCTGTTGTGTTATGCAACTTGTTTATACGTTGTTTGGTTACAGACTATCGTGAATAGCAATGAGACTGGCCCGAATTGGACCTTACACCACATTTAACTTCACGGTTCCGTGGGAAAATAATATGTTTACATTATAAAGATAAAAAAAATAAATCTAGAGTAAAGCACGAACATGTTCCAATAGTTCTATTTAGCCGTCCTTTCATACAACTTAACGATAAAGTATGATTAAAAACATTCAAGAGAGAAGGAAAATAAACGCCAGATTTTAGGAGGGATGCGGAATATGTGAGAGAGAGAGAGAGAGAGAGAGAGAGGGAGGGAGGAGAGAGAGAGAGAGAGAGAGGGAGGAGAGAGAGAGAGAGGGAGAGGGAGGAGAGAGAGAGAGAGACAGAGAGAGAGAGAGAGAGAGAGAGAGAGAGAGAGAGAGAGAGAGAGGGAGGGAGGAGAGAGAGGGAGACAGAAGCGGGGTGGAGGGCGGGAAGGAGGAGGAAAGAAAGCATATTATCTGTTTCTAGCAAATCTTACAATGATAGCGTGAGTGCGGATACCCGCACGTGTGTGTGTGAAAAAAAAGAGTGTGGGGGGGGGATATTAATAATAATAATCAACAAAAAAAAGTTGTTCGGGGAAGATTTCTCTCTCAGTTTGCTAATCTAAAATCTGAGCTCAGAAAAAGGTTGAATGAGAGAGAGAGAGAGAGAGAGAGAGAGAGAGAGAGAGAGAGAGAGAGAGAGAGAGAGAGAGAGAGAGAGAGAGAGAGAGAGAGAGAGAGAGAGAGAGAGACAAACGAGGAAGTAGTCGGAATAAAATTATGAAGATGGAAATATTTTTGAGTGCATTAGGTTTCTCCACCCGTCTATTGTTATCGGTTACGTCATGAAAAATACGTCAAGGTTTGTCCACCCAAGCCATCGTATCGAATACTTTTATTTACTGAATTTCGATATAATTTCCCCCTTAATAGGAGTAACTGAGTACAAAACATTTTCCCTCTGTGCTTGCGGGCTGGGGACCGTCACATATATACATTTTCCATGATTATTATATGTGGCCACATTAAAAATGTTTTGATCGTAAAATAAAAATGCTAAAAGTCATTGAGCATGCAATATGTACAGGTTTAAAAGAGTTTGTAAGACATTTGCTTGACGTATTCAAACTTGGTGAGTTTGCCTTCTTTGTACTGTTTGGAGACCTTGTCCCAGTGTGATTCTTTCTTGAGTTTTTTTTTTGTCTTTTTTTTGCTGGTTTCCCCTGCTCGATGGCGTTGAGTTTCATTTGTGTCAGTACTTGCAGACTGTCCAGTTTGTGTAAAAATTTGAAAATATTGGGATTGTGCCCATTCATAATGTCTTGGAAATACTTATGGAAACTTTCACAGCAATTGGTGGTACGTGGTCTGTCAATCTCATCTGAGGCCCAGAGCGATGGGGGAAAGTCTTTTCCTTCAATGTAATGTTTCAACAAGTACTGCTCAAAAAGCTCTGTTCTGGAGTCCAATGGTGAAACCGAAGCTATGTCAATCATAAAAAATCCTGGCACTTGGTCTGGTCTAAGGAAAGGCAGAGGATCCTTCTTCAACACGTTTATTATGATGTTCGATGCTTTTTCCTCAGGTTCCTCTCTAGCTCTCTTTTTACACCTCTGTTGCAAGTCCTGTTTTTCAATGCTATGCTCTGACTCAGCAGCATGATTGTGAGCTCCGTCTGCTCTTAAGACCATAGTAATGTCTTTGTCTGTTGAAATTCGCTTTGTACATTTAGTTTTTTTTACAAAAGCTGCACTTCCACTGTATCGTTGTCTTGTTCTTTTTTAAAAGCACAAATTTGTATCCATCGACCAGAGGTGCCAGGGTTGAGAACTTGGTTTCATAGGTTTTAAACGAGACATCCATCTTGACAGAAGAACGGGAAGAGCAAAATGATTTCAAAGTTACACACCAATTGTGTGTGTAGATAAAATGTCACCTACACTTATTAAGTTACACAGCAAGACCATTTCACAATGTCTCCTCTCTCTCTCTCTCTCTCTCTCTCTCTCTCTCTCTCTCTCTCTCTCTCTCTCTCTCTCTCTCTCTCTCTCTCTCTCTCTCTCTCTTGATTTCAATTCAAGACAACCTATCCACAACACACCAACACGCAGGGTCGTGTAAGCCTTGGGCTCACAAAGCAATACCAAACAAACACACGGCCTATCATTGACACAAATAGGGCCTGGAAAGCAGTGTTACACCATAACGTAGACTATCTTGCACACGTATGGGAAAGGAGGCATAATACTCGATACATAAACGAGTATCAATTCAATATACAAATCGATACTCGGGTGGACAAACCTTGATCCAGCCAAAACTACATTTTCGGCTGTTACGTCACGGGTGGAGAAACCTTGAGCCCCCATACTTTTTTTTCTACAGCGCCATTTAATTCCTCCCACATGTTACGTCTCACATTTCCTCTTTTTGATTCCTTTCCTCGTTTTTCATACCCTGTTTTGTCTTCTTCTATTCTTCCCCTTCGCGGATATTCTTTCTATTTTTTTTTTTTGTTTCTTTTGCATATCAATAAATTTTACACAATAAAGTTGATCTTACTGCAGAAACAGCACAATTTTAACTTAAACAAGAAGTAAAAGAAAAAAAAACAAGATCATAATTAAATAAAAGCAGGAATTAGTGAGACTGATGCAAATTACTGGTGCTTGTTCTTATATTTCTAAACGATTCAAAGGTTCAACGACGTTTACGATCTGTGTTTTTGTAATTTTTCTTCTTTATTGAATTCTTAAGTTATTCTCACCCCCCCCCCCTTCTTTTTTTAAGGCATGTAGTCTTTGTTTCACCTCTTTTCTTTTCTTTATTTAATATGAATATGTGAGTCGGTCTTTTAATGTATTTTACGCTTTCGTTTCCAGACCTTTTATTAAGCCATCTCTCCACTGCTTGGTATCCTCTTACTTAAATGAATTATCGAAGTCCTCGTTGGTCGAACCCATTGCCGGTAACATTTAAGGTAGCTTCAAGAAAGAAACAACCTAAAAATATTTTTGCAACAACACTATTATGCGAATGGAGACTGAATTAAAATTAAAAAAAAAAAAAGCCACATGCAAAACCTTTTTAAAAACTGACATGTTCAAACCTTCGAAAAAAAAAAAAAAACGGAAAAAAATCCTCATATATATAATTACCATGTTAAAATTCTCTGACTTTTCGTCTGTTTTTATTTAATGGATCTATTCAACAGGGTCCTCTGCCTGAACTTTGATTTTCTTTGTTCTGTCATGGAATTTCCCCAGAGATTGCACCAGGATGCTATTAACCTTGCGAGTTCAAAGTTCCGAATTCCCAGCAAAATGTGTGTGAAACACCATAGCTGACCCTAGAATGTCATGACATTATGTGAAATATGATACTGGCATATCAGCATAGGTCTTAAAAACAAAAACAAAACAAAAAAACAGATAAGCGCATAAAATCGACTTTGTCCTAAGAAATAACCTGTTGGGGTGAAAAAGCAACGATATCTGGTGCCTTTTTTTGTTTTTGAAGGCAATTAAATATCAGCCCGTCATCCTATTAGAGAGAGAAGGAGAGAGATAGGAGCGGTAGAGGAAAAAAAAAAAACCAACGAAGGTTGGGGGGAGGGAAGTATACAAAGCACCTTCAATTTACTGTCTTTTCAACTGCTCAGATAAGAACATAAAAAAAATGAAGTAATCTTACTGCAAAACCCACAGTGGTACTCTAATAACAAATTTAAGCACAAAAATTGAACAGAGCTATTTTGGTTAGTCTCGGATCCAAAATACAGTAATTTTCTATCATTAGGCCTTTTGAGGAAACATCAACTGATCATTCCCACAATATTTCTTTTCTGTATAAGTCTAGTTATGTCCTAGTCACGTATCACGTGAAATCACGAGATCTAGATTTAAAATATGTCTAGATTTAGAAAACGGATGGCGTTAAAGGACCCCCTCCCCCCTCAAAAAAAAAAAAAAAAAAAGCGGGGGGGCCTTTTTTTTTTTTTTTTGACAGTGAAAAGAACTTGTTCAACTGTACAATGGCGATGCTTAATTATTTCATTTTCTCACTATCTGTTTTCAATGGGATGGGCGGAGGAAGCTATGCACTAGGCAGTTTGATCATCATTTTTATCAGAAAGGGGCAATGCGTCATTAGGGAGGCACACTATAATCATCTAATATTTTGTGAGAGATCATTTCTTTTGATGAAGGTTTCATAACTCTGTTTTGCTTTGAGTATACGCGAACCATGAAGCGTTTTTTATGATCACACTGGATAGATTGGAGAATAGAATTCTTTTCTTTCCTTTTCGTTTGGAAATTCTTAGGTCCGCTGCTAGATAGAGAAATTGTGAATACGATTCAAAATGATTTTCATTTGTTGCGAAAGCAGAGTTTTTATTTTTAATTTATCAACTTCATCATAAAAAAATACACGACTTGAAAACTTTATGCAAGGTTTTAAAGAAAATCGCTCTAATTAGTTCGCAACAGGATAACACGTTTCATTTAGGAATGGGTTTAATCATCAACAACCCATCATGATTCGAAATGGAAATCCTGTCGGGCAACTGGTTACACATTAACAGATCTCTAATGCACCTCAAACGCTCTTTTCAAGTTTTGTAAAGCGTGAACTTCCAAATACGACGTAAATAAAACAAAACAAAATGGAGAGAGGTCAAAACAGCTTCAGCTTAAGATTAAAAAAAATAAGCTGCTGATCCGTAATATCCCATAATTGCATCCGCTTCGCACTCAACTCGTGAAGATGCATCCTTTATATGCGCAGGAAACCCTGACTGGAAATAGTGAATGGTAAACACGAGTCAAAAGATACGCGCTGAATGACATGTTCTTCGTGCCCTAAACTTAAGAGAAGTCATAATTATGACATAGTCATTAAAACTTTCTGCTGGAGATGTGCAGACAGTCATGCCCTACGTTAAGGCCCCAAAACCTCAAGCGCGAAATTTGACATCTACAGCCTGAACCTACGCATTGATTGAAATGCTTGCCCTTGTGTGAGCCATTTTCATAATTATCATAAAGAATAAAGGGTAATAAAAGAGCGTGGGTAGTCGGTTCCTCTATTTGTTGAGCTTAGCTTCATGTTTCGTCTGAGATTTCAGAACATGGACCGCATTTTCCTTTATAATATTGGTACATGGTAAAGTCATTGACCTGAACTTCAGTGGACTTCAATGGCGGTCTCCCTTTTTTTTCCCTCCTACTCAAAACGCAAGACAATATCACCCCATCCAAGAGCTATTGATGGCGCATATCTGTTAAATTCAAGGTCGATAAAAAAGTCAATATTTTAATCTAACAACGGAACTGATAATGTCTGATATCACTTCTTTTTTTTTTTTTTAAACATGTCGCAATGCTCGAGCAAAATGGAATTGAAGTTCTCTGACCGACTGAGCTTTGCAAAAAGAAGAGCCAGGTGACCCTGAAATAACATGAACTTAAGTGACGAGGTTTGGGTTCATCAAGGATCGTCTGAGATATTAGTTACAGTTCCTTTGTCTTGATTGTTTCACGCTGAAAAAGTGTAACATGGAATACGGGGAAGATCCTGCGAACAGTTTTCGCCTTTTGAAAATCATGCTGCTCGATTGAATTTACGTTGATACCTTTAGGAGTACTGTGTACTTATTTTACGTATTGTCTGTCTGCCTCTTTATCTGTCTATATGTTCATCATCTGTCTATCTCTCTCTATCGATATCCGAGTTAAGATCCAGAATAATAATTTTAAAAAAAGTTAAATGTT
>JAWDGP010007701.1:162500-265000 GCA_033675545.1 Elysia crispata | reverse complement strand
AGCAACAGGAAGAGCAATAACAATAACAAAGAGTTCTCAACCAGAAATAATAATGAGTCCCACATCTCATTGTTAAAGGACAATCAGGTTTTCAGGTATTGCACATAAAATGTCAGCCACTGTTCGAGGCACCCAACATTTTTTATGTATGTGAAAAAAAAGTAAGAGATGCCGACAAACAATAATCAATTTTAAAACGGAAACACCCGTGACCATTTGCGGTGGATCTTTTTTTATTATTATTATTATTATTATTATTATTATTATTATTATTATTATTATTATTATTATTATTATTATTATTATTATTATTATTATTATTATTATTTTTTTTTTTTTTTTTTTTTTTTTTTTTTTTTTTTTTTTTTGCCTGAGTATTTGGGAAGGGCAAATTCTTTTGGTTTACAACAATTATGTCATTTCATGGTCTAACTTTTTTCTTATTACTTACGAAATAATATTAAGATCAAGATATCTAGCACGGCATAGCTCTGATTCTTGCTCATGCATTACATTTTCAATTCTACAAGTACAGGGCTGTTTGTCGTAGGCTTGCATTCAGTCACTAGCCCGATACGCCAATAACTGAAAATATAAAACAAACACTTTTTTTCCTCCCCTATATACTTGAAGCTCTCATCCTACACAACATATTTGCACTCGAAATTAAACTGTCGGTGATTTTTTTTTCGACAGACTGCGAATCTTATAATTATGGTAATAAGATCTGTCCTATTGACATTTGCAAGTCTTTCCTACTTAGTTAAGTTGTATAGAACGCGTGCATTCTGTAATCACATGATCTATGAAATGCTGAATCAACTCTATCATTAACAGTACGTACGGTCGAGCTGGAATGCATCCACCATGTCTCAAACCCATAATAAAACATGTCTAGCTGTGGATCCAAGAGCACACTTCTAAACACAATATCCCGGCCCAGCGCTGGTTCCACACATAAAGTTCGTTAACACTTACAACTATCTCTGACGCGCTGATTGCTAATTATTGTGTAACCTGATAAAAGACTTAGAGATCGAGGAAAAGAGTTTTACTACTACTACTACTTCAACAGCGCGAGCGACCCCGGGGCTTCTCAAAGAAGATTACAACCTGAACAGAACTGTTTCATTTCACTAGGCTCCGAAATGGGATTAAAAATACATGAGCCCCAAGAATAGGTCGCTGCGCGTTTTTAGCCCACTCAAGCGAATTGGTCAATTATCAATATGAAGATGACGACCTCAGTACAATGCTTTTATGATGTAATGTATTTGGGGACAGATTCTGGAAGAATTTCAACCGGCCACAACAATGTCGTGTTACACCAAAAGGCACTTCCAAGTATGGCATTTTACATAAACTGTACAATGTTTGCAACAACTTTAATCGCAAAAGGCGAATTGACTGCAAGAAAACAGGAAATTGTTATTGAATGATCAGAAGATCGATTTCATTTAAAAACTGCGTGAAAAGCAGAAGACGCTTATTGCCCCCATGATTTAAATAAAAAAAAAAGAGTTATCACAAACCATATGTAAAATTTAAAAAAAAAAAAAAAATCGCTCAAACCTAGAAACCAGAATGATCTAAGTAAGCCAGAAAACCAAAACGGCCGTGTCAACCTGAAAACTATTGGTTCGATATTCTTAACAAAAATCTTTCACGCCTAGAAACCAGAATGTTCTAAGCAAACCAGAAAAACAAGGGCCTAGGCAACCTGAAAACCATCGTTCAAATTGCTGTCTACAGCAAAATCCCCTGTACGGAAGGGAGTGACAAAAGGTCGGGGGCAAAGACTCACAAGAGTAGACAGAGAGAGACAGAAGAAGAAGAAGAAGAAGAAGAAGAAGAAGAAGAAGAAGAAGAAGAAGAAGAAGAAGAAGAAGAAGAAGAAGAAGAAGAGGAAGAAGAAGAAGAAGAAGAAGAAGAAGAAGAAGAAGAAGAAGAAGAAGAAGAAGAAGACGAAGAAGAAGAGGAAGAAGAAGAAAGAAGAAGAAAGAAGAGGAAGAAGATGAAGAAGAAGAAGAAGAAGAAGAAGAAGAAGAAGAAGAAGAAGAAGAAGAAGAAGAAGAAGAAGAAGAAGAAGAAGAAGAAGAAGAAGAAGAAGAAGAAGAAGAAGAAGAAGAAGAAGAAGAAGAAGAAGAAGAAGAAGAAGAAGAAGAAGAAGAAGAAGAAGAAGAAGAAGAAGAAGAAGAAGAGGAAGAGGAAGAGGAAGAGGAAGAGGAAGAGGAAGAAGAAGAAGAAGAAGAAGAAGAAGAAGAAGAAGAAGAAGAAGAAGAAGAAGAAGAAGAAGAAGAAGAAGAAGAAGAAGAAGAAGAAGAAGAAGAAAAGGAAGAGGGAAAGGAACAGGAACAGGAAGGAGGGGGAGGAGGAAGAGTGTGCACGCAAAATAGGTAAGTGGGAAGTTGCAAAACGGGTCAGTAACCTGGCTTGAGCAATATATAGGCGAGAAAAAGTATCATAATTACAGCTAGCTCTTTATTTACAAAAAAAAAAAAAAAAACCTCGTTCCTTCCTTTGAGCTGCAATCATCAGAGGGTATCGGGTATCTTTTATTTAACTCTCAAAACCTTTGCAATGCCCCGTGACTTTTTTCTGATTTAAGAGTTTTCTCCATGACAGCGGTTGAAACTAGTTGGAACCATGAAATAACGAAAAATATTGCCGTGAGCGACAGAACATAAACTGGTCGATGCAGTGAAAAAAGATAAAATTTTAAGAAAATCAGAATTAAGGAGGAGGGGGGTTACAAACATCAAAGCAGTCCTAAAGGTAATTCCAGACAGTAGTGATAACATTGAAGAAGCAGGGGGTCAAACGTTGGACCCTTTAATAACTTCAATCTTACACAGCTGGAGAAAATTGAAAGGGAGTAAATTAATATTTCTTGGCTCATAAAGAAACAACCAAAACCAGAAAATATAAACTAACGGTGGGGTACCAAAGCCTGCAAGTTCTAAATTTTCCGGTATGGCCGCTGTTACTTAAGCGTTTGCTGCTTTATATTGATGTGTTGCAAGTATTAAAATCTATCGATAGAGGAATATGAGAGACAGAGAGATAGACAGACAGACATGCACACACACACACACATATATAGATAGATAGATATATATATATATATATATATATATATATATATACGAGAGAGAGAGAGAGAGAGAGAGAGAGAGAGAGAGAGAGAGAGAGAGAGCTAGAGACAGAGACAGACAGACAGCGAGAGACAGACAGACAGACAGAAAGACATACACAGATATATATATATATATATATATATATATATATATATATATATATATAGAGAGAGAGAGAGAGAGAGAGAGAGAGAGAGAGAGAGAGAGAGAGAGAGAGAGAGAGAGAGAGAGAGAGAGAGAGAGAGAGAGAGAGAGAGAGAGAGAGAGAGAGAGAGAGAGAGAGAGCAGTTAACGCACCACACGGCCAAACAATCATCAGTCTTCGACATTGTTCTCGCTCCCTGCTCTTTTCTCAGTACACAGCTTGTCCACTATGGAATATTACCTTTTTAACTTCTTGTTTGGTTCTTTTTCTTTCTCTTCAGCACCACAAACACACTCAATTGGGTTTTGAAAAAATTGCTTTGCAAGCCCTGATGATCTAGAGATGTACCCACATCACATCAGTTTGCGCAGTTTCACAGAAGGTTAAAATTATTGAAAAGTCCCAGAATGCTGAAGGATATTCAGACATTAAACTTTAGCGACAGATTCATTTTCCGCAATGAAGAAATTTAACGGAAAAGAAAGCCACTGGAACATGATTGAAACTGGGGGAAAGACGAACAAAATCCCGGCTAGGAGAAATGACTATAACTTATGATTCATCCACCCAGAGGAATCTTTGCCTTGTTTTCATTTAAATTGCTAAGAGATTTAAAGGCGAAGTGACAACAACCTGATAACTGATTACATAAAACTACAATAGGTCACTCGCCTCTCAGGCTGTTTTCTTACATCCTTATGTCACAATTGTTATCGAGCTTCCACCTTCGGGCAGCAGCGCATGACGTCTCCAATATAGGTGTATGTAACGGAGAGGCTAGGCATCTTGAATAGATTGAATAACCGCACCAAGCACGTCCCGGTCTAAGGAATTCTGATACTGATAGTCTAATAAACTTAATGCGCTACGAGACAGTGCACAATATCGGCCATTTTGGGCGTTATAAAAATGGCTAAAGACAAGCTTTATAGGGAGAAGAATTTCAATTATTCGTGTTGTTTAAGCCGATAGGGTGTGATATATACCAACAAAAAAAAAAAAAAATGCTAAAACGAAAAAAAAAAAAAAAAGACAACAGGAGCGGAAAAGGTCAAAATAACCCAAGCAAGTTTTCCTAAGTAGCTTCACGTGCCGCGGTGACTTATAAAAGAAAAAAAGGCAGGCAGATACGAAGCACAGTCATAATTATCAGATACTGGCAAAAGAAAAAGATTATAATTGCTTTGATAGTGGTTTTAAGATGCAGGCAAGGAATATCCCGGTAACGATAAGCTAATTATTTTAGGGTATGATCTGAGCATGACTGGTTATTGGTTTTGTAGTACAACTGTTTGCTTGGTCACGAGCAAGCACGTAAATAGGATAGCACAAAAAGAAAAAGAAGAAGAAGAAGAAGAAGAAGAAGAAGAAGAAGAAGAAGAAGAAGAAGAAGAAGAAGAAGAAGAAGAAGAAGAAGAAGAAGAAAGAAGAAGAAAGAAGAAGAAGAAGAAGAAGAAGAAGAAGAAGAAGAAGAAGAAGAAGAAGAAGAAGAAGAAGAAGAAGAAGAAGAAGAAGAAGAAGAAGAAGAAGAAGAAGAAGAAGAAGAAGAAGAAGATGAAGAAGGAAAGAAGAGGAAGAAGAAGAAGCAGAAGAAGAAGAAGAAGAAGAAGAAGAAGAAGAAGAAGAAGAAGAAGAAGAAGAAGAAGAAGAAGAAGAAGAAGAAGAAGAAGAAGAAGAAGAAGAAGAAGAAGAAGAAGAAGAAGAAGAAGAAGAAGAAGAAGAAGAAGAAGAAGAAGAAGAAGAAGAAGAAGAAGAAGAAGAAGAAGAAGAAGAAGAAGAAGAAGAAGAAGAAGAAGAAGAAGAAGAAGAAGAAGAAGAAGAAGAAGAAGAAGAAGAAGAAGAAGAAGAAAACGGGAGAAATGATAGAAAGGAAGAAACAGAGAGAAGATAGACTAAAATGTAGAACCTGTAGTAAGAAAAAAAATCTGCAGAATAACATTTTGACAAACGGATTCATTCATAGAGAAATGCATAAATAAAAAAAAAGGAATGCAGTGAAAGAAAAAGAGGTATTACAAAACCACAATACACTTTCAAAATTAGAAACATATTGTTAGAGAGCAGGTGAAAGTCTTGCCACATGAGCTTCAAAATATTTGAAACCAAAAAAAATAAAAAATCTCGAGCTGTATAGGAAAAATAAAAATAGGCTTCCATAATTATGTTACATGCCAATTACGAAGTGTAAGAAAATTTATGGCATGCTAAGACCTTACCTGAAATTTAGGACGTCTTCCATAGACGACGATGGAGATAGAAATTCACATAAAGAACTATTATGAAGAGTACCGCAACAAGATGATCCGTAAGTGTGTTGTTAGAGAGCGACTTTGCAATGCTGTGACAGATATTCGTGCTAGAAACAAAAGGGGAAAAAATAGAAAGGCAAAAACGCACTATAAAAGATAAATGAATATAGGGCATCAATTTCCGCAAGATACCATATACTTGACATCGCAAGTGTAAAATCTATCAACGCAATTATTAATGAGAGATAAAAAGTAAACGTTTGTCAGTCCTAACATTATTTTAGAATAGCGGTAGTCACGCACAGCAGAGTGCAAACAAGTTCAGGAGAATGAGTGGTGGGACCTTTTTAAAACACACATAATAAGTTCTATATAAGAGAGGCAAAGAGAGAGAGAGAGAGAGAGAGAGAGAGAGAGAGAGTGAGAGTGAGAGAGAGAGAGAGAGAGAGAGAGAGAGAGAGAGAGAGAGGGGGGGGGGGAGGGAAACGACTAGTTGGAATGTGCCCCGAATTTTACAAGCTTCCAGGCCAGGGTTGTCACACAGTTAAAAATTATTATCAAGCTATAGATCTAGTTTTCAAACTTCCCACAACACTTCGTAGGATTGGAAGGATAGAGCTCTTACTCCTTACATAAACCAATTGTGTGAGGACAAGCGTAAGTAGAGAAAACAAAATATAAATTGAAATATAAAAACAATGTTTGAAAAAGGGCGAGTTATGGGGTAAAAGCTGATAAACTTTAATTATGTTCTCCGCCATTCATGCTACATCTTAACCCAAGTGCATGGGCAAAACAATTCTAAACTTTTGACCGAAGGTCGCGAAAAAAGATGCCCTCGCGAGCCAGTGTTTACCAAGACTGGCAATGTCAAGCCGTCATAAAACAGATCACATAATAACGAAGCTGCATCTACCATCCTCCTAGACTAAGGGACACAGACCTGAGGGCCGTACACGGAACCGCTAGTCTTAAGTCTATATTTGGCTGGACAGAAACAAAGTAGCATTTATGCAGATATTGACTGCAGCTTGACCTCTTTATTTATGAGCTTGCTTTGTTTGCCGGTTTTTTTTTTTTTTGTTTTTTTTTTTGTTTTTTTTTTTATGCGTATGCATTCTTTGAATAACTTGTTTAAAAACTTAGTCAATAAGAAGTGAAGTAACAAATTCATTTCGATTCAGTTCCTGTGACTAAGTCGGTCATTCGACTTTGCAAAAACAAGTTGACCGCCTCCACACCCAGAAAAGTTTGACATTTTATGTTTGTGTTGTGGTTCAGGTCAGATAATATGTTATGCATCTTTTATGCCATGTCAAAGCAGGAAAGGCATGTCTGGATGTCCTTAGACCAGCCGCGACCTCGCTGAACTTGATCGTTCAACGCCACTTGTTCTTTGGTGCAAGTAATAACGATCGACAACCCCATGTAACCCCAAACGGAGCACAGACCATCCAGAAAAGCTCTTTATTTTCTCTTTTCTCCGAATCTTTGCTTGAAGGTTTTATTCGAGCATCTCATATTCCCATGAACAGGCAAAAAGAAGAAGAGCTACAATTATGATACTAGACTTTATTTTTCTTTGAAGCTTTTTTTTTTTGTTTGTTTGTTCGTTTGTTTCCTTTTCCCCCTTTTTAAATCAGATTTGTAGAGGTATAGCATTCTCTTTTCCACTGCACACTATATCTTTTGCGTGGCGGCCATTCCCAGAAATTAATAACTGAGTAAAACTTATATCAATATTTCAGATTTCGATGAAATCAATTCGTTTCAATATTGTGTAATTGATAATTTCAAGCGCTGATTCAATGCTTTGACTCAACCAAGTTCTTTAAAAAGTTTTACAAAAAGGGTAACTTTACAATAGTTTTTTAGAATAAAATAGAAATAACAGACTACAAATTATCTTGCGATAGATTAATATAGAGAGGGTTGCATCACGGATTACGACGGCAAATGTTGCTGCTGGGGATCTACCGCAAGCGCAATTTTTTTTTTTTTTTTTTTTTTTTGGGGGGGGGGGGGGGGGGGGGGGGGTGGAGTTGGTATCAACTACCAAGTATAAAAACATGTTTGGAAGACACTGTGGGGTTTCATATGATAGTTTGTATTTTCAACTCAAGGTGTCACCGGAGATTATTCCACATTTTGAAATTCCTCACTAGTCTGTATATAGCAACGCCTGGGGCATTCAATTAAAATTATTAAATATAGAGTGATCATAAGAGAAGTGCATGAGTTATATAATTACTCTCTTCAGTTTTTTGGGAGTCGTATTTTATTGTAGCGGATGTTGAGGTAAAAAGATAAGAAACAGATGAGGGCAATGTCCGACGTCTAGAAGAAATTAAAAACAAAACAAAAACCAAAAAAAAAAAAAACCGGTACAGACCAACAAACCCCTGCCGCCTCTCCTAAATTGTATCACTTTCAGCATTTCTTTTGTAACAATCACATTCAGATAAGATAAAATGCTGCGCTCTAGCATCTTCTAGGTGACGCCTTGCTCCAATTGGTACTTCTCCGCTTGCATGCTTCTACCATGTGAGGCGCACTTGGCTTGATTCAAGTTATTGAGTGCTGCAAGTTCATGAAGCACTTTTTGCGATAAAGCATTCGTTTTATGCAATTTCTTGACAGGCTTTCTGCCACGGCAAGGCATCCTTTAGGCCCACCTAATATATATATATATACACACACACATTACTGCAGTAAAACAATGAAAACTATTATTTTTCTTCATTCAGACATTCTGCTGACTTAAAGACTGGTCTCCTTAATTTTAAAATTTACGAAATACACAAGTTTAAAAAAAAATATTCTACGGTTATAATATCATAACTTGAGGTATACGCCATTGCGACACATCCTGACTTGTATGAATTGTTATCAACGGTTACTATCACTCTACAATCCCAGCCGCGACTGATAAGAAAAATAAGGACAAAAATTATCATCACACAAAATCTTTAGATTCTAAAAGCTGCATTAGATGCATCATCGTTTTTTGTTGTGTGTATTTTTTAATGGTTTTCTTTTTTTTTATTTGATGAATCTACTGGACAGAGTTTGTGAAAATAAATAAATAAAGGCAGTATGTCAGTTTTACATACGTCACGTGAGAATTAAACAAAAGTAACAACCAAGAGCATAAAATACGACCAGCGAGAAAAACTAATCATATAAAATATCCTTAAATCATTCTATATTCTCATTTGTGTAACATATTAAATGACAATTCACATTACATCTCGTAAAAATCTTTGACTCAGTCCGTAAGCGTCGAATGTTTAAATTTTAAGTTTAAGACTTTTTGGTGTAGGAAATAATGCAATTTTATTTTATTTTTAATTAGCAACAAAAAAATGTGCCGAATTATCATATTTCATAGGGGACATTATTACATAAACTAGAGGGAGTAACACTAAAACACAAAGCTCACACTTTCTAATTCTGGGGGGGGTTCTGAATAATAATTTCTGTCATCTGACTCATTAAGACGTTTACAGGACATTACATTAATTCACTTCTCTTCTTTTTTACTCTTAGAAACGTTGTGGCAACTTAATAAATTATGATAAGTCCGACCAGGATTGGGACATAGGATTATAAGACACAAAGGAAAGTAGAAGTTTAAGGAAGGGTTATCCTCTTAATTTTATTTTTAAAGCCACTTAGAAACAACATGAGTTTTTTCAATGGAATTTAATGTGATTGTAACATAATTCTTGAACAATAATATTATTAATTGGTAATCATAATAATTATACCATTTTGTTTTCTTTTTTTTTTCTTTTTAGTTTTGTTTGGATTTCTTTTTTTTTCCCACAACTCTCTCTCTCTCTCTCTCTCTCTCTCTCTCTCTCTCTCTCTCTCTCTCTCTCTCTCTCTCTCTCTCTCTCTCTCTCTCTCTCTCTCTTTCACTGGGATTTTTTTTCTAAACAGCTTAACACGGTTATTATGACGTCACACAGATATTTTAGAAGTAAAGATTTGGCAACACTGAAGGCGAGCGTTGTTATGTGGTATTGATCACTAAAAACGTTGATTTTTTTCTTGAACCGAATTCTTTAAATAAGAAAAAAAAAAGCCAAGGATTTTTCCCTTGCTATTGGTTCCTCACACTTAGCCGATCATCAGCAAATTTGTACCAAAATAATATATAAAAAAACATGAATGCCGTTACACTATCATGCCATTATTGAGCTACAATGCTGTGATTAAAATCACTTATTGACTTCACTGCAGCCGCTGACGTGGAACCAGGCTGATAAAACATGGCCTGTGTGGTCACCGTCAACACACTGTTTAGAACCAGTAATGGCAGCGCACTTTCAGTCCCAATAACCCGGATCAGAAACGTGTGGACCCGGTTAAGATTCTAGTGATTAAGGTGGGTAGATACTTTGAACTGGCATTTGGGTCAAGTGTCTCGATGAAGCTTGGCTTTCGTTTAAGGTAAGAATCTAGATCAAGAAGCCGGTTCTGAATAAATTTTAAGCCTGAAACCAAAATACCGATAACCGAGGAGGTTTGCTGGGAGGCTCCAGAAAGCCTTCACACTCTACCTGCAACATTGAAATACTCCTGATACTGCTATGTTTAAGTTTTGTAAACGGTAGTGAAGTTTGATCGTAGTGCTCTAATGGGTTAAGACTCAAATGTTAGAATTTTTATCGCAGATATAATTATGTTGCGCAAGGCTTTTTAAAATTTTTTTTATCTTATTTTCAGCGAGCGTTGCCAAAATACAAAACTCTGTATGTGCATTCACTGAAACAGCGATGCCTTCATGGGTGTACATGAAATGTACCATAACGCCGATTGTTGCACATAACGCGATTATAAGGGTCCCCGATGTCCCTGTACTAGCTTGGTGTATGCAGAATAATCAGCAAGTTTGGTTGACAAAATTAATCTTTAGCGAGAACACGCGAGAACACGCGTCGCCTTCCTTATCTGCACAAAATGATAAAGAAAACACGTTCTTCTCCGGTCTATCATGTGATGTAACTAGTCATAATTTTGAAACTTAACAAAGAAAAAATAAATAAATAAAAAAATACACGTATTGAATGTTGTCTTTAATCAGCTGGTCAAGCTTATGATTCAAAAGTTGCCGGGTATGACACAAGCTCACCAGACTTCGGACCAAACTGATCGATATATTTAACTTTTTTTTTCTCTCTCACATCATTGGAATTGCTTATTATTATTATCATAATTATTATTATTATTATTATTATTATTATTATTATTATTATTATTATTATTATTATTATTATTATTATTATTGTTGTTGTTGTTATTGTTGTTGTCCTTGTTGTTGTTATTATTACTATGATTATAATAATAAATATATTATCCACCAGCCATTTTTGCAATGTAAGAATAATGTCAACAATGATCGTGTTAATAATTAAGAAGTAAATGACGACAATAAAATTATTATTAATAACAATTATAATAATAATAATAATAATAATAATAATAATAATAATAAGAAGAAGAAGAAGAAGAAGAAGAAGAAGAAGAAGAAGAAGAAGAAGAAGAAGAAGAAGAAGAAGAAGAAGAGGAGGAGGAGGAGGAGAACAACAACAACAACAATATCAATAAAGATGGGGAGGAAAAGGGTTATATTAATACAAAGATGATGAGGAGGAGGAGAGGGAGATAGTGAGCAGAAAGGGTGAATAATTTCTCATATTTTTCAATAAATTTATTTTAAACATAGATCATAACTTACAACAAGTGACAATGGGGAGATAAAGAAAGCAAATATATCCAACAATATTGTACCAGTAGTTACGGCTTAAGAAGAACGTACCTCGGTCCAGATTATTCAAGGCGGGGATGCAGGTCAACAAACATTATTTCTAGTCTACACGGTTCACATGACTAAAGGACGTAATCCAAAATTTGATGGGAACTTATGTAAACCCATTATCAGACGATTCACGTTTTCCGTTACACAGTATGTTTTGGCATGTGAACCCATTCCAGCTTTTTTAATAACGACATGGCTGTGTGGATATCGCCTCTATAAGGTTGATAGTTCGTTTCTTTAGTTTTATCAAACGTAGGTTCAAATCTTGAGCGATAATATTTAAAAAAAAAAATTATTGTTTCCGAAACAAAGGGAGTAAGAAGAAGAAGAAGGAGGAGGAGAATTACAGTAACAATAATAAAGTCTTCTCCCTCTAGGCCACAACATCGAGGCACAGATTTAGCCATACTCTACTTTCAAGCGTTCAAGAGAAAAAGATCAAGAGAATAATTAATTTGTCACACCATAGGAACAGCAGATTTTGTTTATTTGTCCGCTTATTTCTATTTATAACAGAGTTTCAGTTTCAACATTTTTCTCCTGTTCAAAGACATGCTAGATCTAGATCATTACGAGTTTGTCTTTGATATTTGTGTGTGTGTGTGTGTGTTTGTTTTGTTTTTTGTTTGTTTTTGTTGTTTTTATAGACTTTAAGCATTCCAACATGACAGATGTATTATTCTTATAAGATGTTATGTCTATTTCAAGCTGAGCCTAAGTAGTTGGGTTTTTTTCCCTCTCCCACTTAACAAGATGAGATCCGGAACTTATTGATGTCACGGGTCGGCATAGAGAACTAGAGTCCAGGCAGGCACTTTGCTGTTGGCCTGCCTGGATCCTGGTTGTTTGGCCCAGTGACACTATTAAGGTGACGCATTTTACTGAAATTTTGAGCGATATTAATTAATTCAAATACTAAAAGAAACCATAATTTTTTCGGAGTCTAAAAATAAGCTATATATATATATATATATATATATATATATATATATGAGAGAGAGAGAGAGAGAGAGAGAGAGAGAGAGAGAGATGGAGGCACTCAGAAAAAGATTAAAGGGGAGAGTGAGAAAGAAGAGAGAGAGAGAGAGAGAGAGAGAGAGAGAGAGAGAGAGAGAGAGAGAGAGAGAGAGAGAGAGAGCGGAGCAGCTAAGCAGACAGACATATAAACTGGAATAAAGAATGAATGAGAGTGACAAACAGACCGACAGAAACAGATGCACAAACAACCCGACAAATACAGAGTGAAATCGACAGATAGAGTAAATTTCACCGGGCAATACACAGCGCCCCCCCCCATTCTTGGTGTGATAGATGTTTTCCTTTTTTTTTTTTTTAAAATTGTCCATGGCAATTCCTGATCTCCAATGAATCGCAAAGGTAAAAGAAAACTAGGAGATAAATTGCAAGAGTAAGTTCGTTGAAAAATAAGCATAATATAACATAGGAGCAAGAGATTTCTTAATGAAGGCATTGTAAAGCGATTTCTAGACTTCTACGTTTAAATTTCATTTACAAAAATTATACACGTATACGTAGTTATATGAAAATAAAATTGTATACTGTATATAAGGCTGTAAATTGGATATTAAATATAAAAATACGCGCGAGTTCCATGGACGTAAAGACACGTAGAGGACATGCACAGAGATTAAAATACCTCTCTCCCTTCACTACACAAAGATTTTAAGTCTAGTTCATACGTACAAATAGACATCATGTTAACTTACCACAATTAAATAGCAAATCAGAGGTAGTAGTCTAGAAGCAGGCAGCATTTGAAATACAAAATGAATTGTGAAGCAATATTTCACACTGAAAGTTGGTACATGCAAAAGTGAAAAATATATCTGCAGAAATAGCACACGGTTCTACTTCAGCATTTTTTCTGCCGCTTTGATCACACTTTGCACACTGCACTATTAAACTAAAGTTCGACAGGAAAATACGGCGATGTTTCTGATTTATCTATTAATAAAAAAAATAAAAATAAAAAAGAAACGAAGCACAATATGTAGCTACTTAATGCACATATAAAGCCGCCTAAGAAAACATTCTGTACGGAGAATCTATGCCAACACGTTCTGTTTCAAATCCCGAAAATTTCCTTCGAGGACCATGCATGTAAAGAGAGATCATATAGGGTAGGAGAGGTTAAGTACTTAACTTAGAACTGTAGCTGAGCTTTTTTTTTTTTAATAATTAGTGAGTCTCAATGCATATATTCCAATTGGTGTTGCAATGAATGTTGGTTTCGAGAGAGAGAAAACACCTCGAAAATTGTATGGATCTACTTTTCTGCTCTTATTACAAAGTCTGTACACAGAATGTGTGATAGAACGAGTGAAAGCGTGTCACACGCACTAGACAATGGTTATGAAGTATCATGAGAGTGATGACTCTCTCTCTCTGTCTCTCTGTCTCTCTCTCTCTCTCTCTCTCTCTCTCTCTCTCTCTCTCTCTCTCTCTCTCTCTCTCTCTCTCTCTCTCTCTCTCTCTCTCTCTCTCTCTCTCTCTCTCTCTCTCTCTCTCTCTCTCTTCTCAGCGGTTTCTCGTCCTGTCCTTTGGATGACGGACAGCAAATCAGGACAAATTTGTCAGCAGGCACCAAAACAACCATGTGTTTAGGAACCAGCCTCCCATCACACCTGGCGGTTTCCGAGCCGTTGTTTTCTCTTACCCCTCTTTCTAATTCAAAAGAGGAGGGGGAGAGTGAGAGAGAGAGAGGGATCGGGAAAGAGAGAGAGAGAGAGAGAGAGAGAGAGAGAGAGAGAGAGAGAGAGAGAGAGACAGACAGACAGACAGACAGACAGAGAGGAATCGACACATCGTGGGAACCCGTCAACTGTGGACCAGATCAACCGTCGGATTGTAGTAAGATCAGAAAAGCAGGGCAAATCCAGTGTTAGTAGATAATACTGTTTATAATATTCAAATCTATGTCTGTGAAAACTGGACACAGATGACACTGTGAAAGGTCGACGACCCCTTTGAAGAACAATTCCTCGGGCTATTCTCACTTCAAAAGACAATCAATTTAGTCTTAATTAATATATATTGTTGACAAATGACTGCACCAAACGGACTATACGATTCTTAGGTTGTTTGCCTTGAATGTAAAAAAAAAAAAAAAAAGATTTTTTTGATAAGAATACAGATACGCCAGAGTGCCTACAAAACAATGGCACTGCCAGTTGGTTGGTTGCTATTTCTGGAACGCATAGTGTTCATTATCGGCGGATAAAAGAAATAACCAGAAGAAAAAAAAAAAGTGATGTTACTGATGGTTTTAGAAAATATCAGAACAGGCGCCAGGCCGTATGTAGGACCTGTGCTCCGTCACGCGTATTATAACATAGGGCGACGAGGTTTAATAGTGGCACATGGCGTCCCACACGAGAATAATTTTCCACGGTTTCATATGAAACGATGAGAAGCGATGAATTGTTGAAATTAAAACCGGCAACCAAACGTTGTTGAAGATAATGACCGTAAGGCAGTTTACAAATTTTGCGCTAGTAATAGTGTGGTGCTTGTGGGGAAAAAAAATGGTCGTGTGTACTCACAAAAACGTAGAAGACTGGAAAGATAACTTCAGTTAAAACCACAAATTTTCATAGTGATCACGCAAAAATAAAACAAAACAAAAAATTAGCAAATGGTGTTCATTTTGCATTGTCTCTGAATCTTATAGGAAAGCACAGTCTGTGATGGACTGGGCGGATCCAACTGAAAAAAAAAAATTGTTTTGATGATAACATTATAATTAGGGTAGAACTGCTTTCCCTTTTCTAAGACACCACTTGAACTTATGGCGCAAAAAAAAAAAAAATCGATTGGAGTATTAATTATTTTTGTAAGCATGTGAAAATTTCAAACAATTTAGGTCCAGTATAAACTGTTTTCGAGACTAGTATTGGTAATCACTGAATTCAGATTCATTTAAAGAAAATAATTATGACTATCAGTGAAATTCAAGGCGGGGAAAAGGTCGCTAAACAAGAGCATGTGGTAGATTGAGGAGTTAGAAGAGCATAGCATTAGCCGCTAGTGGTAGTAGGCTATACCTCAACGTAGCCGCGGGTCGGAAATAAATATATCAAAAAAAAAGGACAGTGTAATGTGCCATATTCACGTGTTGTTCTGTCAAACAAACGTAGTTTACTCTCTTAGGCGTTTGTCATAAAAACAACTGTCATTGTCAAGGTTGGTTATTGTATGACATCGCGACAGAAACGAGGCGCTCAATGGTAAAAACGAAGGGATGAAAAACGCAATGCGACAGTTTCGTTTCACGACACTATTTTTTCTCAACGCCATGAATCGTTACGTTGATTCAACTTTACATAAACAAAATATTTTGGGGCATAGCTTTATAAATAGATACAAGTAGTTTTAATTTGTATGATTTCTTAAATTCTCGACCAATATTGCTTATCTACGGATGTTATGTAAAGAAGTATCTGGTGGGAATTTAACCTTCGGAATCTAGTTATGCCTTTGCTTTAAAACAGTAGAAAGAGATAAACCAATATGGAGCATAATGAGATACTAGCTCTACATCATAGACGTATTATCATCTTTTAGCAAAGATTGCTAAGTTTTACACGGAGAGGGGGGAGGGGTACAGATGTACAATATCGCTCCTCATGAATCTTGGGTAAACTGCTTCATGTACCAGTTGGTCACAGATCAAGCTTGCATGGGAGATAGATGATCGTTCTATTTTTAGGGTTATTTCTCCGTCCGTTTGAAAGTCTTCGAGAAAGGCGGGGTCTAATCAAAAAAATTAAATTCATGTGTAGATCCCGCATTGACATCTGGCCGTTTTTCTTTAGCCAAGAACACATTTTACAGTCATCATTGTTCACGAGGAAAACCCGAGTTAAAGAGGACTGGGTTCGATCCCTGTAATTTATGCTTCATTATATTCATTGAAGTTCTCATACTGCGTGGTGGGTAGAGGCCTGAAATAGGGATGTGCTGAAGTAAAAGAATACGTTTGCATTCTGCCTTTTTTTTTCTTCGAACTTTTAATTTTCAAATTTTTAAAAGAAAGTTATCTGTCTGTATACATACTCATCTTTTTGCGTACACTTTTTGGGTATTTGTTAATGTCTATTTTCTATGTCACCTTCAATTAATTACAGATTATTTCCACCTTACTTGCATTTCATCGCTCTCTTGGCACGATAACTCCCTTGAACTTTCAATTAGAGTTTTTGGGATTAACTGAATCCACTTTTTTTTTTTTTTTTTTTTTTTTTTTTTTGCTGTTTAGGAACTGTTAAAAACTTTTTAAAGGAATAATTAAAAAAGGAGAAACTTGAAGAGTTAGGCTCTTGTAGGATCTATAGTAAAAATAACATTACAAAAATACAACATAATCATGATTGAGATGATAATAGAATACAGATGTGCTGAATTTGTCTCACAATCTTCACAACAAATCATTGGAAAGATGCGGTCAAAAGAGAAAAGTGAGGTCATAAAAAGAAAAAGGTAAAACGTAGGACAAAATACATCGGAAACTTTGAGGAAAAAGTGATTGGTGGCCTACAAAAAGTTGTTTCAATTCCATTCCTTCGTAGGATGCGGTTTCGATGCAGTAGTATTTATAATATATGAGTCTGCTTTCAAAATTTATCAGATCACCTGAAATGATAACCCAGTTCACTTTTCAATGTAGAAAGTGTCGAAGTTGTATTAGCTTCTTTCATATCTTAAGCGGCCTCTGAGTCAATCACTATTAATTTTCCTCTGGCAAGGTCAGATGGCGCCATGACCATAGATGCAGCCGGCAAAAAAGTCGTGACTAGCCCAAAGAAAAAGTCTGAAATCGTTCAAACAAAAATAAAACTCTCTAACTTTTTTTTTCAATCAACCGGCAACTGATGATCGTCACGTGATCAAAAGATAAGCCTAAAGACTTATATTTTGGTTATGATGAAACTTTCGAGAAATCGGTCAATGTTTACAACTATTCTGAATACAGACTAAAGAGCACAAAGAAAAAGTTTAAGATATCGCGGGGCGGAAATGGGGCCATCAAAACAGCGTACGACTTAAATAGTACTTTACACATTTTTTTAGCTCTCATTTTCAGATTCTAAGCTTACGCATTTTTTTTATTATTTATTTATTTATTAGCACTCAAAATGCAAAAACTATAATTATGCTGCACAATAACAATTCATGACAATCGCTGGTATTAGTAAATGCGCAGGGAAATTTACAATGTACTGTAACCGATACCAATAGCATTTCCGAAACTATAAGTAACTTTTGAGTTTATTAATGCGGCCCAGTATAATAAAAAACGTGGCTATTGTTACTTTTGTATCATTTACAAAGCCTCTAATTCAACTTGATCTTTATCTAAATTGATTCAGTACGATTCTGAATCCATCTTAAATTTTTTTAGATGCCTTATTTAGTTCCAAGTCAAGCCCCAAATCCTTCGACTGATTTTGAGTTCCGACAGTTCAGTCTTTGTTCGTGTCGGTGCTGTTTTCGCAATATTCTTTGCTTTATCTGGTGAGAGTTCATAGGATGGAAACCGGCGATTTGGTAATTATAGGCTGAACATTCTACTTTGGCTTGATTAATGAGTTAATAATGAGTTTTGATTAAGCGTCAACTTCCGTCAAGGTCGTGGCGCCATCTGAACAAAACAAAGCGGTTGACTGCGCCGATTAGACAAAGGCAAGAATTTAAAAAAAAAAAAAAAAAGAAGAAGAAGAAGTCGCATTTTCACACTGCCATGATTTTTTTAAGTTCAAGAATACCTAATTATATTTGTCTTAAGGACGTCTTAAAGCGTCAATAAACGCATCATTCGAACCCGGTGTATGTTAATAGACTTGTTAAAAACATCGACAACTTACGGCTTCGAAAAGATTTTTTAAAGTTTCAATAAATGTTTACTTGTAGTTCTAAATTGCAGTGGGAGTCAAAAAGAAACAGTAACTGTTAGTTACATCAACAGGCGCCAGACATTGCCAAAAATAGGGGCAAGACACGGTCGGTATCGGTGGGAAGACCTGCCCCAAGAGAGGGGGAAAAAAAAAAAAGCAGTCCTCAAAGCGCGACAACTCACGAGTACGTTGTCAGCCCAATTATGACGAATATCTCGCGGTGAACAATGAAGCATCCTATCTGATGAGAAGAGGGCATACAGGGAAAATAGGTACATTATTAAGAATGTGATGGAAAAACATGGACAAGCAGATACAGAGACACATATTGCAAAGAAAACCGAGATATATTTGAGAGTGGGAGAGAGAGAGAGAGAGAGAGAGAGAGAGAGAGAGAGAGACAGACAGACAGACAGACAAACAGAGAGAGAGACAGACAGCCAGACAGACAAACAGAGGGGCAGACAGAGACAGAGAGTCTGTGAACAAGTCTAGTATGTATGCACTCATGCAGATATTTTGTTGGGAGAAGTAATGTTCCTTATTTGAAATCGCGTGGGGGAAAGGGGGGGGGGGGGGAAGTTAAGTCTCTCGTGGCAATCACTTACTTAAGTCTCAAAATCAATATACAACATTTTGCGCGACAAATGTGCATCAACGAACATTATTTTGTTTATAGACAGAACAACAAAACCAATATAATAACAATAACAATAATAATAATAACAATAATAATAACAATAATAATAATAATAATAACAATAATAATAATAACAATAATAATAATAATAATAATAATAATAATAATAATAATAATAATAATAATAATAATAATAATAATAATAATAATAACAATAATAATAATAATAATAATAATAATAATAATAACAATAATAATAATAACAATAATAATAATAATAATAATAATAATAATAATAATAATAATAATAATAACAATAATAATAATAACAATAATAATAATAATAATAATAATAATAATAATAATAATAATAATAATAATAATAATAATAATAATAATAATAATAATAATAATAATAATAATAATAATAACAATAACAATAATAATAATAATAATAATAATAATAATAATAATAATAATAATAATAATAATAACAATAACAATAACAATAATAATAATAATAATAATAATAATAATAATAATAATAATAATAATAATAATAATAATAATAATAATAATAATAATAATAATAATAATAATAATAATAATAATAATAATAGAGCGTGAGAGAACAGCAAACGAACGTTGCGAGCATGACATTGATTGAAGAGGACTTGACAGGCAGACCAATGCTTCTACTTTAAGATTTTCCGAGATCTTGACTGACTGAGAATTAGTACTATAAGGCAGAGATCAAAGAAATAGATTTGTACGCTATGCGGTATTACTTGGGACTAAACAATCTTGTTTTGACAAAAAAAAAGTTATAATTGGGGGGAGGGGGGGTGGAGGGTAGGGAGGAGCAAAATGATAGGAAGTATAATATAACAGAACAAAAAACGCACAGAGAGAGAAAGGACATAGGATGGAGAAGACAGGCAGAGAGAGAGAGACAGAGATGAAAACAGAGAGACGCACACAGACAGAGAGAGAGAGAGAGAGAGAGAGAGAGAGAGAGAGAGAGAGAGAGAGAGAGAGAGAGAGAGAGAGAGAGAGAGAGAGCGTGCTTGGTAACATGGAAGTCAAATTACTGATCATTTTATTCAAGACGAGACTAAACATATGGGAAATAATTATAATTATTATTAGTTCGATAAGCTTGCGAACACATAGGCAAGGCAAATGGATAGACATGCATTCAAAATAATAGGCTTAAATACAAATACAGACCACACAAAAGGATAAAGAGTAAAATTAATACACGACAAAAAATTTGAGAGAGAGGGAGAGAAACAAAGAGAGAGAGAGAGAGAGAGAGAGAGAGAGAGAGAGAGAGAGAGAGAGGGGGGGGGGGGGGGGTTAACAAGAATAGAAAAAAAAATAAAATAAAAAACAAAAGTTACATGGAGTGGTGAAGATAATTGCTTCAAAAGTGCAGCATTTTGACAATAAAAAAGAGGGTTTTAATACATCCCTTACGAAATCTAAAGCTACGCATGAACAATTTTTTGGTACGCATGAATTAGCATGCAATGTAACAGTTTTAACGTTAGTTTCACTTGAGGACATCTGCATTGAGAATAATTTTGGGAGAGAAGAAGCTAAAAGCGGTCGTTTGTATTTTTAAACAGGATATGCCGTCTTATTCAATGGATCTTACATCGTGGGTTCAAAGCACACTATAGATAAAAAAAAAGCTCTGGCCTTTGATTTTGACTTAAAATCCAGTTTAATGAACAGGTTGGACCCGAGATCGCTTTTGTGTGGATGGGTATACCAAACGATAAATTAGTGCACATTAAATAGATGAAAAAACCCAAAAGAAAAAATAGTCACGTTATGAAGTAAAGTTTAAAGAGAGAAAATGAAAAAAATAAAAATAAATAAATTATATAATAGCACAATTCTTATGCTGTCAGTAAACTCTACACTGAAATTCATTTTCACAATCTCTCCGCCCCCCCCCCCCCCATCTCTCTCTCTCTCTCTCTCTCTCTCTCTCTCTCTTTCACACTCACAAAAACACACACTCTCCTCTCTCTTTCTCTCTCTCACACACACACACACACTCTGTCTCTGTCTCTCTCTTTCTCTCACACACACACACACACTCTGTCTCTGTCTCTCTCTCTCTCTCAGCCTTTTATTTTAACACTTAGAAAGTCATCCATTTTTTCCTTTCCTTCTCCCTGTCTCTTTTGCAAGGGGCATATACAAAAGCTCTTTTTGTTTTTTTCTTTCCTAACTTGAATACATATTTTTATAAACATTGCTAAAGATAAAAGAAAGGGAAAAGAATCATGCGATGGGCAGGGGAAAGGGAGGAACATAGAATCCTGATCAACAATAGTTGAATACATTATAAATTTAAATTCTTACACGTAAATCCAGCTCAGTCAGTAAATCACAAATTTACATAATGTCTTTTTTTTTTAGTTTGTCTCTCACAAGCAATCCTGAACATAATAAGTTTGGAATTGTTATCAAATGATAGATTAAAATTCGGAAGTAGCTACTTGATTAGAAATATGTTTCATTAAAAGGTTTCAAAACAAATGGTGTTTCTGTGCTACAGTTCCAACAGCTACATTGTACTTTTCTTGTTTAAAAAGACAAATTTTTTATTCTTTTTTTTTTTTTGTTTTGATTTTATTTATTTTTTTAGTACAGGTGTCCTTAACGTTTTTATGTTACAAGACGATGGCAATCATTTGCTATGAATTCTAACCCTTGCTCTACTCCCGAGTTCGCACCAAGTCAAAATCAGGTTGGTTCATCATGGATGTAGGACAAAATTTGGCAGTCGAAAGTGACAGAGTGGATAAATTTATAAGTTGTTACTGGTTATGTTTTGTTGGTTTTTTTTTCCCAGCATGGGATAAGGTGAACAAAAGTTTTGCATACGGACAAAATAAAAGCTTCAAAACAGAGACCGAAGGGTCATCTGAATATTTATGGGAACCACAGCTGTATCTCGAAGAATTTCAACTTAGGCAAATCTTTTTTCATTATGAATCAAATTGTCATGAAGTTATATTTTGATTTCATCTTTCACACACGTTCATTCATTTATATATTTTCATAACTTTTTGTTTTCACATGTATATCATGTTCAATTATTACTACTGAGAGCTGAAAAGGATGCAAACAAATTCTTAACTTTAAGTTAAGAAGGTAGATGAGGAGCAAAGCTGCAACTAAAATTTCATCATTAACTCTTAGATGAAAAATAATAGTGTAAGTCTATAGCCATGAATGCTTTGCATGAGTGTTTGCATCCACAAGTTTAAAACAAATAATGATCTACATTTAAGATGCAACAAACCATGGTTTTTATATTGAGCTTTGCTATTTCAAGTTTGCTGAATCCCAAAATATAAATTTTGAAATCATTTAGATACTAGTTTAAAATTATTGCTAAATGGAACTTCATTTCCTGCTTACTATTAATTAACAAGTTAGCTGTACCCATTTGAGCTCCAGGTTCCTCGCAAACATGCTGATTCTGATACAATAAAATCAAGTATGTACAAAATTTTTACTTTTTCTTGGTAAATCAACATTTTATAACACTAGCAGTTCAGGCATGATCAAGTCATAGCCCTGCTTACTATTAATTAACAAGTTAGCTGTACCCATTTGAGCTCCAGGTTCCTCGCAAACATGCTGATTCTGATACAATAAAATCAAGTATGTACAAAATTTTTTCTTTTTCTTGGTAAATCAACATTTTATCACACTAGCAGTTCAGAAAGAGTCATTTCGATTTTACTCAAATCATTTCTCATCAATAGTATTAAAATTTTACTAAATAAAGAAAAATGTTTTCCAAAACCCTCTTTTTTTCCTTCTTTCTTTA
The DNA here is from genome assembly GCA_033675545.1 of Elysia crispata. Lineage (NCBI taxonomy): Eukaryota > Metazoa > Mollusca > Gastropoda > Plakobranchidae > Elysia > Elysia crispata. Next base: position 242,229 of record JAWDGP010007701.1, on the reverse strand, counting down.
GGAAAATAAATGAGAACAAATTGAAAATATAGCTTAAGACATGTTTAGTAGTTTAGTCTACTTAAAATTTTCTTTTTTTCCACACTCTTTCTTGTTTACCTAATTGTTTCCCAAAGCACGTGGGTTAAATGTGTACTATTTAGTCTAAACAAAAACTGAAATAAAAAGTGTGTTCCACCACCATGGGCCAGTGCTGAGTTTAATCAATGTTAAGGGTAGAAGTTGTGTAGAACTGCAATTCATTCTTTTTCATTAAATAACTTGGTTTTATCAAGAGAATGACTTAAAAAAAAAAGTTCTCCAAAATTGCCGTACCAACTTAAAAGTCAATATTTTATTATTACGTTCACATGCAAAAAAATGTTAAATGAATAGAATTTCATTTAGCTGAAATTTCCAAAATCCAAATTAGTGGATTACACTAAACACAAGTTTACAACTGCAATTTGTTTAAAAAATAAAGAAAGAAAAAAGAACATTTAATGAAATTTGTCACCACACATTTTTTCAATTACTTGATCAAAGACGTGAATGAGATTTTGCTTTTGCCTTGTAAATATCATTAACATGGGACGGGTGCAAGAACGCAATATATCATTCCAAATCTATGATTTAGATATTTAGCATCAACCAAAATTTCTCATTCAAGAGTGATCCTGTGATGTATCAGCCTGATCTTAGTGATGAGTCAGAATCAAGCATTAACATGCTTGGACCAGCTATTTGGATGGGAACAGACTGATCAGAGTTAATATGATGCAAGTGTTCATCTAAATATCCAAGAAATATGATCTAATGAATTGTTCATTCTAAGTTACCCACCCAGACATTGAATCCAGAGGCAACAACTTCAAGCATCTAACCTAGCACTATAACATGATCAAAATTTTATCTGGAACTTTTCACGTTTGGTTTTGATCTAGATCTGTAAATAATGTTATCAATTCAAAGATTATAAAATTGTGTCTTGCATGAAGTAGATCTAGATCTAGATCTAAATATGAGGCAGCTCTGGTTACTGTTAAGAAAGCGAACACCAGAAATTTACTATTTTTTATAGAGATGTTCATGTTGCTAACCTCTGGAATGCAAAGATCTAAGTTAAAAAAAAAATTGGCACCATAGTGATACTAAAATAATTTACTAATAATACAAGTTTTAACATTTGAAGTCCATGACTAGAATCTACATCTTAATTCCGGACACTTTTACACTAGGCCTAGGGCCTTTTCTTTATACAAAAAATACAGGAATTTACAAGTAGGCCTACTACAACCATAGACCCATAATTTTGGTGAGGGGCTTACGATCCATATCTAGATCTAGATCTAGATCGTCTAGATCTAGATTAGATCTACGATTCTCGTTTTTTTCCTGTCTAGATCTTTTTAGGTGTTTGGTTTTTTTTTTTAAAGAACTTGAATAGGCCTACCATCTGCTCGGAGCATTAAATCAGGTGCATCTAGAAATCTATATCTATATAAAGTGATGCAATCCGCTAAGTGGTTTTGTATTTCGTAAAAATTGCACATGTAACAAAGTCTTACCTCGACAAGACTGCCGGTAGGCGTGACGTTAGCTGATCGTCCTCAAGTTTCTTCACCATCGGATGGATGCTTCTAGATCTAGATCTAGATCTAGATCTATGTGAATCTAGACTAGATCTAGATCTAGCAAACCAAAATCGTGCCTACAGACTTACGATAAAGATTCTTTTAGGCCTTGCATGAAACTACTGTCATTGACCACCATCTGTAACTCACTTTGCTAAGCTCATAGCTTGATGCATACACAGCTTTCTCTGACTCGTGATTTTGCAGTTCAAGTTTAATAATAGATGTTTTAGACGATTGGATCAAAACAACCAGCCTTAAGGGTGAGATTCCATGACACGGTTTTTTTTTTTTTTTTTTTTAAATGTCTTCGCCGTGTCCATACTAACATCTCGCAGTAAAAAAAATGGCTCTGGGAGCGGTTTTAAGCACTGAATTTCACAGCATTATGGAATTTTGCCTTTATGCGGGCCCTCCACTACGCAGATCTATCGTCAAGCCATACGATCAAGCCATCTGATGTTTGAACTGATTCAAACGGACAGACGATAATGTGTCTCCACATTAGTCAGATGGACCATCAGGACCTATCCCGCCCTACTACTAGGTGAAAAAGAAATCGCGGCGAGCAGAATTAAAATAAAAACCACAATATTAAGTGCGTAAGCCCTTGTTATTTAGTATCATTTTACATGGAAATTCGACGGTGAATTCGATTCTGAAGTCAGATTTGCAAAATTCAACAATTTTTATTCCACTTTTTTTCGTCCCGCCTAAGCTGACTGACGACCAATCTGAAAATATCAAGCACTGCTTGATATCTCAGCGGCTCAGATCTGTCCATCGGATTCAGATGAATCTGAATACGATTTCGCCCCACACAATGGGGATCTATCGTCAAGCTACACCTGATCGTATGGCTTGACGATAGATCTGCCTAGTGGAGGGCCCGCTTTAGAGAATAAAATATCCATCGGGAGCGGCTAAATGGCACCTGAAACATTTTTATTTATAGCAACTACGTCACCTCCTCTTAGCGTTATTTTTTTTCGACCATGCGTAGCTTTCGGCGAAGGAGCGGCGAATGTAAACAACTCATCAATCAGCAGACGATTTCAATCCTTGCTTTAATAACAAAGAGAGTAGGCCGTTCTAATGTCTTTATATTTTATTTATCCACCCTTATAAAAGTTATATATTGTTAAGTCCACATGGAATCAGCTAACAAAGGAGATTTTTACTATCCAATTAATCCATGCACAGATATAAATCTCAATTCCTCTCCCCAAGATATGGATTGATACAGTTCTAAAAGATCTAGATGTTGACTGTAGATCTATTCTTGGTCAATGGTCTAAATATTTGGTGGATGGAGATCTAAATCTAGTTCAAAATAACATTACAGAAAGCCATTAAATGAATTCAATCTATTTTACCCGTAAGATGCACATTATGACTCGACAGAGCTTGGTACTAGATCTAGACCCAGATCTATGTAAAACTATACAAATTTACAATGATTTTAATTAAAAATTTGAGTAGAGCATAATTAATCAGACCTAGAAAGATCTTTATTAGATTAAGACTAGAAAAATTTAGCTGGATCCAGCACTTGCACTCTATTCTTCTTGATCAAAAATGAAGGAGAACAATACCCATGCTAAACAATGTGAGATTAATGGTGAGTTTGGATTCTGGCTATGACTTAGGCTATTAGAGTTTTGCAGACTAAATCTCGAAATTCAGACCTCTAGATACCACACTTTTCGCCTTTGTTTGACTAAAGAACAAAACAATAACTGAATAAAAAGCAGAAATTGATTGTAAACAAATTTCAGGCCTGAATTTTCTTTGTCCTTAGAATAGCCTTAAAATTCTTTGTTCTTGTTTATCATTTAAAAATGCATTTTTGAGAAACTACGGGAAATGATTTAGTCCAAGCTGTCGAACAGTTACTCTCAATTTAGATAATCTAAAACTCTGCAAAGGATGGGATGTTGAATAGTCTCTCAACAATTTTCAAATAATGCTTGATTGATACTCAGTCAAACTTTGACATTCAATTTATGCTGTTTTTTGTTTGTTTTTTCTCAATGAACAAAATAATTTGGACCTGTATTTTTGTGAAAAAAAATTTAATTCAGATGTTCAAAGTGCCTTATTTTTACACTTTATATTTTTCGAATGAAACTTATGTCAGGTCTGAACTTCAAGTTCATTGCGATTAAAGAGTAAGACATTTATTTGGCCTGACGTGGGCAAATCTGCAGAGCAGATAACATACTTACAGTTTAAGATATAGATATAAATATGAGACTGATTTTTTATTTTGTTTCTTCATAATATTGAATAAACAAAAAAAAGTAGAGCAGCTAGCTCTAGAAACTATTCATGAAAAGTGTCCCACTCTTCTCTCAATAGTACGAATAGGAGATGTTAAATAATTATAATGTAAAGATAATACTGCCGAAATTTTTTATTTTTATTTTTTTCAACCAGTTTTAACATTTTTGCATATTTTGATCTCTTTTTTTTATAACCCACAAAAAATCATACCCTGATAAAAGATGTAAAGAAAATGACATTGGCCCATTTTTTTTATGTTAATAACGCTTTTTTGGCATTACTTGTTTTTTAAACTGTGTGGTAAACCCAGCCTGAAAGAAAGGTATTCTGCTATTCATTTCAGTTTTTTAATTTTCTTTTTTTTGTTTTAAACTTTTATCACACTCCATAATCATATTTGATTGTTAAGTTAAACTAATAAACACATGATCTTTCTGTACATAACTAGAAATAATCTGCTTGCCTTCAGAATTTTAAAAAGAAAAAAAAAGGGGGGTTGTCTGTTGTGGAGGTAAAAAAAATCTCAGTATTTAGACAATATTTTTTTTATTACAGGCATTACAATCAAGTTTGAATTTAATAACTTTCCTGAAGAGGAAACAAATGACTATCTTGCAAATTAATAATCATTTTCATGCAACTACTCCTCTATTTTTATAGGCCCAATTTTGAGCACTCTTTGACCTTGTGGAGGAATCACTGATAAAAGAATCACACAATCATCTTAATAAAATTCCACATGATACATGTACAATGTATTCATATGACTGTTTTTTTTTTTTTTTATTTTTTAAGTAGGAAGTGCATTACCAAGGAAAAGGGCAAAGCCAGCCGAAATTTAGAAAGAGAGATAGTGGATGGTCCAAGGCACTCCTAAGAACATGGCAGCCCTATCAGTTTGGATAACTTTGTGGCAATAATATGGGAAAACCTAGCTGACCTCATGGTGAGTATAGTTATATAAACATTTTTTATTTTTCTACTGTGTTTAAAAATGTACTATAAGCACCTATAAACCTATACTCTTTACTCTCTCTACGTACAACTGCTCTTGCAATTTCCAAATGTTTTTGATTATCACCTGAATGCAAACATTATTATTTTTAAATTGTGCCATTGCCTTGTAAAAAATGTAAATAAATAAATAAAAATTAACTTCTCTAATAAAAAAATGTTCTGCATGTAAAAAGAGAACTGATGATTTAACTTGGTTGTTTTCAATTCAACACAAGAAATATTGTACCGGACAAATCATAACATGTATTTTGCATTTCTTTTACAAAGATCATTGGATTATTTAACCTAAATTTTTTTGTTAGAATTTCACCTCATGTATACCAATTTAAATACCACTACATTGAGCATATATATATTTAAACTCCCTCATAGGGAGTGTCAGGTACCCATAAATATTTGTTATTGAAGTTAAAACATGATATAAGAAATTAAGACAAGATAAGATAACTTTATTAATTCAACAAAGGGAAATTAAAAATGGCATGCTCTCACTCTCAGGACATACAATAATTACATAGATTTTCTATTATCACAGTATGAGTATACAGGTGACATAAATTTATGGAGATATAAATCTATACATATATAAGGAGGTATTAAAAAAGTGATAAAAAAAAGTAAAGAAAAGGGGAGCATATCATTTTGGCGTTTCTAGTATTACAACATCAGACTGGAAAGCAAAGTATAATTATGATTTAGTTACCCTTTTAATCTCCTCATAGTATAAGATGATAGATATTGAAAAGAATGAGTTTAGGTGTCTATTTGTGGGTGTCATTGGGACTCTGCACCGGTCAGTAGTTACGTATACATGTAAATACAGAACAGTTACCCATAATGTTAAATTTTCTATCACATGGACTCATAACTCGCAAACACATGAAACTGAAAAAATTATTTGAAAATAAAAACGAAATACAAAAAAAAATATCTCCTTCCTGCATTGAAAATAATATTCTCATGGTATTTAACTATTGACTGATTTTTTCAGACAGAGCTGGCTCCTCACCAGTCAGATGGACCTGATCCATGCTGACAACTTTAAATTAAAATAAAGTCTTCAGTGTTGTCTGGGACTTTTGCAACAACAATAATTTTCAAAGCATGAAAGAAAGAATTGGAGAGAACATTGGATATTAAACTTTCTTGGTATGGATGCAGACAGAACCTTCAATTAGAGGGGCAGTCATTAATTGTTTATTACTTTTATTATGTTATCCATTAATACTTTTAACAGAAAAAAAAGTGAGTACAAAGTAAATCACCTTATTAGAAATTGTTGTTATAGCTCCCTGTGCTCATATTCTATTTTAATTATTTATAAAACATTAATCTTATTATAAACCAATAACAATATGCCATAAAACATTTAAGAATGAAGAGGAACTTAAATCTGAACAATTTTAGTTTAAAATTATGTTTGACAGAATATATATGCAAGAGAACTGCAATACCAGCTAGCAACAAAGCTGTCCATATTATTTGTCATTATGTAATTGTCCAGGTAAAAAAAAGTGAAGGCTCAAAGCCTAAAAAGCCTAGAAAATACTTGGGCAATGGCGAATTAGATAACCATTGTACTTCTTTATTGAAAGTGAGTAGTGATATTTGTAAAAAAAAAAAAAAATCTCGTAACAATAGACTGCTGTTTAGATCACAATAGATCATTCAATTGATTTTGTCCACCTGAACAATTCAGAAGTAACAAGATATGATGTTGCTTGAAAGCTTTCTCATGGCATAAAGCCAGCTAAGGTATTGGATATAATAACATAAATCATAATGTAATTTCAAACATTGACAGGGACAATTTAATCATGCAGAAGTATATAAAACAATTCATAAAGAACTCAAACTGAGGGATGAAAAGTTAAGTGTAGATATTACACAAAACGAAGAAGAGATACATTGCCTCACTTGTTTCCATGGAGGTTAAATTGTCTATCAAAACAAAAATTATGACTACATGTATATCATAATCAATATGGAACTATCATTTTGAGGGAAAACAAGATGATGTTTTGTCCAGTCAATACCCTATTCGTTACTGTCATTTTTAACTAGTAGGCCTATGCTTTTCATAAATGACATATATGTTGTTTTTTTTAATATAAGTTTCATGAATATAATCATGTGATTATTATAATCTAAATACACGTTATTTCTTTAAACTATTCTGTCATAACTTCATTGTGAAACCCAATTATATTACCAGTATCTTGTATTTCCAGAAAATGTTACTTATTTCAATCCATTATTTCTCTTAAATATTACCCATACTTGACAGTTGATTGATTTAAAATGGTTTGTTCACTTAAAGTAAAAAATTATTTCACTTTTAAGCAAAGCCTTCGCATATGGAAGATGCTGAGACCTTTTGGGCCTTAAAAGTAAAAAGTTTAGGGAACTGATGCCAGTTTAGAAATCTGTTGCAGTGTCACCTTATAAGCCTGCTATCGGTACATAGACTAACAAGACTAGCCTCTGGCTATTAGATTAATTGTGACCTAAACATCAAATATTTTCTGAAGCCTATGATACCATGCGAAGTGGTCTAAGGCACATTTATCAGTTTGACAGCTGATCCATCAAATACCAGAAACTTAAGATTACAGAATTAATATCTCTGAACTTGCACACCCATGATGTAAAGGTAAGAATGAATTTTTTGGATCCCTAAATAAAAGCATCAGTGAACAAAATGAAGATACATGTATATTTAAATAACATTTCAAAGTTTATTTCCATATTATTCATTTTGCATCATTAAATGATTAATAATATGAACAAGAAGATACATATACGGGTAATGTTTCTTTTTTCTTTTTTTTTGTTATTGGATGATGATGAATAACACTAAAAAGGAAAAGAACTAATGGATATTGTAGAGTAATATTTCAATTAAGATATAATTATACATCATTCATTTAAAGAAAACTTTATCAAGGAATCTCCTAATGTGCAATTGACTTAGTCTTCTAACTAATACTAATACCAAATACTATCTGTTTGACCAACTTTTTGAAATTAAATGTAGCTGTATAAATTTACTGGATTTGTATTTATATCTACACATTTATAACTTTTTGTAATTCTGATCATTAAACAAATACTCGTTACATATCACACTCCTTTTATTTGTCTGGAAAATGTTATGTTCTGTGGAATTATAGCAAGCAATTTTCAAAAATGTTTCTCAGTGTTTTTCAGATAAATTAAACGAAGATATGAAATAAAAGTCTTAAAACCTTTTCTTTCAAAATTACTACATTTTCCTTTCTTTTTCAGATTTTGTGTGTGATAATTTCACCCTTTGACATACACTGATGTTTCCTTTTAAGTCTTATTACAGTTTTTAATAGGTTCTTAAAATTACTTTGAAAAAAAAAAAACAACAAAAAAGTTTTTATCTTTCATGATACCTGAACATTATCTTCCATCAAGTCATCTAATTAAAAATGAATAAATTATTAAAAGATGTATTAATCTCTTTTATTTTAACTCGGTAATCAAAGTTAGTCATGATGACAATGAAGATAAACTTAACACCAAACCAGCCTGAAAAGGTTCAAAACTTTACAAAAATCTCATAGTTAATGGTGGAATTGAATTTTTTGGTGCAATATTAAAGAATGATTGTGTAACAATTTAGCTTAATAGTTACATGTAATTTAAGATAACCCTGTAATGTTTTTTAATAATATGATCTGCTTCACCATTACAAGTTATTATCTTTTATGTTCAAAATATCATTACTTACACTAGAAGATTTTCAAAAAAATTTATTGAAATACACCAAAAACCCAATATATCAAAATAATCTACTGGATGATCTTTCTGGATCTAAGTACATAGACTTTTTAAATGAACTATGCCTTAGACCTACACTGAAATGCTGGTGCTTTATTCAAAAGTTGCTCCTATTGTTTAGTTTCCTTTGGATTTTAGTTTGCATTGCAAAGCCTATAGTCAATTGAGTCTGTAGTTCTGGACACAATATTTCATGATATCTAAAATGAAAAAGCCAACTGTTTTACAGTTGCAACAGGGGTCAAAAATGTCATACCATTGATGCCCATCCCTTATGACAGATAAACTAGCAGGTATTCCGTCTATCTACATATAACTTCAATTATTAATCCTCAAAGCGTAAAAAAAAACTACTTCAAAAATTCAAAAATTTAAATTTGATACAAATATTGAAATAAGACATACATTAAACCTGAATAAAGCAATGCTTGTGCATCTTGATTTGTGAAAATATTTTCAAAATTTAATTTCTCTTGTCTACTAGAGTTACCTGCTGTCCTTTTATTTAACACAAGTGAAAGCTGAACAAAATTATATCTGTCAAAATATTTATTTTCAGTATATAGAGATATAAGCAGATTTGAGTTGCACACACTGCTGGGGGTTTCTCTCTGTTTATTTGGAAGAGCTAGATTTAGAATAAAAATACAATGCTTCTAGTTTTAAATTTCGAACTCTTGATCTAGTTTATGTTTTATTTGAAGAAGTGCTTTAATGTGTGAAAAAAAAAGGAAACTGCCCCTCATGCTTATGCTGCACTATGTCCTAGATCTAGAGTTATAGTTATACCTAGATCCATTTTAGAGTAAGTCAAAATTGACTAAATTTGAATATTTGATCTTTATTTTTGACGTTCTGAAGTAATAAAAGAGATGTGTTCTTTGGCAATACACATGTATGCAAAGTTGATCCTAGAGCTATGTTCCTGTCACAATTGCATCTAAATTGTAATCTACTAGATCTAGTAACACTCGATTATATCTATTACATCAAGATAAATAAATAAAATATGATCATTCTAGATTGAATTACTCAGCCCCAAGTAACTATCCAAAACCACAGTGGTGCTGGACTTCAGCAGTTGTTACTATTTCTTAAGGTTTCATTTGATTTATAATTGTTTATTGATTTATAACTGATTAGCTTAGGATTTATGTGATTGTGCTTGCAATTAAAATGTATTTGCATTTACAAAATTTCACTCTCATTACTTACATCTATCCAGACAAATGCAATAGCTGATTGTGAATTGGCAAGAGGTTTTGAAAATTAAAGACGCTCTGAACATAATAATGTTCTTTCAGGTTGCAAGGAAAGAACTGTTGTTTCATAGTAATTATTTGGTGCACTGAAATGGTTTACAAGAGATGCACTTCTTGAAAACATGTCTGTAACATAGATCTAAAGATAGATCTCGCCCTGCCGACATTTTGTTCAGTCTTTATTGGGCTATACTAGATCTAGATATAGATCTATCTATCTAGATATCTAGATCTAGATCTAGATCTTGTCGTTTCAGATTACAATACATATCACTGATCCGCTTAAAAATGCAACGTTGGTGTTTTATCCATAGTGACACTATATACATGTACTTAAACATCTCCTTTTTTAACTTTCATTGTCATTTCTATAAAGTTACCGGTTGTTCAGACTATGTATCATTTTCTTAGATCATTGGTTTACTATCGCAACAGAGGTCAAACAAATGCTCCTTACTTACAAGAGATGAACTTTGAGTTTTTAAATTAAGAGTTACATTTTCTTCTTTACGTCATAATGTTTCAGGTTCCATGGAAACATTTTTCAAGAAAAGGGTACTCTGTTATCTCAAAGTAGCTTGTGCAAAAAGAGTAGCCCTTCCATGAATTCTATAAATAGAAATGTTTCAGGTGCCATTTAGACAGACTCATAATTATACTTCCTACGGGAAGGCTTAAAAGGGTTGGTACTATTTTCAGAGTCGGTCGTGGAAATATTCAGATTTGCTGCATATGCTCTGCCAATCATGACGACATAGCCTATGAAAGGTGAAATTAATTGTGGGTTAACAAATTTGAAGTTAGTTCTAAGTCTTCGGAAATAAATATAATGTTAAATATATATTTTTCCGCCAATCAGTAAAAGTAGTCATAAATCTTGAGTCAATTTTAAATGATTTGCAGGTTACTTAACTCACGATAAAGATATTTGGTGGTAGGTCATTTAATGTTTAAAATAATTTATTTTTCTGTACTTCTCAATGGTGAAAATCGTGTGACAAGTTAACTGAATTCTTTGAGGATATATATTAGGCTTAATCATTGTAAATTGAAAGAAAGAGATAACTATCTGTCTTCAAGTGTTGTTTTTTTTTTTTTTTTTTTTTTTTGTTTTTTTTGAGTCAATCTGTTAAAGTCATTTTGAGTTTGAATTGAAAACAATTTTCTCTCTCTCTATCTTTCTCTCTCCCCCTCTCTCTCTCTCTCTCTCTCTTTCTCTCTCTCTCTCTCTCTCTTTGTCTCTCAATCTTTCAAAATTTGTCTAGAAGTTGTCGGTTTAGCGGTTTATATAAGTACTTGAAAACAAGAGAGTGTCTTTTGTTGCTAATAAAATACAATAATATCGTTTCTTTGAAATTCAAAAAATAATTTTGTGGTGATAGATACTGATACACTAAATGATATTAACATTTTAATGGGTACTGAAACTGCTTTTTTTAATAAATTTTTTTTTTTTTAAATGTTTAGTATGTTGTGTAATTTTTTTAATCATTATTATGTGGGGGAGGGGGGGGGATATATAAACATCTTGCTTTAAACCCAGATCTTATAATATAAAAAATTTCACAAACAACAAACATTGCATTAAAAGTATTGATAAATTAGTTGGAAATTTTATCCGCTCTACATATGAAAGGAGTGAAAATGAAATTACTATCATGACATAAAATAGATAAAGGGTGCAAACATTGACAGCGCTGTTTCGATATTGCCACTGAATGTATACTGCATCAAATACAAAAGATCTGAGAAACAAATTTTTTGATACGTCATGATATTAACCTTGAAACAAGAAGTTAAGGAAATTTATGGTCATTTATCTTCATAGTTCGGAGCGAACTGGGGGAATTCATTAATTGCACGCACATTATATATATATATATATATATATATATATATATATATATATATATATATATATATATATATATATATATATATATATATATATATATAGTTTGAAGATAAGTTGGAATAATTGATAAGAGTGCTCAACTGTGGGAGCATTTCATAGATATAGAAGATCTTACCTTAAATTCTCTGCATACTACACTTGTGTTTCAAGCGGAGGACAAAGGTGTCGCCTGTCCTCCGCTCTCTTCGGGTATGACTGATGTGTGTTCGGTTGCCGTTCCGACCTTGTGTTGTTGTTTATTTTCGTTTTCGGGCCACTGGTAGTTTTGTAGTAAATGTTTCTTTCTGTGGGGGCACGATGAAAATATTTCCCTTCTTTTGTTGAGGCTTGATTTTGTTTTTATAATGAAATATTTCTTTGCTATGCAAAGGTTGCATCTGTTTGTTGCTGCTGAGCATGGCTGCGCTCTTTCAATTACATCCCATGATAAGTGGTATTCGGTTTTTGATTCCTTAAGCTTCCATATGAATTCACTTAAAGTTGTGGCTGATTTTTTGTGGTTGAGTCTAAAGCTCGATGTATGCTGATTATATCTGGTTTTGAACTCATTTTCTGTTATTCCTATATAAGTGTCTTGTTTTTTCGAGGGTTTTTATTCCACACTTGCCTTGTATATCACGACACCTTTGTCCTCCGCTTGAAACACAAGTGTAGTATGCAGAGAATTTAAGGTAAGATCTTATATATATATATATATATATATATATATATATATATATATATATATATTAAATAATAGAAGCCCTTATTGAAGACCTATACGATGTGCATTTTCTAATAGACCATGGCATTTAGATCCCTCCAACAGTGTTCCGTATCCCCAAGTTCCTTCTCTAAGTAATCACAAGTTCCTAATACAGGTTGTTTCTTTCTCTTCTTCTGTGCCAATGTTGGCGTATAAGCACTTCGATGTTCAAAATAGGCCCAGCTGCTAGGACTTTTGCTCCGAGCCGTAGTCTACTTAACTGTATTTTTTTTTTTTTTTTTGGGTGGGGGGGGGGGCATCTTAAAAATCTGCTGTGGGGCTATTTGTAAAATAGTATCACCTGGACAGTACCTGTCCGCCGCGCCTTATTGTGGTTACCACCTTTAGTCTCACTAATTTTATAAGACATGGAAAACAATAACTATTAATTAAAAATGATAAAATGTAACAAAAGACAATAAAAATCAACGGGGGTTCGGGTCAATTTCATTTCAGTAAGAAGAATTTTGTTTTTGATGATCGAATAAGTAGGCCAACATCTGTGTAGAGTACAAACCTACTCAGAACCTTTTACCAATATTTTGAATTAAATCGTATTAAACGGCACAGAATTGTTTGTTGTTGTTTTTTTTCTTGTTGTTGTTGTTGTTTTTTGTTTTTTAACAAATATTTTAAAATCAATTTTCAACAGAATGAAAGAATGTAATGTCAATATTTGTCGCGATATAAATCATGGAATTAGATGTGGTTAAGGCCAAGGTCTAGGTCCAGATTCTAGATATACCGGAAATTTAGATCTTAAATATAGATCTAAACTTCAGATATAGATTCTAGATTTTTTTTAAAAAGATATCTAGATCTTGCGTCATAAGAATGTGTCACACACTACGGAATTTTTTTCTATTATTTTCGTTTTTAACAAAAGATTTGAAGATAATTTTGTTATTGTTAAACTTGAACTTATTTACTGACATGACGTGAAAGGAACGGTTGATTCTCTTAATTGAGAGTAGATATAAGGACGTGAAGAATGATTTCGTTTTTTTTTTATTTTATCATTAATTTTTTTTTTTATTTTAGCTTGAGCGTCATGATCTATACCATCTTGTTTGGCTTGTTTGTTTTGTTTTTTTTCTGAACAGATTATGATCTTCAGCTAGACTACCGGTTTTTAGCTTTGTAAAAGTGTGTGAGATGATAAGAAGAAACGAGAGTGAGGTGAGTCAAGTTTGAGTGGATAGAGGTGTTTGCTACAGACTTGTATCTTTTTTAATTTAAAAAAAAAAAAAAAAAAATGAAAAACAACGCTATGCATTTATACATTAATTTGTATATACTAGGATGGACGATTTTATGATAAAGAAACGCATTCTGATCTGGTTTTTTTATATTAGTAATGACATTGAATTTTGTTAAATAAAAATAAAAAAGAGCTTATGAAAATGTGAACATCTTAAGCGGGCCCTAGGCTCTGAACCTGTGATTGATAAGGGGATATATATAGAAGTCGACCTACTCAGTGGGTAAGATGTGCTACTGTAACTAAGTGTAACGGGTAAATAGATGTTTCTAAAAAAGGTCAGCGAGAGTTACGCCCTTGATTAACTGGCACTCTTGGACAAAAGACTAAAGGAATACACAGGCCTAGTCAACCGTTTATTAATTTATACACCTCATTAAAAACGGACAACAGAAGCTGAATTTCGCTTGTATTTTGTACCTGCAAAGTCAAATATGCTTACTAGGCCTAAATAGATATTACACTCAAAACCCTGTCTAGATCTAAATTTCATTATAATTTTTTGCAAGACTCCCAGATGTAACGATCTAGCGTAGATATAGATCTATGTCTATTGGTAATTGAAACGCAAGAGAAAATTTTTCCAAGTCGTTTTCTACTTTGGTTACACGACAGATTGTACTTTAGAATAATTTATAAGTACCGGAGACACAGAAAGAAGAGACTGGAAGTTCCTCGTTCAGCCATAGCAACCAGCTAATTTAGCGTTAGACGCTCTTTGTATTCCTCTCTCTCTTTCTCTCCTATCTCTCTATCCTCACTATATCCATCTCTGGCTTTCTCTCTCTCTATCTCTCTTTCACACACACACACACACACACACACACTCTCTCTCTCTCTCTCCACTTTAATGTCCTCATGTATTATTGTTTTACAAAAGCCTCGAGGTACTGACATTTTGTTTTAAAGAAAAGAACGATATCACCTGTAAACTGAAATCCATGTCACTTCATATATTTAATTTTCCATATGGACTTTCACCTGAGGCAGAGAGAGAGAGAGAGAGAGAGAGAGAGAGAGAGAGAGAGAGAGAGAGAGAGAGAGAGAGAGAGAGAGAGAGAGAGAGAGAGAGAGAGATAGGTATATAGACAGGAAGATATGCACCGAATCTCATACACAGCTGGGAAAGTGAGGATAGAGATATAAGAAAGAAAAGAAAGAGAGATGGTGGAAAAAGAGAGAGGATAAATAGATAGTGAGGAGAGAAGACGAGAGAAAGGAGAAAAAGAGGGAGAGGAGAGATAGACAGTGAGAAGAGAAGACGAGAGAGAAAGAACATTGAGAGGTAGAGATAAAAAAAGAGAGAGAGAGAGAGAGAGAGAGAGAGAGAGAGAGAGAGAGAGAGAGAGGGGGGGGGGGGGGAGAAAGGGAGAGGAATACAGAAGGGGGAAATAAAGTTGAGAGAGAAAAAGGGAGAAAGAGAGAGAGAAAGGAAAGAAAGGAAGAAAGAGAAAGTTGGAGAGAGAAAAAAAGATAGTTGGAGAAAGAGGGGAGGAAAGATAGAAGAGAGAGAAATACGGAAGGGAGAGAGAGTGAGGAGAAAGAAAGGAGAAAGAGATAGGTGAGAGGAGAGAGAAAGGAGAAAGAGAGAGAGGGAGACAGAGAGAAAGGGAGAAGAGAGAGAGAGAGAGAGAGAGAGAGAGAGAGAGAGAGAGAGAGAGAGAGAGAGAGAGAGAGAGAGAGAGAGAGAGAGAGAGAGAGAGAGAGAGAGAGAGTGTTTACTGACGACAGGCAAGAATGCATAGCCGGCATCGGATGACACCTAAATATTGCACTGTGGTCATGGAGCGCCACAAACGCCTTTCATAACTCTATTACACTATTGTTGTTTTTTTAAATAATAATTTTACCTGTTCATGCCTTTATAATGTTTAGATTTAATCTACATATCAATTGTTTGAAGATAAGATATAAAATATTTAGAGGAGAAATTACTGTTGAGAGACGGAAAATAAATAAATTCTACTTTAAAAACTAACTATTGCGCTTAAGCAACCCCCTCTGTATTTCGGTTGTTGCTGGTGGCTAAACTAGATCTAGATCTACTTCAGCCAGCGCGACCGGGTCGGCCTCTTAGCGCCGCCATGTTTTTCAAAGGTTCTGGGCCTGCTAACTATAGAGATGGCCTTGGCCCAGGTTGTGTTTGCCAGTCGTTCAAGGAAGGTTACTCTCGCTGAAATTTATTAGGGATATCGTCTACTGGAGTTATGTTCTTGTTTCATTGGAATTCCCCTCCCCCGTACCCCTCCCCACCCCATTATCAGAACACCAGTCTCCCAAGCACCTGTTGACCGGTCGATTGCAAAGGCTGCCCTGTATCTTTGACCAGTGACTTTGTAGATCGAGATCGACCTTTAAATATCTCCATGTCACGTTAACATTATTAATACAGAGTTATGATCAGATGCCTAATACACTAGGGTCCTAATTAATAGAATCTAATGTAGACCTAGATCTAGATCGAAGTCTAGACTAGATTTAAATTTATGTAGAGTAGATCTAGAAGGCAACCGAATTCATCAGGATAAGATCAAGAAATCTAGCAGTGAAGGGTCAGGCAAGGTGCCATTTCGGTATTTTTTACTTTTATATAGATCTAGATCTAGATCTCGACCTTAATAATTTAGATAAATTTTTGTGGGTGGGTGTATGCATTTTTGGGAGCATCTCCATGCAATACATACAATGATACATACATACACACATAATATATATTTTAATGCAGATCTAGATTCTAGATCTAGATCTATGTTATATTTTTTTTTATAAGCCTTAATCTGAGCATTTGTGAAGGAATATTGTTTCTATCCCCAAATAATAAAACTCAAGTCTAGACCTATATTTTCCTTCCTTTTTTTTCTCTGGAAGACAACACACACGTTTGTTAAGTTGAGGTAGTTCATGGTTTCCAAGATGGAGGGATAGAATCAACCATTTTCCTTCATTTCCTTTATTTCCTTTGTGACGCCCTCAAGTGCTCATTTATTATATTTTTTCTCAAGTAGATATACATTCTATGTATACAATGAAAAGGATCGCAAGAAATGAATTCACGGTTCTTTTGCATTTCTTTTTTGGTAGGATTACAGAATTCTTTATCTTGTAGCTACTACCTGCGGCAGTGCTTTGTGATAGGATTAGGGTATAAAAAAATCTCTTAACCAACCTTTTTCCAACATGCAGTCATCTAGATCTAGAATCTAGATTAAATCTACTTTACGGAGATGAGTATTTGCATTTTTATTAGAATCTATGATAGATGATGTAAACCATCCTGTAAACCTACCAATATACTGCAAGAATGCTGATTGCAAGCTATAAGCCTGTTAGTGCTCTTCTTTTCCTTTCTTCATTGCCATCAATTAATATAATCACATCCTTTGTCTGTGTATAGAAAAATACCAAACTTTTGTAATACCATAATTATTTTTCGTGTCATCTGACTTTACATCGTCAAATTTTATAGACTAAAAAGACACTGTCTAATTAATATTAATTACGTCTTCAATATTATCATCATTGGTGTATGCTTTACAAAAATGTACAAGTACAAAAAAATGTATGTATAAAAAGTATTTTCAAGTATGTACTCAATTTAGTGTTGTTCAGATATTGCCAAACTTTTCCATTTTTCAGCTACAAAACTCTGGACAGTACAAAGTAGCTAAGAGACCTGTCCTTGCAAGAACTGGTACATGTAGTTCAGTTTTTGATTGGCTCATGTGTATCCAAGCACTTTCTTTTCATACCTTCTATTAAATAATGACTGCTTTTAGTGTCATCCAGTTAAAATTTATCTTGGTGGTGACAAGGCCTTTTAAGGAGAACAAGGCGTTCGTTTCAATAGATTCTGCTGTATGTTGAAACATTTTTCATAAAGTTTCAGTTTTAACAAAACTCTTTTTTCTTAGCAAAATTAAACTAAATGCCACATTCTTTACCAATATGACTTTCTCTTTATTTTAACAAAGACAAATTCAATTGATTGAGGCATCCAGACATCTCCTTGAAGGCTTAAATATAGAAATGTTTATGAGCTAGGAAACAAACAATTTTTTTTTCCTGTTTCTCTCTGCCTCTCTCAGAGTCTTAACAAGGTTAGCTTTTGTGATATACAATTGTAAAAAAATACACAAATAACTCTAATATGATTGAAAATTGACTAAAAAAATGACATTACATAAAAATATAGGCTAAAATACAGCATTAATGAAAAAACTAAATTTTTTGAAATGAGACAACTGATGTTACATCTAGATAATTTCTATTTTCTAATTTCCTTTTTTTTATGTACTGGAAATGTCTGAAAAAATGCAATCACATTTAAATCGGCTAAAATATAGCATTGATGCAAGAACATAAAATTTGGTTTGATAGGCAACTTTTGTTATATCTGGATACACTTAACTCCAATTTTTCATGATCTTTTTTATAAACTTTAAAATGGGACATTCTCATTTGAAGTTCCTTACCCCTTTTGATATTCTTATTTTGCTAAAATGTTGTTTTTTGTTTTTTTTTCAGGTCTGCTGATTGACAGAGAGAGCTAGACTAGAAAAACATAATGTTTGAGTTTGGATTTGTTCAGCAGCATTTCTCAGGAAGAAAATGGACAATTTTTTATCTTTCTTTGACAACTGTCACAGTTCTTTTGATTCTGCACCGTCTTTTCAAAGCCATGAAGAAGTTTCGATTTTTCAGAAGTCTTCCTCAAGATAAAAACTTTTCCATCCTACTCGGAAACATACAAAATGTAAGTAGTTCTCCAAATTACATTCATGATTTATTTTATTTAGAAAAATAATGATCAGGAAGTGAATCATTTCTTTTTTGTTGTTGTTTCTTTTTCAAAATTGTTTTTTGAATTGTATGAATCATGCGATGATATTATTAGAAACGATATTTTATTCAAAGCAATTTGATAGCTCAATACAGAATATTTTGATAAGGCCTATAAGGAATCTTATTATCTTTGCGGCATTTATTTTGAAATGAAGAATACAAAGAGTTTAAAAAAAGACAGGTAATCTGTAACAACATACATTAGGTCCCCTAGTGTAAACTTGAAGAGGTAAAACACACACAATGTCATTGCTTTCAAAATAGTCCATGGTTATGAATGATCAAAGACATGAGGGACAAACTCAATTAAGAGGAATTGAATCTTTTTTTTTTTAATTGCTAGATTTTTAACTAGTTTTGCATATATCATTTGTTTGGTATAATTATGATAGAGATCTACTTTCATCTATTGATATCAATCAACACTCCTTCTGATCAAAATTAGATGAAATCGACTTTTTATTTGAAATTTTAAATTGGAAAAGCTCTTGGTTTTTAAAGTCATACAACTTAGCATTGAGACACAGTTAAAAAAAATGAAGTAACCTTTCTGTAAAGCTGAATTGGCCTCTCCTACATCCATCATTCATTTAAGGCAGACTTTGGAAGAGTTCACAACTTGGAAAGGTTTGAAATTGTTTTATTATTGAGATTTAATAGTAAATTAATATTTTGGCTTAGTTGTTTATATATATATATATATATATATATATATATATATATATATATATATATATATATATATATATATATATATATATATATATAATCTGACTTGTGTGACTGATTTTTATTTCTATTATATTTCTATGTAAGATACCAAAAGATCCTGAAGATCGAATAGCTTACGGCCGTTCAAAGATGGATAATCTTCACCCTAAATTAAACTGCATGTGGATGGGTCCATTTGATCCAGTTATTGTGGTTTATCACCCAGATACTATTAAATCCATACTGAAATCTTCAGGTTAGTGAACAATGATGCAATGCATTAAAAGTATGCGCATTTGTTAATCAATCAGAGAAAATTGCAAAAGCATAAGTCACTCCTCAACTGGAGCCATATGCCTGAGAATTAGTGGTTTGATTGGTTTTAGCATTTAACATAGTCTTCTTCTTTTTTTGTTTGTTTAGTAGCACTTGTTTACCCTTTGGTAAGGCCACATTTGCTGGCTTCCTGAGGCTGGGCAAGCTTTTGTTTTTGCATTCATATAATATCAGGCTTGATTTTTGCATCAGCTCCAAAATAATAGCTTCTCATGAAATTTTTCATAGCACCAAATAAAAGGTGGGACAGTGCCATATTAACGGTTAAAGCGAAAGACATAGTGTTTGCCACATAGAAGATGCAATTCCTCCCTTGTCATTCATTCCTGTAGGAACAGGCTTGTTCTTAGTGTAGAGGCACTTTATCCTTTCTGAACTCCAGTTTGTTTGGGCTATTTTTTTATAGTTACTTTTAGAGGTTAAGATGACTGAAAGCATTTCTTTGAGCTTAAAGTCTATGTAATTACAATAATGTTTGTAGTATAGTAAAAATGGCATGCAATTTCTCCCCTTTGCTTTTTCTCTCATTTTGCAACTTCCCAAATATGAGAATCATAGAGATAAAGCATGCGCCTTACTTTAGAATTTTTATATGAAAAAGGCAAAGATATATGTTGAAATTTTTTTGTTTGTTTTTTTTTTCTTCAAATTCTTGAAGGGTAAAGAGTAACTATTTCAACTTTTTCCAAGCAATTCATTCTTTGAAAGTTTGACTTTACCTCATATATCCTGGCTGCATTGGTGATATTTCTTCTTTTTTTTTTTTAATTTGTTCACAGCTCCCAAAAGTAGAGGTTTTGCAAGAATTTATGAAATGCTTCTGCCCTGGATAGGTGAAGGCCTTATTGTCTCGAATGGTGCTGTGTGGCAGAGATCACGCAGACTTCTGACTCCAGCCTTTCATTTTGACATTCTGAAGCCCTATATTGAGATTGACAATAAAGCTGCTGACAAACTTCTCGTGAGAATGTTTATTATGATCCTCTTTGCTTACTTACTTTATTCTATTAATCTGAAACCATTAAAATGATTTCATTCATCTCAGAGATTTTTTTTGGTAAAGATCTCTCATAGAAATGGATATCAATAGATATTTTATAATCATTATGTACATAATAGAAAAAAGGCAATTGCTAACTTCAGCCTGAAAAAAAAAAGGCTGAATAATATCATTTAAGATTATGTGACAATTGCTTCATATTTATTGCCCTTTAAAGAACTGAAATAGAAACCATCTAATAGTGGATGAAGTAAAAAGGAAATGTTTTTCATGGATATTTAACCCTATTCACATTATCTTTTGTATGTAAATTCAAGCCGGTATATAATTTTTTAATACTTTTTTATGTACTCTACTTTAAGTATTCCTGATTCCTCTCTCAGCTATATAATTTCTCTTTCGTGTTTCAAAAGATTTTAAAAAGTATTTTTTTAATTACTGTGTCTTATGGTGTTTGAGGCAATTAACCCTGAAGTTCATGTAACACGAATTTCTGTCTTTTAATCATGTATCTTAATTCTTTACAGAAAAAGTTGGAGCCATTTGCCAAATCAGGAGAATCGTTGGATATCTATCCAATGTTGACTTTGTGCACCCTTGAAGTGATTCTAAAATGTGCCCTCAGCTACGATGTAGATATCCAGGCAAAAAGGTATACTGATTGTATGAAAATTTCAAGTTTAATCTAAGTACGTTTTCTCTTTACATGAGGAAACATTTTTTTTAAAGTTACTTTAATGAATAGAGAGAAAGATCTGTGCTTAAAGTTTATTGGATTTTCAGGAGCTGTGCATTTGTGCACAAAAATGACATTGCATTTTGCTTGTTACTTCTCGTAGGCAAGTTATCAATAAATATCAAATCCAAGAAACCTGCAGAGTGTGGGGGGGGGGGGGCTGGATGTCTTTAGGCACAGATCCATTGACATGAACCTTTATGAGCTTAAAACTGTATCAATGTCTTTTTTTTTTTAGCTATAATAACATTCCATGGAATTTGATATATTGCAGTCATACATTCACTTACACGATGTATCACAGAAGATGTTTCTCTTTTGCTTACCTTGACTCATTTCTGGCTGACTACAACTATATAAGTAGCAGCATTGCACTTAACCCCCCTGATTATCATGAATACAAATAAAAGTCACAAAATCTTCTCCGAACGAACATTTGACCATATTTTCTTTCAAAAAACTTTTTTCTCTTTAAATTTATAAGTTTCATTTAGTTCTGCTGATGTAAAAAGAGCCAGATGGTTGAAATGTTTAAAATTTCTTCCATGAGTATGTAGATCAGGTGTGCCACCCTATGGCAGTGTAGGGTAGGTGAAAGTAGTTTGCAAGTAAGCCAGAAATGAGTTGTTAATGCAGAGTGATATATTGTATTTGAGTTGGGGCTATGGTCTTTTTCTTTTCATATAATGCCACAATGAGTAAAAGTTTCAGATATTATAGTATTTGAATTGTCATATTAGAATCTATTGTTTTCATTTTTTTTTTTTGGTTTGAAAATTTCCTTTTAAAAAAAAAAATATTGTATTTTGCAGTCATGACCCATATGCCCAGTCCACAAGACAACTTACTGAAATATTTACAAGGCGTACAAGGTTTGTATTCAAACAGTTCCTTTCGTTTTTTTTATTAAATTAGATGATAGCATATTTAAATTGAACCCTTTATTGATATATTAAACCTTTGGCTGCGCTGTAGATGTACTAGGTACCTCTGGATCATAAGCTTATTTGTTTTGTTGATTCCACAATACGATACAACTTTTTATGTCTAATTTTAGTCTTTGAGCAAGGTTCAAACCTTTGCCATGAGTGAAAAAATAGTGAAAAAAAACCTCTCGGTTTTAGTTTTGGATTGTGTTTAGGAATATCATGTATGTGATTGTGTGTGTACAGTTTCACAGACCCTTTATGGATTGTGCTTCCAGGGCTTGTTTACTTTGGCCTATACACAGATGCTTTTGCTTTCTTTTCTTTTAATTGTTACAAGCTATAGTATCACAATGGCCCATAGAGAGATGTTGAGAGTTTAGCAAAAAATAAAAAAATGAAAGTAAGTCTAATGTGAAATAGATAGTAGCAATTGAATTAAGACTTGCTTATTTACTTTTTTTTTTATAAAAATTTCTCTGCTTTATCCTGATATATTAGATTAATTTTTTCTTTCAAACATTTTTAATGCATATAATAGTGTTCCTTGTTCATTTACCTGCATATTGATAAATACTTTCATAAAAGACTTTTTATTGCACTGGAAAGAGATAGGAGCACATGATCTGAGGTTAGCTTTTTTCCCCTTTCATTTCTCTCTTTACTGAGGTAAATTAAATAATCATTTCTTACAAACATAAGTGTTTTCCGTGCAGCTTGAGATATCTGATATGCCTTTTTTTTTTTTTCAATGTTATGTGAAATAAAAACAAAATACTGAAGGCACATTAGAACTCTAATTCCAATGCACTCATTAAAAAAATTCTGGAAGAAAAACATGAAGCAGCCAAGGATTAGAATGTTTTGAACATTTTTATGAATACATACATGATTAAAGGATTCATTATTAAAAAAAAACAAAACAAAGAAAGTTCCTTGATGGTACTTTAAGGAATTATTTTAAAATGTAAGAATAATAACATACAAGGGTTTGAGAGTATTCTGAATCAACTTTTTCTCTAATTTTTTAATCTGTCTTGAAGAACACCATGGTATTGGCCAACTTTCATTTTCAAGCGCACTGAAGTGGGAAAAAATTTTTTCCAATGCTGTGATTTTGTACATTCCATGGCAGATGAAATTATTCAGAAAAGGAAATCAGAACTGGTAAGCTTCAATGCTTATTTTAACCCTTCTAAAGCTGAAAAGATTTAGAGTGCATATTATCCTATTATGAATGTATTCTAATATCTAACAAAAACAGCAATTGCATTCTGCTACCTTTAAGAGCTTCAGGCTTTGGAGAGGCTGGAGGCAATGAAAGAAATTGATGTCCATTTAACTCAAAAGCATATTTAAGTCAGTTTTCTTTGATTATAAAGTCAGTCATATTTCACAAATTTTCTCTTCCTTAAGCCTTTCAAATACTTATATGGGATTTTTTATTTCTCTCCAAACCACTGGAAGTCAATTTGTTCATTTTTTTAATTTCAATGATGGGTTTTAATTCATACCCAAATCATCAAATATACTCTTCTTATTGTCTTCATGTGAAAGGCAAGTCAATACTTAATAGATATTAAATGAATCGACAGGAGAAGGTCAATTCCAGATAACACAGCTACATGGTAAATGTAAAAAAGATCTAACATAGCAATAGATTTAAGATTTGCCAATAGCACTTGATTACTTTTTCTTACTGCGCCATACTGTCTTAACTGTAAATATTTAAAGTTGAAGTTGCTTCAGATGATTATCAGTGCAACTCTTACCAAAGCTGCTATTTCTCAAACCAAATTACTCTTTTTTAAGCTGCACTAAGCGTAGTTGATTATCTTATTGTATTACTTAAACAACTTCCAATTGTTCTCAAATTCTGAAGAATTAATATCTTTTTAATTCTAAACGGTGATCTCTAGAGGTGAAATTTGGTTTAAAAAGTTGAATTAAAACAGACTTGCATTGCATGTGGTTAAGAAACATAAGAGATATCCTTTTTTTCTGCTTGTTTTGAATTGTCTGCTTATTTTTATTGATTTGTCAGGAAAAAGAAGAGTACAAATCTAAAAAACGTCTTTTAGATTTCATTGACATTCTTCTCATGGCCAGAGATGAAGATGGGAAAGCAATGACCACACAAGAAATAAGGAGTGAAGTAGATACATTTATGTTTGCAGGTAAACTCATATTTTAAAAATTTTAGAAAAGTATAGATCTTATCTATACCACTTTAAAATAACAAACATCAAAAAGTTGCAAAACCCATAGAGATTTTATTTGTTTGTTATTTTAAAGTGGTTCTTGCAGCTAGGTCAAGTAAGCCTGTGTTAAGTGACAGTTCTTACAACAAACTAAAGTAAGTCTGCAATAAGTTTAGGTCAAGTCCAAGTAATTGCATGGATAGAAATAAATGTTTTCATTACCATCCCCAAGTGAATCTGAGTTGCAAGCACTGTTCTCACATCAAATCCAAATGAGTTTTCAATTAGACTGAGTCTCACTAGTATTCAAGACTGCTGCTATCAGAGGATCTGATAAAACTTCAAATAAGTCCATTATAAGCATCAGTATTGCATCTAGCTTGAATCTTGCGTCTAGTCCAGAAGAATCTGTGGCTAACATAGGTCTCAATACTAGAATATGTATATATCAGGTAGCATAAATAAATTTGTGGCTAACATGAGTCTTGCAAATATTTTAAGTGAGTGCAAAATATATGGATGTTCTTACAGATGAATTTTAAGTCAAAATAGTTATTAGTATACAGTATTGCCGTGGTTATCAACCCTATACACCCGAAGGCATTTTGTAACGTCTTACTGCCTGCATACTGCAGCAGCCTGGCGTTTAGAGTTAATCATTGTGTTACTCATACAATATCCTGTTTTTTTCATTGGACTTGAAAAACATTTTGCAATATCTCTTGTACATAGGTCATGACACAACTTCATCTGGCACAATGTGGTTCCTCTATTGCCTTGCTAAAAACCCAGAGTATCAATTCAAGATTCAAGAGGAGGTGGATGCAGTTTTAGAAGGGAGAGATTCAGACCATATCCAATGGTAATTACAGAATGCTCAAATAATGTCATTATGATTTACAATTACCATGTTGCATTAAATTTGAGTCACATATCTATACTGCAAATGTTGTATGGATTTAAAGATAAATTATAGAAATAAAATGCCTGTAAAATATTCACAGAGTCAATCCTTCTCAAGGCTACACATTGTTGCTGATTGGAAAGAGATGACATAATATATATAAGTAAAGTAGAGGTATCTATCATGCAATTAATACTATATAAGTTAATCGAGAGACTATAGTATAAAATACTTTTTGCTCCTAAGTTAGACTGGGCTGACTATTCTTTTCTAATGACCTATATTTCACAATGTTTTTGCAGGAAATGTTGAAATGTTAGCAAAATTTAAATGATGCTGTTATTTAAAAAAAATAATAATCACTCAAACTATGACAAGAAACGTTTCAAAGAGATTAATTTTATTTTTACAAGGTGACTGTGATTCATATTTTAAAAGATAATTTAAAGATTTAAAGATCAGAAAAAGATTATAGTTTCAATTAGAGATTTTTAAATAAAATCCAATAAGTTGTATATCTAGAGATGGTTGCTCTCAGAATTTGAATGTGAATCTACTTGAAAGATAACTTTTGTTATTTCTTAGCAAGCTGCATAGTGAAGCATTTAACAAAAGAAACTTCTTGAGAGAGATGAAAGATTTAAGAACCATGAAACTGTTGACTATCTAATCTGCAGAGAGAAGTTTATTTTCATCACAACTACAGATATCATGGTTTTCAGAACAGGACTCCATGTTATCTTAACAAACTTAACTGTAAACAAATATTTGGGGGAAGGGTTACAAGCACAACAAGATTAAGAGTGCATTTGAAGTGAAAAACCAAGAGCACTTTATTCTCTCTTGATATTGTTGTTAATTGATCAAGAATGTTTATCATCTATCCGGATGTAGTTATTGTATAGATGATACATTGAAACACAAACATTGTAAAATTGTGAAATTTATAAAAAATTTGTTAATTAATTTTTTGACACATATGCCAACAAAAAAAAAAGCTACATAAAAGCACATTTACAAGTTAAAATCGTTTGATAGAATCATGATATCATTAGTTCATAGTGGTAAAAGTGTAATTAAAAATTGTAAAATACTTCTGTGTGTTATCATAAAAGATTTGAGGAAAAATTAACATTCAATTATTTTAGAACTGTGGGTATGAAAAACATTGGAGGTACACTGGATGACAATTTTTGCCAAATGAAAACCCTCAAAGTAATAGGTTTTGGTATTCAAAGGGTATCAGCAGGGATATCACCACAGTATTGCAACATCTTTCCAACATTCCAATGATGTAGAACCTAGCCTAGAGCACTTACAGTGATTAATAAATAGCAGAATAGACACAATGGACATGTTATCAAAAAATTAATATTTGTTTTATCTCTCAACTTTTCTATGGATTTAAAAAAAAAAATTGTTAAAGTAGATGAAGATGAAACCAAAACTTACAACATTGCTGTATAAGTAAGCCAGAGTTAATAATGAACACAACTTCATTTTGATAGCAACTTGGTGATAGTGTAAATGGCATCCCACTAATTGACCATAACAAATTCAGTGAAGCTGAAGTTAATAGAAATACTGACAACAAATTTCATACTTCTTAAACTCATGTATGCAGGCTCATCAGTTTTTAAAAACCTTGTTTTTACTGTATCATTCTACAGGTCTGATTTGTCTGAGCTGCCAATACTAGCATTGTGTCTTAAAGAGGCAATGCGTTTGTACCCACCAGTCCCATTTATTCAACGAGAACTGACAGAGGAAACTATTATAGATGGACACATGATCCCCAAGGGAACCCTGGTCACAGTATCTATTGTACACTTGCACGTCAATCCAACTGTCTGGGAAGACAGGGATGAGTTCAGGTTTGGCTCTAAACATAAGCAACTTAGTTACAAGTCTTTTAGTATGAACTCATTTTAAAAAATGGGAAAATTCCTATATACCTACAGGTCCTGCAAGACTTTGTCCATCCCCTGCAATATGTCATCAGGTCTCCATTTCTCTTGTTTCATTTCTATGTTTTACTGAATGCCCTTCTCTTGAAAAATATCATCTCCCCATCTTCTTGCTTGTCTTCCGGTTTTATGGCTGTCATTTGATGATCCTTCCTGTCCATCTACAGTGGAAACTAGTGCTGGGGCATCAGCACAGATCAGTACTCAACCCGCGGTACGCAGCTACACTCATGGCACATTGAGTAGATTCACGGATCGCATTACTGTGCCGTGCTGTGGGATCAGTGCTAGCTTCTCAACGGCACATGTGTACCGTTGTCTTTAAACTGATTCTATATGTGAAAATAACATCGTGCTTGGGGTGCAAACAAGTAGGCGACAATTTTTTGTTTGTTATAGACCTTCCCGTCAGACATCACTCAGCAGTCAGCATGAATCTCTGGCGGCGAGTGTCAGTGATGTGCATGGGAAATTTAGGGGAGGGGGAAGGTGGAGAGGGAGAGGAAGGGGTACTTGTTTTTTTAATTTTTATACTTAATAAATTTCAGTTGCAACAACACGCTCAGGTTATAATTTTTATTATTGTAATTAAAAAAAAACAAACAAACAGAATCATGTTATAATTATGTTTTATTTATCGTAGATGCATAACCTATTGTTTCGCATCAGCTTTGTTACATGTCTTTGTTTTAATACTCTATTTATGAGTGATCTTTTTGTGTGAGCTTCTTGTAACCCTGTATCGTTTGATTTTTTTTTCAGTCCATTAGATTTACAGCATTCTCTGTAGGAACACATTTCTGTTGCCTCCAGTTTCTTTTATAACTGTTTTGAAATTGTTCAAGCCTCGCATCTATACATCTGAATGAGTTCAATACAGTGTTATCTCTAATCTAATAAATGCTAGGCTTTGCTGGTGGATCTCAGTTCTTTTTGCTTGTCTTTCAAAAGTTTTGATGGTCTTTCTTCTTCCAAGAGACTATCAAAAAGTTTTTTGTTGTAAGTGGTTTTGGAATAAGAATGACTGCAAAGAGTACAGGACTAACAACCATATTAAAGATTCAATACTTAGTCCAAGATTTTGTTTTGGAGTGTTTATGAATTTTGAAAGAATGAAGTTGGAAGCAGCACAGCTGGTGAAGCTTTGCAAGTTACATCTATGCTTTTTGAAGAGAAGTGATAAAAGCTGTGACAGTGAAAGGAGACTCTGAAATGAGTGAGAGGCTTGATGTAATGTAGACCTAGTCTTAAGATATATAATGCAGTCTTTTATATTAAAATTTCTAATAAAGATTTATTCTATAACTAGTCATGCAAAATTCCTTTTTGATATTTTAATGTTACCTCTCTTATATCCCTCAAACTAGTTAATTTAGGGTCTCTAACCACAAAACTGAGTTCAAACATTGCCATTCCCCTCCATAACATAAATCTTTGTCGTTTGCCCTCATTATTGTGAAAAATATATCTCAATAAAATTAATTCTCTATTATGTCAAGATTCAAACACACCGATAATAATACAGCTATATTGCAGCTAATAGAAGAATTTCTGCATGTGTTTTCTGAAGATCATGATTGATTTCAGTACTCAAAATCTTTTTTCACTGCAAGCTGACCTAGGAGTTCTCAAGCTGCACAAAATCTGCAAAAATGTAATCTTTTTGCTGAAAATATGTTTTTATGTTTCAAATTGGCATTGCTCCTGATGACACCACAAATAAACTCAGACTAATATATGCATTGGATCCAATCACTTAATTGTAGGGAAAAAATCTGATCTAATCAGTGCATTTTGACAGAATGAGGTATTTGATTAATAATGATTCTAATGTAGCAGATTCAGCTTTAACTATGTCATCTTTTAGAATACATTTTTTTTCTTCACACCTGAATTTTGGAAACATATATAAATTTGATAGTTGGGGACAAATGATTATGTTGGTTCTGAAAAAAAAAAGAAAGAAAAGTTAAATTTAAATATTTTCAGTTTAATTAAAAGAAAAATATATTCTCTTTAGTTTTATCTTGCATGAAATCACTGCTTACAAAATGGCTTGAAATCATTTTATTTTCTACCCTTTAGACCAGAGCGTTTTACATGGGAGGAAATGAAAGGCAGAGACAGCTTCAGTTATGTACCCTTCTCTGCTGGACCACGAAACTGTATTGGTCAACATTTTGCTGTTCATGAGATCAAAGTACTTACCAGCAGAATTTTGAGGAAGTGAGTACAATTAGATGGACTAGGAAAAAAAAAAGGCTCATGCAAATTTTTTATCTGTAAAAAAAACAGTATCGTTTGTTCTTAGCCAGGGCAGGCTCTTTATAAATATAAAAAAAAGCAACTGATTCTGCAGAACATGTTACCGTTAAGTATCTCGACCCTCATAGGGTTTTTTTTCTTTTAGTGGAAGTATTTCGTGTTTTGATTTTGTGGTTTTTTATTTGACTTATGATATTTCACTTAATTTTTTTTATAAATGATAGGCTTCACATTAAAAAAAAAGTTGCTGTTGAAAATCTCAAATTGGTTATTTATTGTGATAAAAATAGGTAACCTAAGGTAAAGAATTATGTGGACTTGGTGTTTAAAACGAACCAAAAAAAATTATGATCATGTTCATTTTTTTAAAATAAATTTAAAAAGAATTGCAACCTAACTAGAGAAATTGTTCTACACAAATGGACCAATACACTATGATTATAGATGTCTGTTATTATTTCTCCTTTTCAAAACTCATATCTTGTAAAGTTAGTGAAATGGTGTATTTAAATCTGGCGGAGAAAATAAGTGGGCTAGCCTAGGCTCAGGTAACCGAGCTAGCATTACCCTAATATGACCCTTTGCCATAGGTCAAATCAGTAGTGCTTTGATTAAATTGATTTTTTTTTATACTTGAAGCAGTATTGCCTCTTGACTGATCTTCATAAACTTTGACATTTGTGTAGGTTGGATTAAACACATGTGACTGTTAAGATTTTCATTGCTGTAGTTAAAAAGATTAACCTCTAGTGTTGCTCTTTAATCATCCAAATACAGATTCACATTAGAACTAGCTCCTAACAGACCACCTCCAGTGCG
Source organism: Elysia crispata (assembly GCA_033675545.1). Lineage (NCBI taxonomy): Eukaryota > Metazoa > Mollusca > Gastropoda > Plakobranchidae > Elysia > Elysia crispata. The sequence continues at coordinate 211,613 of JAWDGP010007701.1, read as the reverse complement.
CTTTGCCCAAGCTACATTGCAGAGTCAGAATGGGATGTGGTTAAAATTTAAACTTCGCACAGAATTCCAGAATTAAGAAACATAGTCTCTGTTTGTGACTTTTATGTAATCTCAAGGTCTTTGGTCGTGTACACAAAATATGTTGATTTTGTCTTTCATTGTTTTAAGAGCTGCAAAAATATGATGCGTTTTAATTCTGATAGTTTAAATTATGTATGTCCTCCCGAAAAAAACTACTTCGCAAAACTGTACTTAAAGCTGCGACCGATATATCACAAAGTTTTGTAACTCTGCAGAGGATTTTTGTTGTGGTCTTTGCTTAAATCTCTGTCTTTTGAACATTATTCAAATGTTAGCATTGATACGTGTTAAGTCTTATTAAAAAAAGATTTGTGTAAATTTCGTTTCAGCGTAATACTTTTATGATAAAGAGGCAGCTGTTGTGATAGACATAGTCATGGGTAACTGCTCGAGTTTCTTTTTAATAGTCGTGGGCAGCTATTTAGTATTGTCCAGGAATAATTTGTGATGAGTTTGACTAGAATTAATTCTGGTTGTTATGTTATCTTTTTATTTTTTGTGTGTAGAAAAGATGGTTTTATATAGTCTTTTTCTCCAGTTTGATTTTTAGAAGGATCATTAACATCATCCTTATTATTATTATTATTATTATTATTCTTGTTGTAGTTGTTGTTATTATAAAATCATCATTATCGTCATCATCATTGTTATTATTATGGGTGCGAGTATTTATAGAATCACACCTGTAAAGAACAGATTCACCCTAATCATCTAGATCTCAAATACAATTTTATATAAAATAAACATACCTGAATTCAGAAATATACAAAGTAATTGATAATCATCATCAATAGTAGTAGTATTAATAGTAAAAGTCGTAGTAGCAGCTGCAGCAACAGCAGTAGTAGTAGTAGTGGTAGTAGTAGTAGTAATAGTAGTAGTAGTAGTAGTAGGAGGAGGAGGAGGAGGAGGAGGAGTAGCAGCAGCTGCAGCAGCACAGCAGAAGTAATAGTAGTAATAGTATAGTACTAGTAGCAGCAGTATAATAGAAGTAGCAGCAGTAGTAGATAGTTGCAGTGGGAGTAGTAGTAGTACTTTTGCATACTACTTTGGTAGCAGGAGAGCTTTGTAATTTACAGGAAAAAGAAATGAAAAGATTTTTAAAAACAAGAATATTTTTTGTCAGTGAGTGAGGCAATTATGCAATGTTTGTGTCAAATACTATAGATAAAGTCTCAATAATTGCTGGTAGAGAGTGACAGAGAAGGGAAGAGAGTATTATTTAATTGAATTTTGTATTTCTTGACTTTAACAATTAGCCACTCCAGTTAATAATTTTTTATTAACCATTTTTGCAAACTTATGGTTTTCATTATATAAAGTTTATCTTGTTTTTACTTATGGTAAGTAGAAAAAGTGCCATTTTCAAAAGTGTGACAGGAAAAAAGATTAACTATAGATTTTGGAAAGTCTTTCAAAGTGTTCATCTAAAGTTCATTTGAAGACAAAACTGATCTCACTTCCTAACAAAGCTATATCAGTTAGCAGCTTTCAACTTGCAATCAGATCATTTCTGTGAAACATTAACTTTGTCTTTGCTCAGGTCTCTTTAAAACAAAAGAATTTTTTGGTTGCAACTAATATTTATTCCCAAATCATTTTTCTCAGCATAGAATGATTTGGTGCATAATCAGAATAAGAACACAAGAGAGCTGATTGCTCTTAGGGGCCTCTCTTAGCCCTACCATAGTCAATACAGATAGCTTCACCACATAGTAGAACAAGTAGGGCCTACATTTTACTAAGATCTACTCTAACTTATGTTAGTTGAAACATTATCTTGCCCATTGTTTTATTTGGGGTTGCCCATACTCTGAAAACACAAGGGACACATTTTAATTTGATATGTAGCACTGAGGTGTAACATTCTGAGGAATTATTGCTGCTTAATAGCAAACATTAGTTTACATTCCTTTGCTTTGTGCTGCATAAACTATATCAGATGTGAAATCGGTCCTGGAAGCCCTCTTAAATTACTATTGTGTTGGTGCAAGTTACATGCTCAATTTTTTTATTACTGATATTACATTTGGCAATCTTCCTATACCTACATGGATTAATGTACTTGAATCTTTTCTTTTTCATCTTTTAACTTTTTTTTTTAAATATATTTTTAACTCTTTGATAACCATTATTATTCAGTATGGATATGCTTTAAGTTTAACTTTTCAGTCGTATGGACGATTCATTCAGATAAACTATATACCGTTGTGCTGTCTATCTAAAGTTTTAAATTAAGCTCATGATATTTTATATTGGTTTAATTTTGTACTTTTCTTTATTCTCTTAATACCCTTAATATTTTTGTCTGTTTTCATGGATATTGCACTTGCTGTCAGTGAATTAAGTGATCTCTTCTGTTCTTTTAGCTTTATTTGATTGTCATCTCTCAGGGTTTTTTTTTGTCAAATGCATCTTAAAGTGTTTGATTATGCAGATTTAATGATTTAGAAAAAGAATTTTTAATGGCCTCAAACTTGATGCTTTTTTTTTAATGTACATGTATACACTCCTTGTCAAATCAGATATTGAGATTCTTAAACTGAAAATATGTTTTATATATGCAGTTATATTACAAATATTACAAATATTCAAGAGGTAAAATATCCTTTTAGGGGTGTTTGGTACCAGGTGCACAAAATTATATTGTTGTTTGACTATTTACACCTCTTTAGATAAAAAAAAAAAAGATTCATACTGTCTTTACGTCTGATATTTATTTCGATTTGTATGTTGAGAAATATGCAGATATATGTATATTATACTGTTATATTGCAATGAAAGGATCTCTTTCTGTGCTGATGTGTCTCTTCTTTTACTGGTGTGATGAATGCCTGAGGCACGGCGGATAATTTTTCTTACTTAAGGAATGTTGATAGCAAATTTAATGAACCATTCATTTTATTTTGACAACTGATTAGAATGGCTGGAGAAGGAATAAAGCTCAGCTGTATGGCGCAACTGCCTCAATTGCTTTGGGAGTTTACTTGCACTTTTTATTCTTCTATAATAAATATATTATAATTTGCGTTGGATTATACCTGAAAGACAAGATAATGAACAAGTATGTGGAAACCCATGCAAGTTTTAACTTTTCTTAAGATAAAATGAAAATGCAACAAAAGGTTCAAAAGTTTATACAAGACCTCATTGCAAACCAAAATATTCTCAAAAATAAGTTATTAACAACATGGCAATGAAACACGAAGACCAATTCAAAATAAAAATCAGCTGGATCCACACCTGTTACTTTACAATACTAGTTTACTTCCACTGCCTTTAAAATATCTCACACAGATGAAAACACCTTAGCATGTAATACAGATCTTTCCCAGTTTCCAGTCTGTGAAGACACAGATAGGTGATCTGAATGCAGCCTGCAACAGAAACTCGGAGGCATCCTTTAGGATATCCAGACAATAATTATTATTGACTTTGTTTTGAAAAACGAAACTGCTAGTCTATATCATATATCATTAAAAGAAATATTGATACAAAGGAAGAAATATTTCTTTAGAATTGCATTTGAACAGTAAATTTATGTCTCTTGAAAGTCTGTCACACTCACTGTAGGAAAAAGGATACAGTTATTGGTATAGGTACCTGCTGTTATAGTCTCATATATTTCTTGTTTAAAGGCTGTTAACAGTATGGTTTGCCACATGCAGTTTTTCTTTTCTATCCTCAAATAAGTATAGTGATATAATACCAGAATATCGTCTGTTAACTTTTACCCTTTTCAAAATAATTGTTATTTTCAGAAAAGGAACCTGTTTTTGACTCAATCAATATCTCAATAAATAAATAAATACTGTACTCACTTCGCTTTGATTCTGTTATTTGTGTTCTTTGACATGCTGCTCTGGCTGCTGGAAAGTACTGTAAAAATTAATAATCAAGCTTTATGGAGACCAATAGACTTTTTGAACTCCACTTATGAGAAGTATTGTAAAATTTTATAGTATTGAAGTCATTAAAATAAAGTCCCAATGGCAAAATACATGGGTGAAAGTTCTCCAGAATGTTTCGGATACCCAGCTTCATGTATTCGATTGGTCCAGTTCTGGAATTGGGTCTGAAATGGATTTTCTCAAATTCAGGACAACCTCAGCTCATATAAATAGTGTATGACATGTGCAGTGAAAATTCCACAAAATTGTATTGATGATGATGATGGGTGTAAGGCATTTATAAATATTAACATTTAAAAAAAAACTGAATGGTGTAACATTTACACCACATAAGCAAAATATATTATGCATAGTTGCATCAGTATTTGAGAAAATTGTTGCCAAATCAGTTGTTAAAAATTTTGATGTAACTAGAACTTTTCAACAGTTCAAACTTTTCACATTTATGATTCGCATTGCTGTTGACTGCTTTTTACAACTCAATATAGCAAACTCCAACTTGAGAAGTTTGAGAAAAGATGCCACAGAGATGGAGACAAAAATCAATATCTCTGCTTTTTTCCACACTTATTTACAGCAAGGCATTCTCCTTAATTCTATGAATAATGTTCTCCTGACATTCAACTCATTCTTATATCATCGAGTATTAATTGGAATTTTAAATATACAGTACTATGTTATGTGAAAAGTTGAACAGTTCCTTTGATTCATTACTATTTATTTTAGACTAAAAAGAAAATTATAACATTTCAGAAAACGAATTAAAATGCATTGATTAGAAAAAAAACAAATCACTTGCTTGATTGGCATTCATTAGGAACAATTATATGGTATATTTTTGTTACAAAAAAAAAACCTAGAAAAAAATTGAAAATTTTAACTTAGGGAAACAATTTCAAAATTTCTTCATTATTCCTCTTTCTCCAATTCTCCGCCAATCACAATCTCTTCCTCTCTCTCTCTCTACTGTTCTCTTTGTATCTGCTTCCCCTATTTCTTATCTTCCTTCCATCTCTCTATCCGTTCTCCTTTCCTCATCCACCTTCATTTTTTTCATGTTTCCTTTCTGAATCTCTTTTCTTATCATCTCTTCCGTCCTCCACCTCTCTGTCTGTCTGTCTGTCTCTCTCTCTCTCTCTCTCTCTCTCTCTCTCTCTCTCTCTCTCTCTCTCTCTCTCTATGTGTGTGTGTGTGCTTTCCGGCCTCTTCTGCTACGCTCCCCTTCCTCCTTAGTTTCCTCTCTCTCATTTCTCCTCACTCTTCATTCCCCTAAAGTCAATTATCAATATGATTTGCTTTTGAGCCTACTGGCGGCATTATACCCTGGGAGCGACCCCTAGGAGGAAGTCTCTCGAAGCCATACTTTTCACAGGCGCGCTAAAAAGTCCCTGTTTGTCACAACAAAGAGAACGCTGTTCCACGGTTGGCTTTGGAAACTACCAGAGAATGTCTGAAAATAGCTTCATCATCTGAAGAAGAATTCTTTTTTTTTTTTTTTTTTCGGGTATGGACAGACTGTTCTCTATATTAATTAGGCTAAGGCGTAGGTGTCGAGTTAACGCAACAAAAAAAAAAAAAAAAATAAAAAAAATAAAACAAAAACAAAGACAAAAACAAAACAAAAAACATACACAAAAGAACAACAAAAAGAACAAAAAAAAAGTATAGAAAAAAAAAGCAAGTCCCAAATTCCTACACCAAAAGGCTTTATTTTTATATGAGGATGACTGCGGAAACATTTGAGTACACCTTATACTAGTACAGGAGACCTGTTGGAACTGCACTCCTATTCTTCCAAAGGAACGACTTGTAGTAAGAAACTGCTCAGACACAAAAAGAAAGTCTTTTTTGTTATTCTTCCCCGTTCATACGGGGGGGGGGGGGGTTGTAACAAAAAAGTAATTAAAAAGAAAAAACATGTAGATCTATAATAATTATTATGCTATCTGTCTCGACACGAATAGAGCTAAATATGACCATTTCAATAGAGAAATCGGCTTCAATTAATAAAACTGTAATATATTTTTCATCCATACAATTAAAAGAGAAAAGCATGCAAACATAAATGTAATCAAATACATTAGATTATGATCTTTGATCTTGTTATAAATGTGTGGATTCCTAAATAGATACCCCTTGTTTTGCCAATTTCACGACTGGTCACGACTATACATGTCATAATCAGCGAATCCGTGTTTTCACTTTCAGTTTCAAATTCCTTGTAATTTCAAGGAAAATTTTACGCGTTGGTTCATCGTCTGCAATGGTTAAATTTGCTCGGATATCTAGATCTAAAAATCTAAATGATATATCTACCGAGTTAAGTACAAAAATACAGTCGTAGATAGTGTGTTGCAAAGCTAATACAGCTGGCTTACAATAATAGGGGCTTAATCTTTTTATCTACAGGAAAGAAGGACGAAACAGAATCTAGATTATATTTTGATCTAGATCTAGATCTAGATATCTTGGACATAAAATAAAATGTCCACATTAACAGGTAAATTAATTTTTTTCCCAAACTCTATGATAATTTCCCTTCAAATTATGCTTTCCCTTTCAAGATCAGTAAAATAACATGTGCACGGTAGTGCTGGGGCTATCGGCACGGATCAGTACCCTACCCGCGGCACGCAGCGACACCCACGGCACATCGAGTAGATGCACAGTACGCAGTACTGTGCCGTGCCGTGCCGTGGGATCCATGCTAGCTTCTCATTGTTACATGCGTACCGTCGATTTTGAACTGATTCTGTGCTGACAAGTAGGCGACAAAGTTTTGTTTGTGATAGAACTTTCTGGCTTTCCCGCCATACATCGGTCAGCAGTCGGCATGATCACTAACTGTGTGTATTTGTGTGTGTGGGGGGAAAAGGTGTCAACGCTGAGCAAGGGAAATTTAGGGGAGGGGGGATGATAACAAAAAAGATCTCTGAAGAAAACGGACACTCTTCACAGTAAAAGACCGCAATCTTTGAGAAATTTGTTTTAGGCCTATAGTGTTAATCAATGCGCACTATACAGTATACACTAACTACACCGATCTCTTCATTCTTCTCTGCTCTGATTAGAACCAACCTCTCCTTTTTTGCTTTGTCTTCATGTTATTCCACTGCTGTTCTTATTACTTATTGCACTTTAAAATAACAAGTTTATACTTGTCAATGAAATTTAGTTCTGCTTACTAAACAATCATTTTCCTTTTGTTGCATTTTTGTTAAATGAGCTAAATCTGATTGCTGCTGGTCTTTATTTGTTGTTTGAATTATTATACTTAGGCCTAATAAATTTCAGTCGGGAAAGCACGCTCAGCTCATAATTTTTTATTATTGTCATTTAAGAAAAAATTAAAAAAAAAAACAATAACAGATTCATATTTATTTTTTTTTCCTTGGGGTGGGGTGATGGTATAATCTCTAGTTTTTGTGTCATTTTACATTCAATGTGAAAGTCAAACTATAAATTAGTGTATATTAAAAAAAGAACAGAAGCTTGTCATAAATCATGCAATCATAACTTATCATCTTAGTCTTCTGTCCTTTTAATATTAATTGAATGATAATGCATGCCTATATACAGATAAAACTTTAATTATGTCCAGACAAACTGAGATAATAAAAAGTCAATGAGAAGCAAAAAGAAACGAAAAAAAAAAGAAAATGACAAAATAGAATAAAACAAAACAACAATCTTGACTGACGACTGGGCACCTCGCGCTGGCGCTCCACATTGACGTGCCCAACCCCGTTTATTGAGCCACTGGCCAGTTTTTTTTTACCCTAAGAAATTATTTTTTATACAATGCAGCGGAGGTCTAATCTATATTTTTAGATATGACCGACACTAAGCCAAAAGATGTGTGTGATACTGTAGACTATGGACACGCGCATGTGGGTATATCTGTATGTGTGCATTTACAAAGGTGCCGGGAAGTGTTAGGGGTGTGCCGTTTCAGCTGTGAGTAGATGACTGGAGAGCCGTCGCATTCAGTGCCGAGTCCCTAGATTTAATTTTAGGCTCTCGGACCTAGGGCGTACCGTGCCGTGGATCGGGGTGTGCTGTGCCTGTCACGGATAAGGGTGTGCCGTGCCCGGGGTACCCTTCACCTTGGGTCCCGATACTCGACGGGTAGTAAAAAATCGGGTAGACCCCAGCACTAGTGCACTGCCCATTTTGGAATAAAATGAACCCGATTGAACTCAAAATTTTTACTTAGATCTAGCAAGATCTATATAATAGCAAAGGATTTAAGTAAAATACCTCAACTTTACAAGTTGATATAAACATTTTTCAAACTATAAAAGCTTTTCTATTTATTCTTAGCAACCAAAAAAAAATATAATTATACTGTCTATAAAACTTTTTTTTTTTGAGTCTCACTTGAGACATAAGAATAAAACAATGCCTGATGCTAGTTCTTCAGTGAATTAATATAATTTCTACGCCTAAATTGTAGTGATAGGGAATTGAATAAAGTACATAGACTTTACAAGTTATTACATGAAAACCATCAATTTGCAGCATATAGTCAATAATAAACACCAAATTTGTTCTTTTAGATCGAATTGAAGCCCATGAAATATTCACAGTTGAGATCACCAACAGTCTCAATAAATATTGTTTGCTTCTTATTTATCTATATTTTTTTTATATGATGAAGTTGTGAGTTTTGGGATGATTCAGAATGTCAATCAGGACTTTTTTGAGGCAAACAAAATGGCATCAATTTTTAAAAAAAATTATTCCTGAGAACTAGATGGTGGCCAAAGGGTCGGCAACAGTTAAACAATGTCACCTAATTTCTCATGCAAAAGGGAAAGGCTAAAATGTTCTATAAGAGTTTGCTTTGAAAACCAGATGTACAGGTAACACCGTAACTAGAAGATTATTTCTTTATCATTTTATACCTTTTTCTTTCTTAAGTTTTTGGTTAGAAATATCATGTTTAGCTGGACACAAAAGATTGTTTCATGAACACTACCTGCGTTTAAGCTAAGTAATATTCATAAGTAACTTTGAAGCCAAAGGGCAAAGATTATTTTTAGAATTGACGACCAGTCCAATAAAAGATCCGCCCCTTTTCAAATTAACTTAACTTGTGCTGTAAGCCAGCAAACACAGCTAAGAAACAAACGAATGCTGCTTTGCTCGATTTTTTTTCTTTTATCTTTGATCTTAATAATGCAATGTGAACAAAATTTGTAAAGTATGATCTTACAATGTTCCCATTTAATTTTTTTTTTTACAGGGAAAACCTAGTTATTTTTATTTGTAGCTTGTGACTCTTTACCAATTTTTTTGTCATTAACCATGAGATTTCCATGGCAAGGCAGAAAACCTCATGAATTACAAATATATGTTGTCATCTTCTGAAATATCTTATGATAGAGATCCACACAAAAGAAGCTGCCAAGATTTATTAAAGAAGGCATTCAAACTTCAGTTTATGTGCATTAAATTGTCGATTTTTTTATACTTGCAAAAAGATTCAGAAGATGAATCTGATCAGCGTCCCTCATTTGGTGATGGAAGTGACCAGATGCTTCCATCGAAATCGAAGAAAAACCTGAAGAGGCCGTATTCAGCAATATCTGCATTTGGTGATGCTGGGAAGGAAGAAAGTGAAGATGATTGGAAACCTAGTGCTTTTGTCAGAGACAAAACAGAAAATGTTGAAATGTCTGCAAAGGCTAGAAAAATGATGGTGAGTGGGAACTATGCCTATGATAATGGTACATAGCTGAAAATGGAGAAGGATTCAAGTAGCAGAATTTTTATGAAAATTTTAAAAGGATAAAAGAAAAGGGTTAAACCAATGCAAGTTTTATTTTTTTTTCTCCTGCTCACTAGGATTTTAAGAATATGGTTTATCGCACTCTTAAATGAAAATACTATCACTTTCCTCTTAAAAAATTTTGCTCGCTGAATTGTTAAATGTTTTTATGTGAATAGTGCATATTTGAAGAGAATCAGATATTGCTAACCTTGTAAATTGTCAACATTGTATTTGTCTACAGGCCAAGATGGGTCACAAGGAAGGAGAAGGCTTAGGCAAACATAGCCAAGGGCGGAAACAGATTGTGGAGGCATCCACACAACGTGGCCGTCGTGGTCTTGGCATGGTAGTGGCAGGGCTAGAGCCCAAGAATCTTGATTGGGACTTTGATAAAGAAAAGGTAAGTTCTGAGATTTTTACTTTGTTTCTTTATTTTTTCTCTCAGTTATCTATTTGTACTATAATTCACCACTTCATTTCAATACTTAATGACAACTGTATAGCATCACCACAAAATAAGACATATTGCGGCAGACGACTACTTGGGAAAATGCTATTTTCTTCAAGAAAGCTTGAAATCTTCAATATTTAAAGTGCTTGTACTTTCAAAACGTATGAAAGTTTGAAATTAGAGCAGTCTAAAAAGCGGAAATTTCAAGCTTTCTTTAGGAAAATTGCGTTTATCCAAAAATTCTTTCGCTGCAAAACATCTCATTTTGTGGCTTTGGTACCCAAAAAGTTTTAAATGTCAAAATAACATGTTTGAGAAGATATCAATGATTTTATTGTAGCAAAGAACACCTAAAAGAGAAAGGAAAATTGAGTCAGTGTCAAATCTTGAAAAAAGTCTTAAATACTTGCCATGAATTGCTTTGCATTCTTATTACTTTTATATTACCAATGAACAGGAACAAACGAAAGACACATGAAGACTTTTTTAAGTTACATTTTTATATGTGCCTTCTCTCATTTAATTTTTTTTGTATAAAATATCGTTTTGATGGCTGCAGATTATCATAGATGAAATTGTAGAATGGTTGCCTCCTTACAATGGTGAGGTCCCTGATTTAAAAGAACTATTAGAGTGGAAGGTCATTGGGCCTGTAAGTATTTTCACTAAGTATTTTATGTTATTTTCTTGCCTTATTAACATGTTGAGATGATAACTCTGTTTTTGTTTCTTATCATTTTTTTTATAGTCTGACTTTTTTTTTTTAAAGAGAACGCTTGCTTCAGAAAGCTCATAAGAATTAAGCACCTCATTTTAACTCATTTATGCATAACTTGCCTGTCTTTACATCTGAACCAACCTACGCTGCCTTCATATAACACACTCAATTTACCAAGATGAAACATTGTTATAACCTCTGCATCACCAAAAGTAGATCTAAGATTTTCGCAAAGACAAGATGATTTTGAAAAAATTTTTTTTGTTAATTTGTGGTTTGAAGAGGATTTTGTGAGCTTATTCAGATACTTATTTACTAGTAGTAAGGTGGCTACAGGTTTTATATTGCTATTGTTATAGTAACGATACGATCTATTGGAAATGACTAAATTATGCTAGCAAGTAAATGCACTTAACTCATTCTAATGAGAATGGATTATAGTGCAAATCAAAATTAATATTGCAAAAGTTTTCCAAATGTTTAAACTTTATTTTAAAAAAAATTATGAATAATGTCACTGAGTATTCTATATTCTCTTCAGAAAAAGAGAGATATTGATGATGAATCAAATTTTTGCTCAGAAGAGAGCCTGATGATGGTTCTCAATGGAAAGGTAAAATTGTTGTGTAAACCTAATTCAATCCTGCCAGTACATTACTAATAGCCATAACATATAAAAATCTCACTGTATTTTTTTTCTTCAGGGTATTTCCTTTGAAAAAACAACAGAGTATTCACTTTCAGCTCAATTTATTGGCTCAACATTTTTGCCTAGTAAGAAGAAAAAAAATGAAAGCCATATAACAGTTGGTAATAATATTCTGTGTGATCTGATTCACAAATTTTATGTTGAAACTCTGAAAAATCAATACTCCGTAAAAAAAAACAGTGGTAGCTTATACACCATTATTTTTACATATATTGCCTCGAGAAATCTCATCTAACATGCTTTATTTTACATTATCTGAAAATTTCATTTGACTCATAATACAGCTTATCTTTTGTTGCCTTGACATTTCTAGAATGTGTTTGATCAACTTGAACCAGAAGAAATGCGAAGGGCTAGAACAAGGTCCAACCCATATGAAACAATTCGTGGTGCTTTTTTCCTAAACAGGTAAAAAATATAGTTTAATCTATGTTGAAAAGTACTGAGAATTTTTTCAAAGATTATATCCTGAAAGATAACATGGGTCAATGTCAAGTTTTTCATAGTTGTAAGAAAATTAAGAGGAAATAGCCAAAACACAAGATGTGATTGGTTGCAGCTTAGTCAGGCGAATATGATTATCTATTATTTGCATGAAGCTTAATTTGTGATCCTTCTCTATTTTGCTCTGCAGGTTTTGTACATTTCGTATGTATTGTTTATTACTAGGCATGGACTTTCCTGAGCATTAATTAATATTATTTACAGGAGTTCTGCATTTCATAGAGGCATATGATCTATGTTTGGAAATTATCCTTCTCATCACCCAATTTCCAAGACCCTTTTAGAAAAATATAAACCCAATTATACCCATTCAATGAAATTAATATATCTTTGACAAGTCAGTTTAATAAACTAGTCATTAACTTAAAATCTTTTTTCTTTTATAAAAGTAATTGGTTATAAAAATGGGCAGCTTCAAATTTATATAAGAAAGTTCTTGAAAATGTTGTAACCCCAGCCACTTTCATCCTTCACATGGTATCCTTAAAGAATTCAATTGTGCAAAATAGTTTGTTGGAGAAATTATGAATGAAACTGATGCATGCTTGACATAATATATCTTAAGCCTTATTCCATGTCATTTCAGAGCAGCTATGAAAATGGCTAACATGGATGCTGTTCTGGACTTCATGTTTACAAACCCAATGCAGTTGAATGGGGTGAAAATCACATAAGCCTAGTCTAGCTTAAACAAAGTTTGCTAGAATTGTTTGTTTAAGCTGAATGTCACTTCATTCTCCATAATTTTTTGAACAGCGTTTCATCTTCTGTCAATAAGTTTGGAAATCTGCTGAGTTTTTTAAGTGCAATTCTCAGATCTAATCTAAGAGAAACAATATCCTTTGGAAAACTGATATGCTTTTCATGAATATGAAATCAAACCTGAACACTTAAAGTTAAATGTCTTTTTTTAAAATCATCATCAATTTTATAATGAGATTATCCCTTTTATCAATTAAATGACAAAACAATAGAAAATGTAAAATTGAATTTCTCAAAGTTTGAGATAAGAAACAATGAAAAAAACCATACCATACTCCTATTGAACAAAACTGTTCTGCATCCCATATATTTCTTGAAGAATCTTATACTGAGAAAATCTTATCTTATATTCTTCACCTTTGTGTATATGTCCTCTAGGATCCATTAGTCGGGCCTGAGGAGCTTTTGTATTTTGCTGACATCTGTGCTGGCCCTGGTGGTTTCAGTGAGTATGTCCTATGGCGCACAAAGGGTGAATCAAAAGGGTTTGGTCTAACTCTCAAAGGAAACAATGACTTCAAATTGGAGGATTTCTTTGCTGGTCCACCAGAAATGTTCGAGCCACACTACGGTAAGATCCTTCTAGCAGTGAATATCGCAATAAGCTTTGAAACAAAACTTTATGGGATTCTCAGCTTGCATCTTGAACTCTTGAACACTGTTTATAAAATCCAAACCTTGCATTTAAAGCTATTTGGATTATGATAATTATTTTCTTTATTACACTTAATATCTTGGTGTCTTCATCTTAAGTATAATGTTAATCACAGGACTTGAAATCGATAATAATTAGGCAGAGCAGTAATTTGGATCAATTAAAAAGCATAGTTTCCTGCTGTAAGAAAATAAAGTGCAGTTGAAGAACTATTGCTTTGCTGCATTTTGCTAAATTAGCAGATTATTTTTAGAGATATTATAAAAAAAATATGTTAAATCTGGGAAGTATCTTGTGATGTTATAAATTTCTTTAAGTGATGAGTTCTTAAAAAAAATGTACAGCTATTATCTGAGTGTCCAAAATGAATCATTTAGCCTTACGTTCCAATTATTTTTAAGTTCTGTGCAAGCGAACTCAATTTGCATGACCTAAATATTTGACTTAACCTTTTTTTTAGTTAGTTGCTTTGTGGTCCTGATAATATTATTTTGCATATTTTTTTTTGTCTTTTGATTGTCTCAGAGATAAAAACCTTTTGTTTATACAGGTGTAGGTGGCCTTGATGGAGATGGTGATATTTTCAATGTGGACAATCAGAGAGAGTTTACAAATTTTGTGCTTGGTAGCACAGATGGAAAAGGTGTACATTTTGTCATGGCTGATGGTGTAAGTTTAATCTATATTGCATTACAATGCAGTCCTAGTGTAGGTTTATAGTAAAACAGCTTTTATGCAGAAGTTTATTATGTGAACATATTTTGCCTTTAAAGTCTCTTCACAAACTTTGAGGTTTTAAAATGCTTGATAAGTACTTACCTTTAGTTTTCTAAAATTATTTTATAAACTTATAGTAGTCATTATCATACAAAGATCTAATTAATGTAGTTTTATTTATTGACTCACTTATTTTACACGTATAATAATATAATAGTTTTAATTATTTACATCACTATAAACATTTAAAATAATATTTCAGACACCTTGTAACAATTTTTCAGACAGATATAAATGAAAAAAAATATTGTTTTTATTGTATAAAAGGGACAGGTCATTTGCTTTGGTTATTTATGGTGCTGTTGTTGTTCTTGCTTCTACCAATTAGTGATGGATGAAAATCACATTAAAGAACATCTCTGTGGCAAAAAAAGAGATGGATGGGTATGTTACTGCTCGTTTCTTGATGTGTTTGCTTTCATTCATGCCAGGGTTTTTCTGTCGAGGGTCAGGAGAATATTCAAGAAATATTGTCCAAACAGCTGTACTTGTGTCAGTTTCTTGTTGCCATCTCTGTGCTAAGAACAGGTGAAACATCCTAAATATGTTTTCCAAACGCTTTTTTTTATGAAATGGATTTTCCCAATTCTTGATTATTGAATCAGTCAAAAGATCACATATTAGAGCCCTAAGGAAGGCTTTATCAGGAAAAGTTATCTTTACTTCATTCATGTGTAAATGAATCTGAAAGATATTTAAAGATACTTAAATTGATTGTGCAGTAAGATCTAAGAACTGTCCAAAGCTTATACCTCTTTCTGTTGGAAAGGGATCTGAACTCTAGGAAAGTTTTGAACCATGAAATAAAATAGGAGAGGATCCCTCTTAGATGTGAATTATGAAATTGATTAAAGTGAATGATCTTAGGCCATGAATATGTGACATAAACTCACTTGTGTTTGGGCTATTTTTAGCTCAACAATGGTCCAACCTTGAGCATTTTTAAGCATTTCCAAAACTTCCTACCCAATCACTCCCTTTTTTTCACTTCATGTAAATCAATATGTGATCTTGTAAACTAATGTTTATTACATTATCTTTAATAGTATTTTTTGCTAAACCCTTGAATTGTGCACAGTTGAAGTGAACAATGAAGATAAAGTTGATGGTTGGCTGTCACCAGATTTTGCTCTAGCTTTACCCCCAGGCTTAGACTCTTCCTGGACACTTCTTTTATCCTAGACTTTTTGTTTTATTGCAAGGATCTAAACTTAGAGACTGGTTTTGGAATTGGAACAAGATTTGGATTTAGATCAAAATGAAATTCCGCTTCAGATTTGTTAGATCTGCATTTTGAATAAATATGTCCCCTCTCTTCACAGGTGGACACTTTGTGTGTAAATTGTTTGATCTATTCACACCATTCAGTGTTGGCCTGGTATATCTCATGAACATGATATTTGACCAGGTGGCCATCTTCAAGCCTGTCACCAGTAGACCAGCAAATTCAGAGAGGTATTTGGAGAGAATACAGCATGGGTTTGAATTCAGATCAAAATTTTCAGTTTAGCCTTTTGCAAAAACGCATATCATGAAAAGGTTCATCTAATGGAAGTAAAAAATGTGACATTTAGATTCAGTATGGGCCTAAATAAATTCGATTGTTTTTTCAAGTTTAACTTGTTTGCACATTGGCACAGTAAAAAAAGAAAAGAACGTGCCTGACATAGTAATATGTAGTACTAAGTTATCTTTCTTTCATTAAAAATGTTAAAACTATCATATTTAAATTTTATTGAAGAGAAGATTATGAAGAGCAATCTGCTGAAGGATAAACACAAAATGATTCATAGTTTCTTCTTTACCTTCATCAGGTACATTGTATGTAAAGGTCTGAAACCCAACAAAAAGTCTGTCCAACACTACATGCACTTTATAAATGTGGATCTAAACAAGTACATGTCAGCGGTGTCTACGGAGGATGTCACTGATGTTGTACCCCTGGAGATTTTGCTGGATGACAAACCTTTCTTTGATTATGTACTTCAGTCAAATGAATCGTGGGTTTGCACATTAAGCCATTTCCATCAACCTATGAGTTTTCTATTATTTACACTGTTATTAAACATAGCTAACTATGGCTGTAATAATACACTCTCTTTAACTAATGTATCTTCTATCTAATTTAGAAAATGAGGTTTAATTCCTTGCAAAGGACCTAAATTTTCTTAAAATAATTATTTATACTTAATTAAGATTTAAATCCTAATCCATAATAAACTTAATTATAACGTCACAAACATATATATATATATATATATATATATATATATATATATATATATAGTTATATGACAAAATAAAAATCCAACAATATTTTAGATTTCTAATATTTATTCTAATGAATTCCCCCCCTTCTTCATAATACAAAACAAAACAATGAGTTTAAGAAACTAATCTAACTTAATAAATATATCTATGAAGTAAAATTATAAATTATTCCATACTATTTCATTACTATATAATTTATACTATTACATTTCAATTCTTGGTAATCCTTTCTTTTTACATCTTGCACATTCTAGGTCTTCTTCCATACACACACAAATCCTTGTCTGTTCTTGAGTCTTCTATCTCCCTGCTCTGTATCTGTTCCTCTGTTTTAATATTCTTTTGATGTTTTATAAAATCGTCTTGAAGTTCACTTTATTGATTTTTTTTTTTTATAATTGTCTTGTAGACAGAGTATAATTTCTTGCCTCAACCAATCAGTTCAGGTGATTGATTTTTATTTCATTTCTTTTCAGTGTTCTTTTCACTTAACACGTGAAATTGAAGTATAAAACTATTTCAAATTCTCTATATCACATTTATTGTGAGTGGTATTTCATTACAATTGAAATCATGATATTTAGTTTATGTTTCTTTTCCCCTTAGGATGTCAAATTGACGTAGCAAACTTCTTTATGCCAGTTATTACAGCAATATTTTCATAAAATGAAATAAGGAGATTTGCTTTTATTTTATTTTTCCTTTGGTTATTGTGGGTAATAAATTTTTCCTCTCCCGACTTAGGTATACAGATGTAAAATCTCCTGCCATTCTTCTTTCATCAAAAATGTAATGTAAAAGAGGACGAACCCTCGTGTTCATTAGTTTTTATAGTTCTAAAGCTAAGCTTGCTTTCATTCATACACTCTTGCCTTCCCACCAAGCCTTTCAGTCCCTCACTGCTGGTGAACTTCACTCACAGTGGCTCTTTTGTATCAGAAATGGATTGTCGATCAGAATTTTGTTTAACTTCTACCGTTTCAAAAATTTTTTACAGTAAAAAACCCAACAAATATTAAGTTCATATTTTATTTCAGTACCATTTTAGTTGTATGCTTTGAAAACATTAAAATATTATAATCATTAGTGCTAGATCCAACTATGATTACGTTGCCAATAGCCATGTTATATAGTTGTAGTTATTAAAGGGGAGGCTAGTCCAATAGCATTGAGTTTACCAACCAAATTTCACATTAACACACAAAGGATCTGTTTTCTAGGATTTTCCAAAAAAAATGAATGGTTTTGTTTAGAGCTTGTAATTTAATTTTGCTAAAAATAATGTCCAACAGATGTGTCAAAATTCAACACTGAGTCTATTAAAGATAAATTGCGATCATATATTATATTATGAAAGACATAATTTTTTTTACATGTGACAATGTAGTAAAAAAAGATTAAAAGAAAATTACAAAGGTAAGGTGGCCACGATTGCAAGCAAGAAAGATCTAGTAAGGGTGGCATGAAATGAGGGAAATGTTCAAAACTGAAACATCCAAGTTGTTCCTTAAATCTTTAATTTTCTTCTTTTTATTTCAGCCTTGCTAAACTCCAGGCCATAAACTTGAAGAAAATTGAAACATTTACACGAAACAGGTCAGTTTGCTCTTTTTATTTTCTTGCTTTTTGTTTATCTGAAACCCAAGTCCCTTTGATCTGTGATCAAACAATCAACCGTGATAATAAAACCTCTTAAAAGCAGTGTAATTTTTATATAAGACATTGATGATCTCTATGTGCTGTGATATCTAGGAATATACAATATAGAAAACTAAAGAAGTGACTCTTCTTTAGGACTGAATTTTCCAAATTTGTCTCTTGATTGAGGTTTTCTTTTTTTTCAATGAAATTTCTTTCAACACTATGATTTATGTCAGTAATTTGTTCAATATATTACATATTCTGGATTTATCAGATTGCACACATAATACGTTACCAAAGACAAACACTGTTTTTAGGAAAATATGTATTCAAGAAAGATAATTTTTCCCCAGTCAGCTGCATGAGTCTCGCCAATCTGATGTGAGATCAAGATGTCTTGAGAAATGGAAGGTGAATTTTTTTTTTATCTTCTTTCTTGTGAAGCAGGTAGTTTTGTATACAACCAAATTTTCTCAACAGAAATTTAGCATACTAGTAAAATTTATCAGGAGTATGAGTGAAGAAGAAGCTCTTGAATGTGACGAGAAAACAAGGGAGGTATTACAGGTTTGAATTTAAAAAAAAAAGTTCCGTTGCATCCCAAGCAAACTCTAAGCCATGAAAAGGTGGGAGGGAACATTGTATTGCAGGAAATAGCAAGAAAATATTTAAGTGCTTTGCAATTAAAAAGGTGTTATTCATAAATGGAGAAAAAGAAACAAATTCAGATTTCCATTATTGACATGTGTTTGGATATACAAGAAAGCCTTAAACTGTGTTGATGTAAATGAAAGCTGTGAAAAATAGAAAAAAAAAGAATAAGAGTGGGGACAATTTGTCAGTTCAAATTAAAAAAAAATTAGTAGGAATTCATATTCAACAAATTTCACTGTAAATTTTCCTATGAAATTGAATTGAATCCAGTTAAGTCAAACTGTTTTTTTTTTCACATTTTTTTAAAGGTGATACTGTTAAATTTTTTAGAAATTCACCTTAAAAATAGCTTATATTATAGAAATGAAAATACTTTGATTCTTATAAATGATTTTTCTTATGGCATCCATAAATTTGTTTATCAAAGTTTGACATATGTGTACTGCATTTTATGTTATTATTTGCCTTTGTTCAGTGTCCATACTTATCACTTTGAAATTGTCTCTTTCATGTCAAACTTTTTGTGCAATTTTAAGTTTCGACTGTTATTATTTGCCTTGGTTCAGTGTCCATACTTATCACTTTGAAATTGTCTCTTTCATGTCAGACTTTTTGTGCAATTTTAAGTTTCGACTGTTTAAGATTGATCTTTTTTACACACAATACCTGTGCATTAAGGAAGGTAGATATGAGTCACTGTGAGCTCAGTTTTTTGTGACCATGACATGGCTCTCTACGCACCTCAGATACCTGATCGAGTGAGGGCAGCTCCTGGCAGACCAGACCCTAACACAATGTTTCGCTCTCTCATTAAGGTGACTGTTACATTACAGCTTATTATTTAATACATATTTATATATATATATATATATATATATATATATATATATATATATATATATATATATATATAGTTGTTGATGATCTTACCTTAAAGTAGATAAATGCTACACTTGTGTAGCATACAGAGACTTTAAGGTAAGATTTTCTCTAACTAATTATAAAAGCTTCCGTGGTTGAGCATTTCATCAATTGTTCCAATTAATTTTCAAACTAAATATATATATATATATATATATATATATGGATGCCTGCCTCTCTCTCTCTCTCTCTCTCTCTCTCTCTCTCTCTCTCTCTCTCTCTCTCTCTCTCATATTTAAAATGTTTGGTATCATATTCAGCCTATTTTATTCCTGAATTACCCACTTGAAAATCATAGAGATTGAGATTAGCTGTATGGGCAAAGAACTTTTAATAACTGCTTTCTGAAGTTATGGTGGTGTAAAAGTATATCCAAGTTTTTTCCTTCCTTATTGGCGAAAAGGTGTGTTTAAAGATACTTCACCTTTGCTGATGTTAAATTTAAGCTTAATTATTACCGATGCATGGCAACTTGAATAAATCTAGTACATTTTTTTTAATTATTAGAATGAATCTCAAGAGATGTTTGAAGCAACAGGGGAGTTTCTTGAGCCAGAGACTTTGGACAAGATCAAATGTTTGAGCAGCTATAGATGTCTGGTACGTGGAGATGGCCAAAGCTTTTATCTTCTTGGTTGTGGGGTGAGTGTAAATTAGTAAAATTGGCTTTGCCTTCCTAACTAGATTTTTTCAATTCACTTTTCAATACAAATTCTATTTTAGGATCAAATTTTCCTTACATCTCACACTTTAATTTAACATCCAATCAGATACAAACAGTATTTAATAAAGAAATAAGATATAGAAAACAGCAACATATTTATGCCAAGAGAAGCAGTAAAATATTTCTTTTTTGTATTTTTGATTAGCAAAAATGTATTCAGACATGCACATATAAATTTTTTTTGGCGAAGTTTATAATCCATTTTTTTCTTTGGTTCTATGCTCCAGAGATCAAGTGTGTTTAAATGGGATGGAAGGCAAAAGAGCAAGTGGCAAAAGCTAGACGGGCCCCGTGTTGAACTTCCCAACAA
Organism: Elysia crispata; assembly: GCA_033675545.1. Classification (NCBI taxonomy): domain Eukaryota; kingdom Metazoa; phylum Mollusca; class Gastropoda; family Plakobranchidae; genus Elysia; species Elysia crispata. The sequence continues at coordinate 190,748 of JAWDGP010007701.1, read as the reverse complement.
AACTTTGTTGGAGGTTCAGGCTGTTACAGAACTTAGAGGAGAGGTCAGTTTCTTTGGAAATGTTTTCAGGTCCTAGATGCCAAAGTTTTTGTGACAAAGTTGCAAGGGATACTCTGCTATAATTTGCATCCTCGAGAGACATAGTATATTTTAGAATAATTTATTTTGTCTATCTCTTTCTTTATGTACAAACAAAATACTATTTTCTGTTGAAATTTGATATGTTTCAGTGATTATATATAAATTATTTGTTTTTAGTATGGTGATCTACATCAAAGAACAAACCACCCCACATATAAACTCACTATTTCTGTGTACATATTTCCCCTGTTGATTTTATATCTCTAAGGACACTTTTTGAGGCAAAATCTATCTAAGAATATGTTATTATACGGAGAGGTCTAAAAGAAGCTTTTAAATCTTTAAAGCTCCATTTATTTATCTAAATAGTCAAGAGCCTCTATTTTTATATAAAGCTTTTAGGAGTGTTTGGAGTGACAAAGAACTGAGTTATGATGTATGTATTGGGAAAGGAGTGGGGAAGGGGTAGGTGGGCAGGGATGGAAAGAGAAAGTGTTATCCTATATGGGATCAAAGGGGTCATGTGATCCATCATCACTGTCTTATTACCCAGAGACAATGTGCCTGTAACTAGTCTTGAATACATGCTTAAAAGTAGAAGACTAAACAAAGAGTTGATCAAAAAGTAGATACCATCCCTCTTTTCTATGTGATTCATCAGAGTTACATCTGAATTTATATAAGAGCAGGTATACTAAAGCTTACCACATGTAGTTAACACATGCTGATGGTGAATAAAAAAGAGAGTTCTGTAGCTTTGAGAATGTTGAATGACTTCCCTTTTGCTTTAGAAACAGAACTGGTTCTGTCCAAAATCTGCCTTTCTTGTCTCCAAGCTTCTTTGGACTATTATAATTTTATCATAATTAACTTTCTTGAGACACTTCTATAAGTAACTATTTTTTTTCTTTATTCTTTATTATTATTCATTTTGTCCAAGATTTTTTGAAGTATTCAGTTCATTCTTTGAAATTAGGGTAAAGGCCAGCGGAGACAGACTACCTTGCATGTGCTTGATGCTTTCTTTCTTTGTGGAGAAGATGTGAGAAACAAATCATTTGAGGAAAGGTAATGTTGAATGCAAGTTTTTGTTTTTGCGAATTTTCTTGCTTCTTTCTTGGTAAAACATGTACCAGTTTTGAAAATCCCAAGCATTTATCTTAAAAAATTTTCTAAATAATTTATTTTGCTTTTAGAGTAACAATAATATATTCAAACAATGGGTAGTAAAAGAAAGAAATCCACGGCGTTATGAATTCAGTCCAGACTTGAACTCTAAAATGCCTTACTCCGAAATTTTTCTGTAAAATGATTACTTGCCTAAAAAAGAGTGCAAGAGATTTGTGGACCATATATCGAATAATCCATTGATCATATGTAATGTTTCCTTAACAGGCTGCAGTATTATCATTTCCCAGATATTTTGATTTTCAACTTATTATTTGAAAGTTTTGCAGCAAAATAAAACTGCAATCAGTAAATCCATCTAATTAATGTGCAGCTGTCATCTCGTTAAAGTGATAGAGGTACCAAACACAGTGGCTCACGTTAACGTCAGGTCTTGTGACTATACACACGTTGGTTGTACACTTTTATTCCAATTGACACCATGGCTGGCGATATGGAAGTACTGGTTTAAAAGAAGATGTTTCAACAGAAGGCGATATTGGGTCCACCAATTATTTCAACTAGAGGATATTTTTTGAGAATTTTATCACCTCATGGATTAAGTTTGCAGTCAAAGAGAAACATATTTTATGAAACCAGCAATATTTTAATTTTTTTTTATTTCAAAAAAAAAAATTTTTTCTTTTGGAACTGAACAAAGTTTGTCCCAATATACTAAAAGGTGAAACAAATCTTCGGGAATCTTTTTTTCACCAAATGCGGAATATATATAGCCTATATACTGAGTTGCTGAGAGGAAAGTGGGATCTTTTTACTACAATTGTAAAATCCTCACATGAAAATAATGTGAGGTAGCTGGTATATGAGAAAGTGCCGTCAGATACCACTGTGGCGCCAATGATTGCTGTAAATAAGACCTGCTGATACCTTCCATCAAGGTGACATCAGGTCGAAGAGGTTAACTAATGGGACATGGATAACTTGTAAGGATGAGGGATCCACTGTATTTTCAATTTAATGTGCTGAAATCTGCAAATCAGTTAAAGAACTCACCACTTTTTCACCCTTTTTTCAGACAATTACAACTGTGCAAATTTGTGAAAGCTTTGAGAAAACCCACCCGCTCTGATCTGACCCAGCTCTTCAAACCAGTCATCTTTCCATTGGATAAAGTTGAGCAAATTTTTGAAAAGTGAGTCATGCAGTTTATTGCAACAAAAAATAAATGCATGCAATTTTGTATTTTTATCTTTATGTACCATTTTAAAAACATGTTGATATTTGAGCTTTCAAAATTATGCTTTACCAGAAAAAATAGGTCTTTAAACACTTATGGTATGGAATTGGATTGTGTTGCAGTTGGTATATCTTGTTAGCCAGCAGATTATATTTAATTAATTCATCAAAGGCAAATTTTGTCTGAACTCTGTCATTAATTTTGCAAATGCGATACCAATATTTTGTGCCCTAATTCCCTCCCTAGCTTGAGCATGCGTATTGTGAAAGGCTCTGCTAACAAGCCAAGACTTTGTTACAAAGAAGAATCTGGCAACTACTTCCACCCAACTGGTCTCACATTCATTAAAACTGTTAAAGGTACAGCTCATCTTTTTATAATTTACTATCAGTATTTGGTAACTAAAGAGACCCCCCCCAAAAAAACCTATTTTTTTTTCTTTTCATACCACCATTATATCTATTGCATTGCTTGCTGTGAACCCCTGCTAGAGTATTCCACATGGCATAAAAGTTTAAAGATAAATCAGCCAAAATTTTTAGACATATTCAAACCTGATGTATTAGATGTTATTAAACTTTGTCAGTCAAGATTTCTTTTTGCCTCTATTCAGTTTTAGTGGATACCCATTTCCAAATTTTTCTTTCTAAAATGTCCTTTCCAAATTATGCTTTTTTCTAGTTCATATACATTTTATCTGAAGTCCAAAACAGAAGGAAAAGCAACATAAAAAATATTAAAAGCAATAGATATGGTTTTTTTTAGGTTGATTTTAAGCCATTCATTTTTTTTAAAGATAAATAGAACAAGGATATTGCAGAAGTAATTAAAAACAAATGTTGAAAAAAATTTTGGTCTCTGATTTTGGAGAATATAACTGAGGTTTTAGTCATCAAACTACACAGCAGCGTTATATTATATTACGTGCCTTGCTTAATTTAAGAAAACATTGATTATCTTTTTCCAGAGCCATGGATCGTTGCTTTCAGCAAATCCACTGGTCGCCAATACTGGTATAACATCATCACACGCGATGCCATATATGAGTGTCCAATGGAGTCTGTTGCCACAGCTAAGTGAGTTCAATGGACATATTAGCTTTATCTTAAGTATGTGAAAAAGTATCATTAAATATTTTTAGGGATGCCAGCTTTCAAGTTTTTGCTCTCGATTTCTTTATTTATTTTCATTCTAGAGGTTTTGTTCCATGTGAAAAAGTCAGTTTTTACTCCAAAAAAATAACCATTACCTTGACTCTTCCTAAAATATGTATTTTAAAAATTAAAATTTGTCTGAAATTTTAAACTCATGACCCCTTCCACTCCAACCCCCCTCCCCCCACTCCCTGAAAAAAAAGAAAGAAAGAAAGAGGAAAAAAAAAACATAGAAGAAAAGAAAACAGAAAACTTCGAAAATGTATTTGAAGATCAAGAAAGCTTTCAGTTCGGAAAACTTTTCTTTTCAACATCTTATTTATTCTTTAAGTGTAAATATTAGTGCTTTAATATTCATAATTTTTTTTCTTTCTTATTAACCTGTTCTGGACATTTTTTTAAAACTATTTTTTAATTAATCATGTTTTTACCCAGCATGAATTGATTTCTATCATATTTTCTGCACCATTTAGAGATTGCAAGACTAGCATGCTGACCTGGACTTGGACAGATGGGGTCAAAGTTCATCCAGACCAAGAGAGGGAGGATTCAACATTGCTCAGCAGAGATCAATTTATGAGGCATATCCATAAGTTGAGCATGTCGTAGAAATCGGATATGATAGATTTATTTGTAAATCGCAGCTGAGATTTGAGTCCCAAAGAAAAGGAAGAAAAGAAAAGAAAAACGGTAAATTTGGAAACTGAATTTTCAATGTTCTTAATTGCTGTAAATGACATACACACAACTACAAGCACAATGAATGTTCTGTTTTCTTTTTTTTTTTCTTCTCATATTTACTCAAGTTGACTGTATCTGTAACCATATAAATCAAAAATAAATTAAACTATTGTTTTGCGTGGTTTCTAATTTGGCCACATGCCTGTTGACACCAGCATGATCACAGAAGTAATTGTGATGTTAAGATAGCATCCCATCTTTGTTGCCTATGTGCCATGGGATTTTAGATATTTTAAGATTATATCACCCCACGCTTACCTTTCAGCTATGAGGAGGACACGTCTTTGAGCGTAAAATTTAAATGTATGCAACAGAGTAACGTTTTTTTTGTGATGATATACTTTTTTCCTAGTAGGAGCTTTTCCGATATTGATATGCTTTGTCTTGTTTTTTTTTAATCTTGCTTGCCATTTTGTAATAAATGGGACTGCTTCAATTTTATTATTGAAATATTGAGCATTTTTCCCCCCTCACATTCATTGATTGGTAATGCTGTTAATTATTCCTATTGTTATTAGGTTATTTTGTGTATGTTATGTTTTTTGTGTTAGATGTGGTCCACATAGGGAAATAACATAGTCCCTTTGTAGCTTCCCCAATGTGTATCAAGAGATTTATCACCATAAGGAATTGAATAGACAGGATTGAATTCAATGGCTTATTTTACTCGTTTTATATAGTGTCAGCTCTCAGCAGCAATTTCTTCAGTAGCGGTATTTATTAATCATTATTGTAGCCTTCAAGACAAAAAAAAATTAACAAAACATGTATCAGTTTAGACGCCTTGATTAGGCATACACAAGATTAATACTCAAATCATTTTTCGCCTTTTGTGAGCAAACAAATATGCTTAGGATTGAAAAAAAATTTTTTAGGAAGTCAAGCAGTTTCAAATGAAACAAAATTTACTACTCAATATTCCTTAGGTAATTATCTCATGGGCAAGCACAATTCCTCAAAATTGCTCAAAAGCAATTTAAGAGATTATCCTATTATTTAAATCTTTTTACTTTACTGAATGTACAAAGTGATAGTATCACTCAATGTTTTCACTGTTGTCTCCTGCCTGCAGTTAAAAAAAATGTATTGAGAGCTAATGACAGCCATTTTTGTCTGACTTAAAATACTTTAATATATTTGATGCATTTTAATTTTATACATCCTCCCATGTCACTCTGCTACCCTTTATTATCTTTCTCCCTCCACTCTCTGAAATCCCTGAGATAAGCATCCTTAGTGTGCTGGGTAAAAGCCTTTAAAGCTTTATGTAAATTTAGATTCAGTGCATTGAAATACTGAGAGGTCATTTTGTAGGCTATGAATTATTATGAAGCCCTCGACACTGCTGCTGTAGTTTTCAGCCAGTGATAGGCTTAAGTGAAAATTTGAGAAATAAAATTACTTTTGAGATAAAGTGCATATGGAGCTAAGCTGTTTTGAATTAATCGGGCTGCATTGTTTCCATAGCTTTCTTAATTTCATGCCACCAAAAAGGATTTTTTTACAAATCAGAGTGAAAATATGCAAAATAAAATTTTTTAACGTTTTATGTAAACATTCTTCTTTAAAATTATATGCATTTAGGAAGAAGGAAATAAATACCTGTAGAAAAACATTCTCACAGGAACATAAAATAATGTGAGATTTTGTGGGACAAATTAGTGTGCATGAAAAATGGCAAACCAGGTTAAACGCGCACCTACCTTTGCCCTCAATCATTTACGTCCAAAATTTTATCTGAAATATGTTCCCCTTTTCTTTGTTTTCCTTTCTTATGTTGGAGTTTTTTTCTCTTTATCGTAGCAATTTGTTTGTATAATGCAAATTGTAAATACTATCTCGAAGTTTAACTTGATAACCAAATTTATGGTAGCATTCTCAAATCTGTAATTTAACTTAAATATGATGTATGAGATAAAATGTTTATATAGCTATAAAGGCCTTTTTGGTTTTAATATTAAATATTATGAATCTTGGTAGACAGATTGTATTCACACTTTGCCTTCTTCTCTGACGTTGAATGTCTCTCATGAGTTTATTTCATGGATAAAATATAGACTTTTAAAAAATGCAGATGATTATTTCTGCTTATCTTCAGAAATTTTCCTCTGCTTTAAAAGTAAGTTTTCTTAGCATATTTTCAAAATATGAAAACTCTACTGTGATCTCAACACTAATATCTCTGTACTGGAACTTAGTTATTTTTTCGAATTTTATGCTCAGAAATTCAATAAATTTAGAATTTAAAAATATTTTAATGTTACTGTATCCAATGAAGTTAGTGAGAGGAAAAAAAAAACCCAACAATTTTGTTTATCATTGTTAGACTGAGAATGCTGTAGGTTACTTTACAGGTACAATGTATGGACCAGAAAATTTCAGCACTAATTGCTGTGGGTAAACTTCAAAGAGTCCTAAGGTAAATATTTTACATGAAGAAAAAAAAAACGAGTAGAAGTCTAAAATAAATTAGTCATTTACTTTACCATAAATTTGTGCATCAGACTTTATAGCATTCCATTTGTATCATTTCAGTTTCATGTTTGAATTTAATATTAATACAATTTAATGAATGAGGATTTTAATATTTTTTTTTGCTCCCTTTGTTATTTTTTTTCTTTCTTTTGCATTTCACCAGTACATATTTTAGATACTTGTTGCAGTATAATTTCTATAACAAGTCAATGTCTATGATCAAAGTGAATCTCTTGTTGTGGTTGAAAAGTTTTAAAGAGTTAGACTGAAAAAAAAGGTTTGTTTTTTTTCCTCAATTTAGCCTACAGCTAATTATTGTATACACCTAGATTTGGGATATAATTGTAAATATCTTTTTATTATGTGAAAAAGTAATATTATTTTATTATTTTTATAAGTTGTGATTAATTTTGATAAGTTGTAAGACACAATTTTTTTCACTATCAAATAATATTGTGGAAGCCATTGAGTTTAGCCTGCTCATTATTTTCATACACATATTGGCTTTGATTGTACTGATTTTGAATTCGATTACATTTTATTACAAGTTGTGTACATAAAGCACTAATTGCTGAGGAATTATATTGTACTGTTTTTGTTTACCTTCATAGAGTAATATTTCTCTCCATCCCCTTTCTCTTCTAAATCTTTCACTACCCAATTACTCCGTCTCTCTGTCTCAATAGTAGTGCTGATCGCCTGTCCTTTTCTCTACTATTACTTTTACCTCTGTTACTTCAATGATTATTATTACATGTCCTACAAGTAGTAAGGCTTATGCAGCTGATGTTATTACTACTTCAACTACTGCCAGGACACTACAACTGTATACTACTGTTTTTACTCCTACTACAACTGCTGCTATTACTACTACTACTACTACTACTACTACTACTACAAATACTACTGCTGCTGCTACTACTACTACTACTACTACTACTACTACTACTACTACTACTACTACTACTACTACTACTACTACTACTACTACTACTACTACTACTACTACTACTACCACCACCACTACTACTACTACTACTACTGCTGCTGCTGCTGCTGCTGCTACTACTGCTGCTGCTGCTACTACTACTACTGCTGCTGCTGCTGCCACAACTATATATCATGACCACCAACTCCCACCGCTATTATACCTAAAGTAATAATTGCCAAATTCTACAGTTGTTTGGTAAAACTGTATGTACGTAACAAAAACTTGACAATAAATTGCAAAGGTTCAAGAAGCATTACATACCTTTAAAAAATCTATCATTGAATAAATAGGCGGATGGATGGAAGAATGATATTTGACGTAGGCATAATTAATCAGAAGTTATTTATCTTTATGATCTATCAACACATCTTCCTAGCATGTATAAAATTTTATGACAAATCCTCAGGCAAAACTTAAAATTCATGTTATTCCTCACTTTGCTCATACTTCTTAAAATTGCTGATACTTAAAGTTCCAACTGATATTAACTTAGTCAATCTGCAAATTTCTTTAGAGCAACCTTTTTAAAGTCAGATTTGGCAAACATATAATTCAGAAACGGTATGACATTTCGAAGTACACCGCATATGTTGTTAAGTTTTAAGTTTCAAATTCTAAATTGCATGATCACGGAAATCGCCTTCATTTAAATTAATACCAAAACAAATATACTGAACAAAACAGTGATCGAAGTTTCACGTCAATACGCCTACGCTCTTAATATTCAACTTCCACGTCCAGCCCAAAAGACTTTGAGTATGAGCACAAGATAGTAATAATTAGCTCTAGCCTTAGCGGTATCGAGAGTGGAAAGACTGGATGATGGAATCAAATACTCTTTTCTGGCATCTAATTTAGAGGGGGAGGAAGAAATCGATACGCCTCCTCATTTGTCTTTTATAGCATGGCGAAGTTTGCAACAAAAACGTAATTTAACTGTAACTCAATTATTACCCAACAGTGATACTCGAATGTTTAGTGAGGGCCCACCTGCTCTCGTATTGCCGACAAGACATGAAAGGCGGACAGGGAGCCGGTGGCGTCTCAGGTAATGCAGTTAGTGACGGTGGTAAGGGATGTGACAAGACCCGGTCCACCGGCTGGAACACCGGAGACAGGCAACGAGGAGCCGGATCTCCGTAATTGGAGACGCCTGGAGAGTGCGTTAGTCGGAGATCGGAGATGTAGGTTGGGAGGAGTTTGGAAAGAGTTTCAAAAAAGAGCAGAGGGGAAAAAATGAGAGCAGAGGCAACTATAGTACACAAAAACTACAAAGGAAGAGGAAAAGATTGAATAAAAAAAAGAAAATAAAGAGCAAGAGAGAGAGAGAGAGAGAGAAATACACAGAGAGAGAGAGAGAGAGGATAAGGGAGAATGGCTGTTTCGCTTTACTGTTACAATGTAGCCTCTTATCTTTGGTGTCGCCGACAGGAAGTCGCCGTACTGTTTACTATATCCGTGGCGACATGCGCGGTGAACCTTAATCCAATCTTCGCTGCTCTCTATCCTGCTATGTGTATTTTCCTATTAGCTCACGACGTCCACAGATTGACATGTTGGAAGGTTCCATAGATATATGAAATAATAGCTCACATGTATCATAGTCCTGAAAAACGGGACTATAGGGGTAGTGATACAGCCAGACGGAATGGATTGTTATTTGAGAATAAATTTAATGTGAAATGAAACTTCAGAGAGAAAACCAATTTGTCGAACATATTTGATATATCATTTCCTCCTCCTGTTGTTGCTCATACCCTTTTTGTTCATTCTTATTTTTTCCCTATTTCCTTTCCTACACTTCTCAACGCCTCAACTATTTGAAAGTTCATTGTATAGGCCTAGGCTAGCAATTTTGCGCAAATTTAGAACTTGGAATGCAGAAAGCTATAATGCGAACAACGAGAAAGACTTTTGCGCGTATCTTAATAGATCATTTCCACAAAAATCAAAGAAAAAAAGGCTAGTCCATATTTTATCATCTCGTTGTTTATGGTTACAATGCCTCTTTCATTATTGGTATAATTCTTCCAGAGATAGTTGATCATTGAAGCTCTAATATGTAACTAATATATTTTGAACATTCATGTAGCATGGTTGATTAAAAAGCGCTTTTAAAAATAAACTTAGAAGATAATATTAAGATAATTATCTCAAGAGCAATAGCAATTTTTTAAAAGGAAGAAAGGAATACTACTCGTTTATAGATATGCTTGTTAAAAGCCTGACACACAAATATCCTGTAATAACTATTAAAGTACTGGTTAATTTATTTCTAGAAAAAAAAAATGCTCAGTGACAAAGTTTCTTTCGTTTTAAATTCATCACTTAAATTTTCATTCAGCTGAAAATGCGATCCCCCTCCCCCCCCACCAAAAAAAAAAAAAAAAAAAAATCCACACACACACATACAAAGAATTTGAGGTTCAAAAAACGTACGAGAAAAAATACTCATGTGCAGTTACAAGAATATCCTGTTAGTACAGAAAAGAAATGTAAAAGAGACTCAACGTTGACAAAAACCAAAGGGCGGGCAAACTTAATCAACACTTTTGCAATATTTCATCAGTTGACAACGATTCTTCAACAGTATTTGATTAAAAAAAAATCCGCAAAGAACAAATAACATTTTCATTTTCAGTACATACAATCATAAGCTCTTATACTTTTTTCCAGAGAAAAATTATGGCAAACCTATTCGTTCATGTTACACGTACATTTTTTTTTCGTTACATGTCACACGCTTTCCTCCACCTCTCTCTCTCTCTCTCTCTCTCTCTCTCTCTCTCTCTCTCTCTCTCTCTCTCTCTCTCTCTCTCTTTCTCTCTCTCTATATATATATCTCTCTCCCCCCCCCCTCGCCAAACACCATTTCCATCTTTCTCTCTACCAAGTCCACTCTGATTTGCTTATCTTGTCTTGCAGAATGGTCTAGTAGCTGTTTTGACTAGCAAAAATATCAATAACAATTAGCCTATTAACTTTTACTCCATGACCTTTTCTTATTATTTTCATGATTCTAAACCAATAATCTGTAATTTCACATCGATAAAGCACTTCTACATTGCGATTAAGACTTTAATTCAATACCTAACTGTTATATAATGGATAAGCGGCTTTAATTCCCGTAGAAGAATGAGATTAAAGAGAACCTTAATATATTAATAATATAAAACAAACAGCCTCCTTCAGATTGTCGAGGGAAATTACAAAGATCCTTTCATTTACTCAGCGTACACACCGTACACTGATGCTGTACAGAACAGAGACTTGTTCTGAAAGGTATAAGCGGCATAGCTGTCCAACTTGGCATCCCATGCAGCTCTCGATGCGATCATGATGCCCTGGTCTTTCCGCTCGCCCATCACAATAGAGACAATCAGTTTGTAGCGCTCTATATTCATCGCTTTGGTGCGCTCTTTGATCTCATCAGAGAGAACCTGAAAACATTGTATGAGAAACTTAACGTTACGAGCACTTTCCTTCCTTACAAGTTAGAAAATATTGTAGAAATTCGTTTCACGACATTCATTAGAGTTTGGAAAGAGATTGCCATGTTCTTATCCCTTACAAAATGGATAGCAATGGCAACTTCTGAAATGTTTTAACCTTCTGGATTACTACATTTCTTTGAACTACGCTCCTAATTATATTATTATTATTGTAAACAAGCATATTATGAATTAAAGATAGGAGTTAAATACCTTTGTCATAGTTGGCGTAAACTTTGCATTGTAGGTGAATCCGTCGAGATGATTTTCCAACGTTTGTTTCAGTAAAGCATGAACCTTTTGGGTTTAAAAAAAAATGAAAGAGCGAGCATTTATTCATTGAAAAGTACAAATATTTCAACATGTGCCTAATTAGAACTTTTTCAATACCGCATCGTGAAATTACTTCTACTGTCTAAAACTGAATTGTAAAATATTCTACAACAGTCTTACTGGGCTTCAAATCTCCTACCCCTCCCCTCCCCCATTTCCACCCCTTGCCCGTCCTCTTTCCAAAAAAGGACCACGATTAAAAAAAGTATTAGTGCCTCTTTTTTATGTTTTTCTTTCAAAGTAATTCATTTGCCTACTATGCATAAAGGCTCCATGAAAGATACGAAAGAAAAGTCAATGATTAAGATAGAAATTTGCTTTGTAATATAATTTTTCCCAGACCACATTAGCCTAGGTTGTATCCAAGCAAGATCAGGGGACTAAAAATAATTACGGAAAAAGGACATGTTCAGCTATTCAACAACTTATCAAGAAGATAATGGAAAAAAAAAAAAGAAATACAAGTCCCATTGACAAACCTTTATATATTTTCTGAACAAGTCGTACATAGTGGCGATAAGTACGCATAGTTGTTTTACTTTATATAATGGATTTTTGGGCACTTGCTAAGAAACATAAAAACAACTTTTAATGATCTAATTCTTCTGGAATGACATGCGATGCATTAATTAATTTCTACGCATAATTATATGAATACTGGCCACTTTTTCGCTCCGAGTCTGACTTGCCTTTGGAGCGCAGAACGTTTTCTTGGGTTCCATCCGGTATGTGGGCTCTAGGTTGGCAGGAGGCAGGTAGCCAGATTTTTCTCTCTCGCTTTCTAAATTCTGCATAAGGAAATTCATATCAAACCTAGTTTTGGTTTTCAATGCTATTTAAAAAGTATGGCTGTTCTATGTTTAAACCCAGAAACATAAGGAGAACCAATGCTCTAACAGGAGCGGATTTTTTCGAGAGCCTCAGTCATAACAGAATCCTTAGTTAAATAATGATCTCCAGATTTTATACTTTGTCTAAAAAAGTCTTCTAATGATCTGCAACATTACGATCTTTTAAAAATTTGAATGATAACATGACTAATGCTAATAACAATATCTTAATAAAAAGGTAATTATATATTTACTATAAATATGATTTATCGATCTATCAATCTATCTATCTATGTATATATATATATATATATATATATATATATATATATATATATTTATCTATATAATCTATCTATCTATTTAGCTATATATATATATATATATATATATATATATTTATCTATATAATCTATCTATCTATTTAGCTATATATATATATATATATATATATATATATATATATATATATATATATATATATATATATTAAGCTCAAGTTTGTGCAATTTCCACGTTGAACAACAAAATAGTTTTGAGATGACTTTAAATTTTATGAATTTTTGGGCAAAGCTCATGGCTTCCATCTTGGTGGTCCAAGTCTTTGGGAAATCACATCATTTGTGAGCATTTCTGAAATTACGCCATATCCCGTTGAAAAATGTAACTTAACATTATTGAGAAGGTTACACGTTACGTTTTAATCAACCCCATCTGCTAGACATTTGGGGGAAAAAAACTTGAAAGGCTAAAAATCTTGTTTATATGTTGTAGGCTATATATTCATGTATTATTTTCTGATCCATACATCCTAGAGATTTCTTTTAAGCTTTTGTACGGGTGTTTTTACTTTTTGAACACACCCTACATTATAATGATAGCCTATTCCTCCCATGGATCCTTTTAGGAGTACATTATTTAGCAAATTTAAGAAAAAAAAATGTAACAACAAGAATACACAGTTTATGTGGAAAAAAAAATTGATTAATAATCGAGCAAAGATTGAGTAAAGCGTAAACTGTATCCATTATATCCGTGAATCTTGAGCTAAAACTAAATTTAAAAGCAAAGATCTCTCTCTCTCTCTCTCTCTCTCTCTCTCTCTCTCTCTCTCTCTCTCTCTCTCTCTCTCTCTCTCTCTCAAATTCTGTCACAATCTCTTTCTCTTTCTCAAATGATGATGCAGCGTTCTTATTGTTCGAATCTTTAAAACGTATGAACATGTGTTTACCTTCATGTTGCCTCCTCCTATTGATCTGTCTGAGTATTTGTTTGTCTGTCTACATGCCTGTTCAAATATTGCTCCCTCATTCCTCAGCCGCCTCTGTCTGTCTGTCTGTCTATTTGTCTGTCTCTGTCTCTGTCTGTCTCTGTCTCTCTCTCTTTCTCTCTCTCTTATCCATCAGAACTTATCACTCTAAACGATGAAAAGAAACAAACATCAAATATAAAAAAAGCACATTAAAAAAAACCTCATCCTGAGAACCCAAATATTTGATACAGGACCTACCTTCCCAGCTGCTCCCTTGGCTTTGTTAGCTGCAAGACCAAACCCCATCCCAGGTCTGATACTTCCTCTGGTACCCCTTGAACCTAAAGAAGGGAAGATACTCTTCCGTCTCTCCTTACTCTGGTTGGGCAAGTCATCTCCCTGTGAATTCATGTGTGGACTGTTTCTGGCTTCTGCAGCCAAACCATCGTGGGACGGTCTTCGCATGTTTTTTGAACTGAATTAATCCTACCTGTGTGCAGATAACGTATGGTTATGTTGAAATCTTGATGAGATTAAATGTTTTCCGTATGAGTTTTTGAAGTTGTCGAAGCAAAAAGGCGAACTTCAAACTCCACAAGGCTGTAGATGGTTATGCTGAATGAGTCTAGAATGAAGAATTCCAACTGCCGCAGCTTTGTAAAGGACACCTGAGTCAATCAGTCATCCTATATGCCGATCACATGTCTACATCTGAAATGTAATTTCAATGCCATTAAAGTTCTTATTATTTGTCAAGCTTATAATCGAAGAATTTATACATCATGCGAAGGAACTCCACATCATCCGCAATCTTTCTAATCCGATAAACAGATATTGCGACTGTGTGAAACTTATCAGTCTACGATCATATTTTTTCCTTTCTTCCATGAATCAGATGGATGACAGACAAAATGGCGTTGAATTTTTCGATGATCACCATTTCATGTTAGACTTCTAACCAAATATTTTTGGACGGTCTCAAGTCATTGTCATTTTACAGTTTGACATTAGCTGCATAAGAATTTTGTAAAGTAGTTGCAAAAAGTCAGCATGTCTGAACCCGCATTGTATATCCTAAAATCGAAATACGATTGAAGTTACTCGTGCAAATCTATATTTTTATTTAAATTAAATGTCCCTGTTAAAATTATTTTAACACACAATTCGTTTTTAACATAATTAATTTGAGCTCGATTTCACTGAAATCGTTTATTATGGCCAGGTACTTTTCTTTTTCTTATAATAGTTATACTTTTTCTACTCAATTTTTTACTCGTTGCATGGCCCAATTAAAGGATGAACAAGTCCAATCATTTTCTCTGCTGGCTTTTATGTGAATCTACGCTTATTCGGAGCGTTATTGAGTCAATTGTGTGGTATATGATGATAGAGGCTATAACATATTAAAGATGGCAATAGCAATGACACTGATAAGGTTGACAAGAAATAAAACGAAGAGAATGATGGCAGTGATAGTAATGGAGCGTGTGCTGATACTGGTGAGGCTGGAGAGAATGAAGGTAACGATTATGGCCCCACACAAGATGGTGAGGATAGTGATTGAGTCACAAAGAAAGTTATTTCAAGTTTGAAGACAAAGTAAATGGTTCATAATCATTGGATTGATGATAACGATGTAAATTAAATTGAAAAATATTACGATCCTAATGAAACTGATGGGTGAAAATATAAAATAGCGATTTGAATAATTTAGTAATAAAGACTTTCATGTACTAATTGCCCCCGAACTTATCTGATAATCAATCTATGAACTTAACTTTGTTATATCCTGAAAAGTCCAAATATATTATGTGGTGGGCAGAAATACGCCCCCCCCCCCTCTCTCTCCCCCTCTCTCTTTCTGTTCTTGATTTTCGTTATGTTTCAATTTAAGCTACAGAGCATATTAATCTTTAAATAATGTAAACACAAAATATGATCTCCGTTTTAATTCAGTTCGCTACCAAATCTTAATACCATACCGATCAATTTAATAAAACCTATACCAGGTAATAATTTATAATAAATGAAATAAAATAATTAATGTTCTCTGGTCGTTTTCTTCAAAGTTAAGGTCATAAGCATCTTCCATTCTTTTCGATAATCGTACTCTATACATTTTGTCCATTATTCTGTGTGTCATCCTAAAATTATCCCTACGTTATGATGTAACTCAAACTTACTATAAGAGAGAATATTTATAATACCAAGGAGAACAAGATCATCAGGATAAGGTTTTTCACCAAATTATACGTTGCACGAAGTAGAATTGGTTTTGATCAAAATGCAATTGCGCCATTGTTTCATACCTCTAGCTCAATAGCAGCTAAAAAACCATTCCAAGAAATTTAAATCTGTCATACCATAAAAAAAGAAAATTCAAACATCAATGTCAACTTATGGAAAGAGAATTTTTATACTCCAAGATGTTTGGGTAATTTGAGTAAAAACGCTTACCGAAATGAGGATGTCATTGCTAGACCATGAATAACGTCAGTGAAAAGAATAAAGATCTTAATCCCTGCTAGCTTCACTAGAGATTAGCTGACTGCAATACTCGCCTTTCTCTCTATTTTTTTCTTCACACCTGTGCAGGGTTCACGACCTCAAACAATAGTCAGAAGTACAATGCAACGAATTCATGTAATAAATCTGGATAGAGCTCCACCTTCAAGGGGTCACGGCAGTCGAAAATGATCGTTCCTCGACATAAAGGAACAAGTTGCTTTAATTGGCCCTGGCCTATTGCTTTAAAATCAATCAGTATCGAACGCTGAGAAGTTACATCTGCATGACAGAAGTACAATTCTGAATTCAAAGGTTATTGCGAATGGGCGCTATTCATTTAAATGGCCTGCAAGGAGGCTTAATCCCTGTAGAAAGTATTCGTGTCATAGAGAACCCTCAGGCGTCTGGATTCTAGCACTTCAAACATCGATCAAATTAATCAATCACCTTTGTATTGCATTATAAACTGATGCAGAGCAATGAAAACCAACCTTCTGGTTACACCCACAGAGTTCGCTGTTTATATGACTTTTTCTTGGAATATAACGAACTTTGAACAACACACACCGTTGCTTTGAAGAAAAATATTTAATACTTCTATCTTTTGACCATAATAATATATATTTTAGTTTCGACCCTAAGCGATCCCAGTCATCTCAAAATCAAGAAACTTGAAATTGCACTGAAGATTATATTATCTTTTTTTTTAATCCACGTACGGATTACCGGACTATCAACTTGCACCTATTTTTTTAAAAATAATCCATAATTATTCTATTTATCTTCCATGTTTGAGTTAGGCTTAAACTCTCTACAGTTGGGGTTAGTTTTGCAAAAAGATATCTTACGTTCTGTTTGGAAAATACATGGATATATATCTCTCTTTTTGTCTCTTTCTCTCTAGGCGAGGAGAGAGACAGGGAGAGAGAGTGAGAGAGAGAGAGAGAGAGAGAGAGAGAGAGAGAGAGAGAGAGAGAGAGAGAGAGAGAGAGAGAGAGAGAGGGAGGGAGGGAGGGAGGGAGAGAGAGAGAGAGAGAGAGAGAGAGAGAGAGAGAGAGAGAGAGAGAGAGAGAGAGAGAGAGAGAGAGAGAGAGAGAGAGAGAGAGAGAGAGAGAGAGAGAGAGGTGATAAACGTTCTGATTAAGCGGAGCTTTTCCAACAAACATAGCCACATGTATTATCGGTAACAAAGCTGTTTTGTGTCGCATTCATCCACTTCTGCTCGGGTCGAAGATCGACGCTAAATTAATGAAACAAAGCCAGTCACATAAGGGCAAAACCAAACACAATGTCAATAACTTTCTTATACTTACTGGAGTGAACTAGTTTAACTTTAAAAACAAGGGCAGAAATGTCTACCAGGTATAGTGAAAGCCACTTTGCGTTATACAAAGCTGAGGACGTAGTCACAAAACTATCGTGTCAAAGACCATAATTATAGTGGGGTCACTTCAGGCCACTAGGAAGCGATCAGTTACACTTTCCAGTTCTTGTTTTGCGGGACAGAGAGTGGAAACGAGGATTGCCGGATAAATTTGCCATAATATGTAGCAGAAAAAAATTATTAGTACAAATTTGAAATTCGACAACCGACATAATTATATCATGCATCATTTTGTTTCCTACGCCTCTCTCTCTCTCTCTCTCTCTCTCTCTCTCTCTCTCTCTCTCTCTCTCTCTCTCTCTCTCTCTCTCTCTCTTTCTCTTTCCAAACCCTGCTATTTTCACTATTGAAAATAACAATATTTTTTTTCATATATCTCAAACGATTTAAATATTTTGCGCAAATTATTATAGATTCACTTTGTAAACATTTCATTCCCAAATTTGAGCATGATAGAGATTAAAGTGCAATATGTATTCTAAATGGACTTTCATATGGTTCAACACCCTAAATAAATTTTAAATCACCTTACCCATCTTTGCATTTCAACAATAACAAACAAAAGAATGTTTATAAATTTTAATTCCAACATTATGAACTAAAATAATTTTCCCATGAGAAAAAAAAAAGAACGAGAGAGAGAGAGAGAGAGAGAGAGAGAGAGAGAGAGAGAGAGAGAGAGAGAGAGAGAGAGAGAGAGAGAGAGAGAGAGAGGGAGAAATTGAGGAAGAAAGAAAAAGAAGTAGAGAGAAAGACTTAGGAGATTCTAAAGAATATAAAATTATGATTCCACGATAAAGCTTCACTGTATTGATTTATTCCATTTTTCAATATTAAGGAGCAAGCACACTTACAACTATGTACAGTTTAGTACAGTCCGATTTTTAGGACTTGAGTTAATCCAAGGATTTGTTATACCAATTAATCATAGCATAGCATATGGTAAGGAACTACTGAATTCTGTCAAAGCTGATTAGGAAAGCGCGGATTAGTAAATGTACCAAATAATGTGTGTATCAAAGGATACGTCAGTAAACAAAACAATGAATTTATCTTACTCGGAAGAAGTTGTGTCTAAGTTAATGGGTAGTGCCGTAGTTACGTGACAGCTCTGCTGCCGACGTGTCTTAGGCATGGAACTGTTAGCTTCATGCCAACATAATTATTAATCTTAAGGAGTCAAGACATCGTGTAAACCATTGTCTAAGTTTATGTCTAAACGGAAACAAAATCACACCAATCTATGGCAGTTAATAAACATTGAATTCACAATCACACTACAAAGACCAAAGTTTCTTTTAAAAAAAATTAAATGGCATGCTTCTACACCTTTTTATCTCTCTCTGTCTCTATTACTCCTTATGTGTGTCTGTCGCTCCATCTCTTTCTCTGTGCCTCTATGTGTTTCACTCTCTGGTTCTTATCATGCAAACAGAAAATAAACAAAAATTTTGTGCATCAAAAGAGTTTTAAAAGTGAACTAATTCTACTTGTGAGTGGTTTGAGATTTTGAAAAAGCAGATTCTTAGCTTAAAAACTTCATATCGAAGATCCATATGTATTTATGTCTCTTTTTTCCTCTTTTTCCTTTTTATTTGAGATTATTTTCCTCAATTATAGTTTGTTTATTTTGGGTAGCTTTTTTTTTAAACGGTCTTTTTTGCTGCGGAAAATTAGTAAACGTATAGCAGAATTATCAGATCGAAATTCTGAAATGTTCTTTGATTCTCCTTCTTACATTCTCAAAGATAATATTAAATTTGAACAATCTATCTTTTAAAGTCTTAAGAAAAGAGAAAAAAAGCAAACATTTAAACAAAATATGTGGATTTGACAAATTTTAATCAATCCACAAAAGCTTTATATAGACAATATTGTACGTTCAGCCGTGGATAATCCTTTACCTTTCCCCTAGTATATATATACACGTATTAGTGGGAACCACCGTATCAAAGCACTGTTTTTAACTTTGATTTGATTTATTAGCACTACATTTGGGCCCCCCTCGTTATACACCAGCCTAGAGTACTAAGTTTCTGTGATTAGAGAAAGCCATACCGGTCACGCCCTGTTTCTTCACATCCGCCGTAGTGCCACTATTGTGCCTGAGCAGCCCTCACTAATGAAATGTGATTAGTCCTCAACACAACAGCCGCTCTCCCGGTGGACAGTGGTCACTAGTGGTCACTCGCGGTCAGTTCGGTCCGGAGTCGGACACACACAGCCCAGGGTTGTTAGAGCATCCACGATGTGCCCCAAGGGCTTACAGAGTCCAGCCTCTTCCTAGTAGCGGCACAGACAGACCGGTTTACACTATAATTTGTCCGCCCATTTGTGAAGCCATTGTTGACCTGTAGTGACCATGGACCATTGACCAGCCCGTCCCACGGCACTGGGCAGTGTCTCTACTCATTAACTAATACTCGGCACACAATCTAGGCTCAGTTAGTTAAGAAAACTGTCAAATAGTTTAAAAATAAAAGTTAGAAGAAACCAGAAATAGTGAATTTCATATCAAGTCCTCTATAATAGTGGAGGACAGTCATGGTAATGAAAATATGTTTTGTAAATTGGGTCATTGAAAAATACTTTAATTATGATTATAGAAGAGACAAACTCCCACACCTTCTTTTAAACACTTTTGAAATGATAATCTATTGAAAGTAATTTTGGCGAACAGTGGTAAATAGATAAACTTAGTTATGAAGATGAAAACTAACCATTGATCAATAGGGCCAAAAAAAAAAAAAAAAAAGGCTGGAACCCTAGGGAAGTGTACTATTTACCTATTTGATTCGTTTATTATATTCATAAAATTCATTATATATACATAATTCGTGTGCAACATTTCATTTATAGGTTACAATTTTTGCAAAACGTGATTCCTTACGAACCATTCGAATAATCTTACTTCCCCTTAATTTTTTTACGAAAGCTACAAATTAAGAAGTCATATTATGCCACGTGACCAGGTTCCCTAATTATGCATCCGCTCTACACTCTGGCTATGCACATGCGATTATTGCATGTGACCTTGCAGTGCTGCTCTTACAGTTTTAACATCGAGTCAATTATACAACTAAAGCCAAAGGAAAACGAAAATAACATGCTATGCGTAATGAATTGAATAACTGCACTACTGGCAACTTTGACCAGTATCGTTCGTTGGCGTCCTTTCACGGTTAAGGCAAAACATACGTGGCGGACTAAATTAAAGAATGAGAATGAAATGATTTGCAACCTCTCCGTTTGTAAGTACTAATGAATCAAATATATTTTATAAGATTCCACAGGAAACTAAGGGGACTTAAGTTTATCAAAGAATTATTGATTTTAAATTTACAATTACAATGTGACATGCACACACACAGATAAGTTAGATTTATGGAGAGTCTGGGGACAACATACTTTTTTTTTATATTTCTGATTTCCAGAGAAAGAGAGAGAGAGAGGGAGAGAGAGAGAGACAGAGAGAGAGAGAGACAGAGAGAGAGAGAAAGAGAGAGAGAGAGAAAGAAAGAGAAGGAGAGAGTGAAACAGAAGGGAACTGAGATAAAGAAAGAGAAAATGTTATATAAATAAACGGCCTTCTCTTGTAAAGACTAAGTACTTCTACTTAGTCCTTAGTGGGCCGTAAGAGGCGAAAATGTCCTGTTTCGGCACAGCTTTCGTTCTGCTAATGACCGCCCGGCGTCGCCAATTTAAAGACAAAGGGTCCACGCGATAATTAGGAACTCCCACGTTTCCGGAGGATCAATTCAGCCCTCTTCTCAGTCACCACACCCTTTCGACGTCTTGAGCTGTATGGGCAAAGTTTTGACGGATGAGAAGAAAAATGGGTGATCGAAAAGAAAATACTTTAGGGACGCGGATTGCATCGAGGAGCGCAGAAAAAAAATGTTTTGGAACCAAAATTATCTTGAAGAGAAAATTACGACGGAATGAAGAAATAAAGAGGAAAATCGGCCGCCAAGAAAATCAAGAAAAAGAAAGGAGTGCGGGAAATTCTTGGAGGGAAGGAAGAATTATGTTTAGCCTGGCAGCAGCTGAGGAGAGAAAGGGGCAGCAATTAGAGGGCTCGCCCTACAAATTACAGTGACTTCCCTTGTCGCTCGTTTTGGGTTCTTCTCAGATGGTATTATTTATGTTTTCTCTGGTCGTGAGCGTCTCCTTTACTTGGGAAACTGATGGAGACAAACGACAAAGAAGAAGAAAGCAGAAAACCGAGACTACCATAATGAAAGACCGGTTATCTCATATCTTTGGAAAGACCAGCTTGGCCTGAAAGGCCAATTTTAGTTGATATTTAACACGCTACGTTTAACTTAAGACAAGTACTAAGAAAAGATAGATGAGTAAAAAGTAAAATGAAAACTAAATTTAGAAGGAAAAAAAGAGACAAACAGAAGCTCAAATAAAGGCCGCGAAGGAAAGATTCGAATAAGTTCCGCAATTCTCTTTTGGTCATTTTCCTTTAACATGCGCTGAAGTTTATGGTTTACTTACTACTTCTGTCTTTATAAAAAGATGAATAATAAGATCTAAAAATATTATGCACCACAACTTATAGAAATAAAAATATATGGATCTACTTACAATAATGATTATCCATATTTCTCATTTTCTTCTAAACAAACTAAACATTTCATTCCCTACTAAAAATCTCATTTTTCTCCCAACCTCAAGAGTTTCACTAATATCATTCGTTTCAATGGCAACAATTTTAAACATAAGACGATTCTCATTTAAACATATTTCAAGATATATTCAATTGTGTAAAGCCATTGACATACGCACAAGTAGCACGAACGAGTCTTGTAAAAGTGTAGGCCATTAATACAACTTATAAAAATCATAGAACTCCCCTTTCCCTCCTCCTCCTCCTCCTCCTCCTCTCTCTCTCTCTCTCTCAAAGTCTCTGTCCTATCTCTATCTTCCTATATTTTTCTTTCTCCGCCTTCCCTCCCTCTTTTCTAATCCTGTCTCTCTAATTCGCCTCTTACTATACTCCTTTGACTCGCTCTATCCCTATCTTTCTCCCTCACTCTTTGTGTTTCACTGAAAATATACCTCAGACTATCTCTTTTTATTTTTTACTCTCTTTCACACTATTTTATTCTCAGCAAGTCTTCCTTCAAGAACGACTCGATCCTTTGTATTAACATTAGTAGTTTGATATGCTTTTTTGAACCCTTCAGGTTCTTGTTTGCTCTATCCGAAAACTTCCGTATAAAGTGGGATGATAGTATACAAACGATGCCATTTCATTAAAGAAAAAACAAAAACTAAAAAAAAACAAAAAAAAACCACTTACCAACAACAAAACGAAACGAACAAGCAAAAACCCAACATCACACTACATATTAACCATTCCAATAATTTACAATTATACAAACTGAGGCGTAAATAGAATTCGCCAGATTGAATTATCGATCAGACTGGCACTATATATTCTTAGAAAAAGAAATGATTGAAATCAAGTTTTCCAAAATGTACATTTAGGATAACATAATAATTAAAACGAAAGCCTCTTAAATCCACTTCGATCCACGTGCAGCTACTTGGCAGATATTTTTGCGGTGACATACAGCTCAGTTGGTGGAGAGTTGGACTGGCCACTAGAGGGTTTCGAGTTTTAATCTTGGCTTTGGCTCTGTAAATGGTGTGGGCTCGGATCTCACTTAACCAGCCCTATCCTAGGGCGTCACGGAGCCCAAATATCTCTTTTTTTTTGGACTCTGAAGCAACGAAATTTAACGAAGTCGTCGTTTCTGGCACTGAAAATAGTTGGAATTACACGAATCAGAGGCCGCTAAAAGGCTGATCGCTTAAAATAGGGTCAGATAAGGTAGGAACGAACTAATAATTTTAAAACGAAAGGTATCTCTTGGGAATCCGGATAGATAGATCAGATATATAAATAGACAGATAGATAGATAGATGGATAGATAGGTAGATATATAGATAGATAGATAGATAGATAGATAGATAGATAGATAGATAGATAGATAGATAGATAGATAGATAGATAGATAGATAGATAGATAGATAGATAGATAGATAGATAGATAGACAGACAGATAGATAGATAGATAGATAGATAGATAGATAGATAGATAGATAGATAGACAGACAGATAGATAGATAGATAGATAGATAGATAGATAGATAGATAGATAGATAGACAGATAGATAGACAGATAGATAGATAGATAGATAGATAGATAGATAGACAGATAGATAGATAGACAGATAGATAGATAGATAGATAGATAGATAGATAGATAGATAGATAGACAGATAGATAGATAGATAGATAGATAGATAGATAGACAGATAGATAGATAGACAGACAGACAGATAGATAGATAGACAGATAGATAGATAGATAGATAGACAGATAGATAGATAGACAGACAGATAGATAGATAGATAGACAGATAGATAGATAGACAGATAGATAGATAGATAGATAGATAGATAGACAGATAGATAGATAGATAGATAGACAGATAGATAGATAGATAGATAGATAGATAGATAGATAGATAGATAGATAGATAGATAGATAGATAGATAGATAGATAGACAGACAGATAGATAGATAGATAGACAGATAGATAGATAGATAGATAGATAGATAGATAGATAGATAGATAGATAGATAGATAGATAGATAGATAGATAGATAGATAGATAGATAGATTGATACATAGCCACCTGTTTTATCGGTAACAAAGCTATTTGTGAGGAAGAGGAGAGGAAGAAGAGACGAAGAGACAGACAACCAGATACAAGAGAGGCAGATATAGACATAGACAGACAGAGGGAGAGAAAGAGGGAAGAGAAAGATAGATCAAGCGAAATAAATACATACATACATACATACATACATACATACATACATACATACATACATACATACATACATACATACATACATACATACATACATACATACATACATACATACATACGTACGTACACACGCACATAAATGCATAGACTGATAAAAAGATGTAAAAAAGAATTTGATGGAGAGGCATGGAATAGCATACAGATCGATTGAAACTTAGTGTGAAGGGTGGAAAATTTTTAGAAATGTTGAAACAGAAAGATATTTTGAAAGAAGTATAGAGAAATGTGTTTAAAAAAAAAAGGGGGGGGGGGTGGAGGGCATAAAGGGAGAGGCAGGAAAGATAACATATAAGAAAACAAAAGTGGTGATGGAGAGGAAGAAGAGATGAAGAGAGAGACAAGCAGAAACAAAAGAGGCAGATATAGACATAGACAGGCAGAGGGAAGAGAAAGATAGATCAAGCGAAATAGATCTGAAAGATAATGAGGGAAATATTGAGAGATAAGAAATAGAACAAGAGCAAATGGACATATCTATATTAATGTATTTCAAACTGTAGGAGGAATTCGATCCACAGTAAATCTATGTTGAGAGGGTGATGTTTTGTCTTTAAGCATACAAGCTTTGTTGAATATGGCTCTTGAAATCATCTTGTTAAATCTAGAGATCCTAAATATGTAAGTAAAATATAATGATAAACGATCCTTATTACGCCAAACACTCGTACTTGACTTTTTTATTTTGTTACTCCCTGTTTTGTTTTTTTTTGTTTTTTTTTTTTTCACTATTTCAAAACCTTCAAAATAGAATGTTTTGAAAACAAGCATGTGACTGCTTGGTCTGTACCACGTTCATCTTATATCAACAAGCATGTGACTGCTTGGTCTGTACCACGTTCATCTTATATCAACAAGCATGTGACTGCTTGGTCTGTACCACGTTCATCTTATATCAAGCGCTATGCTGTGAGAATCTAGTGATCAGTTTTATTTCACGCGCCTTGGATATTTTAGCATTAATTTATTTTTGCTACTGTAACACAGCGTTTACATTTTTTTTATTCCTTTCATTTAAATAAAAAATTGAATGACTGGCTTTTTCTGTTTGTGTTTTTTTTCCTCCATTAACTTATCTCTCATTCGATCTCTCTCTCTCTCTCTCTCTCTCTCTCTCTCTCTCTCTCTATATATATATATATATATATATATATATATATATATATATATATATTTCTCTCTTTTTTGCATCTTGACATGAAATTATGTGTGCTTACCTTTCTATCTGTCTGAATAATCAATATTGGTCATTTTATGTCCGTCCATTTTTTTGTTTTGTTTTTCAGACTGTGTAAAATATGTTGTGAACACCACTTATTTATTTTTAGATTTAAAATAGATTTTGACATCCCAATAAATTTCATTTCATTTTACCCGAAAACAAAATTTCAACTATTTCCCTTCTTTTTATTATTTTGAAAATAGGAAAAGTTATTTAAACAATCGTCGTCGTAACTTATTGGGTAAATCTAACTTTTATTCCATTCAACTTTTCCCTGTGCTCAGTTCTGTATTCTTTCAATGATTTTTGTGTAACGATAAGTTTTACAGCTTAATCACATTGTACTCTCATCGCTGTCTTTCCTGTTTGCAAGATAAAAAAAAAATAATTTAAAAGAAAAAAAAAAGAAAAACAGACACGGCAATGAAAGAGCGACATAGAGTTATTTTAATGTATGAAAATAGCAACAACATTCACACGACATACATCATCACAATTGAAAATGGGGCTGTAAATTTTTACAGGATAACTGACGCATCAAAACTCGTTATCTTTTAAGATTTTAGAACATCAAAGTTCAACTATCTTCTTTTCGTTGAAATGGACATGCATTGATATGATGTTATTGTATGAAAGGCTTGCCTTGATTCTCAAGTCCTCTTGAGCATATTATGCAAATGACAACGTTTATCTATATGACGAAGAATTTGTTTTAATCGTACTGGAAAGTTTAAGTATGAGAAACAGCAAAAAAACTAAGTGAATATAATTAACGAGAACGTTAAATAGATTTTCAAGAGTTCGAAAAGTAAAAGGGAAGTGAAGTAATTAAAAACACCATTTACATTGAGACATCTCTAAAAAAAAAAGATAAACTTGAGAAAAAAAATACACCCGCGATTCTTACTGATTTATTATATTTTTTTTTCAATTTCCTCATTTCAAACAAAAATATTTTTCAAGTGAAGATGTTTGAAAATATTAAATAAAAAATGTCCAGTGGTTGATGCAATGTTCGAAGTTAGATCTATCTCTCAAGTTTCATCTCATAGCAATGAGAAGAAATCGAACTTCCACATTTTTTGTCCGTTTTTATAACTTTTCATTATCTATCATTAAACCTTAATTAAATTTGTCATAAAATATCCCACTGAAACGACTCCCTTGTGAAAGATTTTCACGTCAAACTTGATAAATTTCATTAGACCAAGTTTATATCATTAAAAAAATATATATTTTTTTAAAAGAATCATGCAAAACCACAATTGCTCAAACCTATCCTAAAAATGATTAAAAAAAAACGTAAAAAAAACAACAACCCAACAACCAAACAACGAAAACCAAAAACTAACAAAATAATAAGAATAATAAGAGAAAGAGCAATTAAAATTATCTTCAAAATATCTAAATACAAATTGCTGTATCTGGAAAGTAAAGACCCTCCGAAATAAGTGCTTGGTCAAAAGAACAAGGTGCCTCGATAAAAATAACAATGAACAAAATCATAATGTTAAAAATAGAAAATATCTGACTTACTGAACATGTCTCTCTCTCTCTCTCTCTCTCTCTCTCTCTCTCTCTCTCTCTCTCTCTCTCTCTCTCTCTCTCTCTCTCTCTCTCTCTCTCTCTCTTTCTCTCCTACCCCCTATTTTTCTCTCTCTTGCTCGCTACAGTCATGTTTCTCGCTGTCAAATTAACTCACTCTCTTTTTGCACTCTGCATACTTGCCTCTCTTTACCTATATGCTTTCTGCGTGCCTTTTTTTTTTTTAAGTACGTCTGTCTGTCTTCTCTCCCCCTCCCCCCCCCAAAAAAAAAAAAAAAAATTCTCTCCCAGTCCATTATATTGACTTATAAGCATACATAAGTAATTTATTGACAAGGGAAAAAATGCAAAAACATCAATAAAAAATTATCCAGCGCATTACATCAAGAAAATCACCTGATTTGTACTACATTTTTGTGTATTCTTTTCCTTTCCTCCAATAAGCGTCAACTTAATAATACCTTCGAGAGATGTAAATACTTAGTTTTATAATGGAAACGCTTTGACTGGCTCAAAAATTATGACAGTTAAAGTCAAACTAAGAAACTTAAGACGATGTTGACACTGAAATCACTGTAATAATAATTTTCATCTATATTAGGACGACAGTAATATTAATAATAAATGCCAACGTTATGATGATGATAATGATGATGATCATGATAAGAATGGTGATCATGATGATTTTGATAAAAATGATTAGAAAAAAAAAATAATAATAATAATAATAATAATAATAATAATAATAATAATAAAAATAAAAATAATAATAATAATAATAATAATAATAATAATAATAATAATAATAATAATAATAATAATAATAATAATAATAATAATAATAATAATAATAATAATAATAATAATAATAATAATAATAATAATAGAAATGATAATGATGATTACAGCTAAATATCTAGAGAAATAAGATAAAGAGAAAAACAAAAATGATGTCAAATCT